>BQKN01064378.1:31798-77180 GCA_022839385.1 Asparagus kiusianus | reverse complement strand
CTGGCCTTGATCAGTCGACTGGTGAACAGATAAGTCGACTGACCAGAGACTTTTGGTTAAGTCTCAAGATTTTCATCAGTCGACTGCCTATATTTAGTTTTACAAATGAGTTGAAAACTTATTGACTGTAAAATTTATTTTGAATCAAAAACAAGATTAAAATTTTAATTAACTTATATTCAAATTAACCAATAGAAACTAACTTAGGCTAGGGGTTAAGTCACCTAGTAATCTAAGTCTAGTGTGTGTGTGCATCAAGGCTTTTAACAATCTAAGATAAAGTAAAAGTTGCAATATGAAGTCCAACTTTATCTTGATTTCTCTTCAGCCTTGCTTGATCAACTTGAATGATGTAGCAGAATATATCTTTTGACACTGCAATAACCAAGTTAGCCAAATACACAGTATATTTGTATCATGAAAACAAACCTAAAAATTAGTCAGCACTGAAGGAAATGTACATGAAGAGGTCATATAGCATAACTTCTGATGCCAGTCAGCAGCAATGTAGCTGTGGATCTCTGAGTATCTTCTTTAATGCCCATACCTTTCATCTTTCTTATAAATGCAAGAAGTATTTGAATCTTATATATTCTCATATAAATCCTCTACATATCTTCTATGAATCTTCCTTTGATCTTAAAATATGGATTTAAGCCTGGATCTATACCTGCAGGAGATTGAAAATTTTGTATGTCAATGTGTTTGAATGGCTTGTTTAATAACGTAGAGGTTAGACATGTCTGCAGAGGCATTAGGCTTGTCTAAGAATTAAATGCTAAGCACTCAGCCTAGCAATTTTAATATGAGGTTAATATCATATCATTTGTCATATGCACAAATTCCGATTGTTATACCCCTTAAAAATACTAAATATTAATCTCTACAGAGAAGTCAACATGTGTCTTACATTATACCTAACCCGACTAATGTAAAACCAAGATAACCTCCGTCTCAGCACGACCAACATCTCGCGTAACCGAGGCAAAAGGAGGTACTACTTGGCTAACCCCTCAATTGATTTCACAAGCAACCTGACTCGGCTCACTCTTCAGCCGACATCTCGCGTAACCGAGTCAAAAGGCAATACTTCTCGCCCTTAGACCTGAGGTGTCGAAAAACGACAGTTACATCGAACCCCTTGTCAGCCGACTATTCTCACATTAACTGCCCTGACAACATCATGTAGGAAATAAAAATTACATTTAATCCCTATTAGAGAAGTTCAGAACAAGACTGCTAAAACCTCGCCCGAAATAGCAAAAAAGGGGAAAACACAGATATCTCTCAAACCGGAAGGAATTTGGCAAAACAAATGGGAACAAACCAAACCCTTTGGGTTAGTGTGGTTGGCTTTATCTCGTCGAGATAGTCAATTTTCATATATAATCCGTCAAATTCCGACTTACAGTTGGAAAGTTATGACATGTTCTTCATGGCATGTTCTGGAGCTCGCCTGCATAAGTCAAGCACGCCTGCACAGCCTCGCCTATAGAGCTCACCTGACAATTTGAAGCTCGTCTACATGATCCAGGCTCACCTGAAGGTAAGATCGCCTGATAGCATTGAAGCTCGCCTGAAGGAGGTTTGCCTACACATGCTCGCCTGCACAGCTCGCCTGCATAGCCTTGCCTGAAGACCTAGCTCACCTATATGATCCAAGCTCGCCTGAAGGCCAAGCTCGCCTGTAGCACTCAGGCTCGCCTGCATGCCAAAGCCTGCCAAGCTCGCCTATTGACTCAAGCTCGCATGCAGACTCGCCAGCTCGCCTGACAGCCCAAGCTCGCTTACAATGTCAAGCTCACCTGCACAGCTGGACCAAGTCAGCCACTTGAGCTTAAAATGTGGGAGTGAGTACACCCACTCTCCATGATCTAAGGGATGGAGTATGGTTCCCCTCACCTCTAATGGTCACATCCTAGGATTTAAGGGATGAAGTTATGGTCCCCCTCAACCACAATCCCACGATTTGAGGGAGTGGCCATGCTTCTCCTCCACTATAAATAGCCCATGATGGCTATCAAAAGAGTCGTCTTGAACTCTTGATCAAGACAGAACCTATTTGGCTCCTTGGCAATCAGTTCTCTTAATCTCTAAGAGAACCGAGCTTGGCTCTTTGCAAACACCAAGAAACGACGACGACAAGCTCTCGCCCGCCAAAAGACGCAAGCCCTCATCTCCGATGATGGCCTGAATTACTATTTAGGCCTGAAGGGATCCAAGCCAAATCGCAAGGTTCCCAATTTTAGCAAACTGAACCGATCAGGTGAGCCCACCTACTCAGGCGGACTTTGCTCTGTTGGCAAAGTTCCTAAAACTGGCGAATTTGGTTTTTTCGACGAGCCTAGCAGTTTAGGCGAGTCGCACGAGATCCGCTCCATGAGCAAGGTTCCTAATTTTGGTGAACCGCTCAAATCAGACGAGCCCACCTATGCAGGCGGGCTCTGCTCTTCAGGAAAGCTTCCCAAATCTGGCGAGTTTCGTGAATATGGTGTACTTTGTAGTTCCAGCAAACTTCATCAAGTTCGCCTAACGACCCAACTTCACCCGCAAGCTAACCTTCGCCAGAAAGGCAAAGTTGTAGCTCGCCCAACAGGCGAGCCTCGACAGGCCGAACATCGCCAACACATGTGAGCTCGCCAATAGATGCAAGCTTGCCCAACAGGTGAACCTCGCCAGACTGAGCCTCGTCGACGAGCTCAAGTATGCCAAACATGCGGACCTCAGCAAGCTCACCTAACAGCTCGACCCCGCCTGCAAGAAGCGGTAGTTCACTAAACAAGCGAACCTTGCCTAAAAGAACTGGAGGTTGAACCTTGCCAACAGGCTCAAGGTCGCTGACCACGCGAACCTCGCCTGAATGAACAGATGGCTGAACTTCGCCAACAGGCCTAAGCTCGCCTGTCTAGGCAAGGTTGCCTGAGTTCAATGCTTGGGAAATTTCCCAAGTGTTCCTATTTGGAATCCCTTGAGTCTCCTTCATTTGAGCGCCAGTAGTCGGCTGAGGCTCAAGCTCACCTTGAATCTCGCCTGAACGACCAGTCAGCTCGACCTCACCAGCAGTCGGCTGAAGGTTGCCTAAATTCTTGAGCTTACTAACAGTTAGCTAGAGCTCGCCCACATTCCAGACCTCGCTAGTAGTCGGCTGAAGGTCGTCCACATTCCAGACCTCGCCAGCAATCGGCTGAAGGTTGTCCAAATGCTCGAGCTCGCTTGCAGTCAGCTAGAGCTCGCCCACATTCCAGACCTCACCTGTCTTGGCGAGGTCGATTGGATCCGACACTTAGGAAATTTCCCAAGTGTCCTCATGTCGGCTCCCTTGAACCTCCTTCATGCGACTTCATGTCTCGTCCTTCCGACGCTGGGGGTTATCACTATCGACCTACAGGGGATCTCAGATGACGCTTGACTTACAAACGCACGCCCTACAAGACTTTTGATGATGTGGAGCTCCCCACTGCAACTGTCAATGAGACGGGGAAGTCCAAGGCCATTAAGCATGAAGGTATCCACGAACGCACTCGCGCCCAAATGTGGGTAGCTATTCCGTTTGATTACATGTGCCTAGTACCCATCTCTGATGACGATGATGATAATTGCTCAGTAGTGGCAACATCACATGCTTCAAGATCTATTCAGGGCAAAGGCGCGAAAGTGCACATGACCAACACCCCTGATGAGATATCCAGGAGACTCGACGAGCAACAAGCAACCATCGATTCCCTAAAAGAGATGTTGGAGTAGCTTCTGAGTGAGAAGAAGAGGGAAAAAGAGAGGACTTTACGGGCTTCACATAAATCCTCGAAGTACAAAGAGTAGGTGCCTACTCCTTCTCACTCCTCATCCGAGTCATCTAGAGGAGTGTCATCATTGGATCATAATCCGAGGGACAAAAGGCTCGACGAGTTCTAAAATCAACTCGACGCCTTGAAGCTCTAGAAGCACATGGACAAGCTTAGGGTTATCAGACCGTATCCGATCGAATGGGATACAGTCTTCTACCTGGCAAAGTTTAAGCCATTGGACCTCCTATAGTTCAATGGCAATGGTTCTCCTACCCAGCACATTTTTTACTTCCAGGCGTAAACTATACACATAGTGGGAAATGATCCTATTATAACTCGACTATTCATTGGCACTCGCAAGAGGGTCGCTTTTAAATGGTTCTACAGATTAGAGCCTAAATCCATCACCTACTGGAAGGACATGGAAAGGCTCTTCATAGCTAGATTCTTCGACGATGACAAAGAAGTATATGTGGTCATCCTGCTAGCTGCAAAGCATAGGAAGACAGAGTCTGTAAGCAACTTTGTCAAGAGGTTTAGGAACCGATCGTTGCATACACATGATATGGTCTTCGAGGCCACTTTCATTGAGATGTGCCAGAACAATCTCTCCATCAACATTATGTCCAACATGGACGCTATCATAGCTCACTCATGGAAAGACTTAATCCGCTAAGGAGAGCAAGTCGAGAGCATGCTCAAGCGTATGGATACTGAAGAGCCATATGAATTTCAAGAGGGCGATGACCAAGACATCTTGGTAGTGGAAGCCACCTCTACATCCAAACCATATTCACAACAGAGGGGCAATGCTTCGAAGCACCAGAAGCCCACGATGGTGTAGGCTGTCTAAAAATCACAATAGATAGCTGATTCCCCCATAAACCACCAATGATGGAAGTTACAATCTAACGACTTCCAGAAAGCTACAATTTGAAGACTTTCACGTAGATCGATGAAGGTTACAATCTGACGATCTTTATAATAACTGATGAAAGCTCTAATCAACAGCCTTCAGAATTAACATCGGGAGTTATAATTTGACGACTCTCACATATCAATGAGCTAAAGCAAAGATTACAAAATAACGATCTTTGCAACGCTTTGACAGAAAGAGACTACAAATCGACGGTCTCTTCAAATCAAGACGCGGAAGTCTTCCCAGCGTATCAGCATCAAGACGCACCGTGTTCACAGCCACTGACGCAGTGCAAACGCAACTCACATTCAGCTCCAAACGCTACAAATGTAGCTCAGATCCAGCTACCAACGCAGTTCATGTTTGGACGCAAACACAGCCTCCGAAAGCTACCAACGCAGCTTTCACAAGCTGCCAACGCTACCAATGCAACTTCCAAATCACTGCAAATGTAGCTCAGATCCAGCTGCCAACGCTGCCAATGTAGCTTCCAAATTGCTACGTCTGAGCTTCCAGACGCTGCGTTCGAGCTTCCAAACACTGCGTTTGAACGCAAAATTCATGTCAGAACACGGATTTTACGTTTGACTCATTCAAACACGAGCTGAACGATTTTAAAACCATTTCTCACGATCTGATGGGATCACAACTCCACTCAGAAGTGATTTAAGGGGAGGTTACATCCCATTAGCCCCACTTAGGAGCAAATTAAGGGGGTGGTTACACCCCTTAATCTCCTATAAATAACTAAGAAATCAGCTTAGTTCGGATCCTGGATCTTGATCCTTCGACTGAGGAGCGAGAGGAGCTTTTTAGGCTTGATCCTTGATCCTTCTCTTTGACAACAAAGAAGAGATCTTAGGGGGAATTGCTAGAGCTTTGGAGATCAGCAACAGGAGCTTTCTTCATCCTTGGCTTATAGACCGATTTCGGTTAAATCAACTCTTTCATAGAGTTTCAAACTCGTTCGGAGTTCTAAAACTTGCCACACAAGCTCTCCACAACATCAAATCGTGAGGAGAAGACCACGTTCTAGTGAATCAAGATGTTCGGATCGTCAACGGAGAGCAAACTCGACGCAAGTATTCGAGGGAGGCACTCCATCGCTACCGTAAAGTACCCATAATTAAACAAAGGGGAGAATCCAAATCATTCTCTTCTCTTTTGTAATCGGAAATCTAAATTGTAATTGAGATTGAGAGAATACAAATCAAATTTCTTTCATTCTTTTTTACTACAAATTTTCCACAAACAAAAGATGGCGACTCTGCTGGGGGCAAGCTTCTCTGATGATGAAGTGGTGGCGCAATCCAATGTTCATCTCACTGAAACGACGGTTGAAACTCTTGTCATAGAGTTCGATCAAGTCAAGTACGAGGAAACCCTCTCCTCCGGATCCCTTAGCCCCAAGGCTATGCGTAAGATCTGCAAAATCTTCAAAGAGACTAAAGCTCCAATTGTTGCTCCTATGTCGAAGGAATCCCTCTCCTTTAGCCAAGATTGCTCGAATAGCCCCTCCTCCGATGGAGTGGGCTCAGCTTTAGCCAAATCCGCGCCAAAGCGACGAGTATCAGGTCACGAAAGGCCCATCGCGGCGACCAACTCTGTCGACGCTGACAGCATTGCTGCAAATGCCTTAAAACAGGCCAACAAGAACGCCGTTCGTCGAAGAAGGAGGTCTCAGCGACGGGCACAACTCTAAGAAAGTCGATCCTCCAACCAATGCGAGCTTCCCGTTCGTGAGCCTAAACGCGACCCTGAGCTACGCGTTTCTACTTTAGAATGCAAGCCTCGTGTTTATGAGCCCAAACATGAGCTTCGCGAGAACCAGACTGAGCGAGGCCCTCAATGGCGCGTTTTACAGCCAAAACGCAGACCTCAAGTCTACGTTGAAAGCGAACTTCAGCTTCGCGTTTCCCAGTCAAAACGTGACCTTCGCATCGACACTGATTAACGCGACCCTTATGTTGCCAAACCAAAATGCGGACCGCGCGTTTCAAGTGCCAAACGCGACCTTCGCGTCCCAAGTGCCAAATCCAATACAGAACCTGGTGTGTACCGTAGTGCGACTAGATTAAGAGACGGGTATAAGAAGTCCATGGAGTCAAGGCATCTCAACCAGATCCATGTTCACCAAGAGCCAGTCATGTCCAATCATGGACTGGGGGTTCTAGTTGAAACCTCACGATCGGTGAGTAACTCTTCTCGGGTTTCTGCAACAGATTTGAGAGAGTTTATATCAAGAGAAAGACTGATGCAAAAAGTCATTCACTTATTCCAATGTGAACGACTGATTCCTACAGTCCTCTCGGGATGCTAATGCTACGCATATGCGGCCAAACTGTTGGTGTTCGACCAATTAACGAACATTGCATTGCCCAACCAACGACGACGTTCGCACAAGAAGAAGACTTCAGAGGACGAATACCTTGAAGTTACTTCCAACATGATCGGTAGAGGGAGATCATCAGTTCCTAGTTCCGATGAGTCAAGAACGACCAGTCTTCTGGCTTGAAAGACTTCCTGAATAGGTCCGATGGAATCTACCAACGCACTCGGACGTGAACAGGAGCCATTCCCTCTGTCAACTATCGGAGGTTAGCCAGAGGAACCAATTCCGATGATGAACACTCAGCCATTGCAGAGTCCCAATCATCAAGCTCTTTTGTTGAACATGAGAGCTCCGCTTATATGACGGGAAACCATGAAGATCTCGCGAATAGACTTGACGAGCAGGAGGCCATGCTCAAATCTCAGCAGGAGGCCATCAATGAACTCATGGTCCTGTTGACTCAAATCGTCGCAGACAAGGCCAAATCTCAGGAGACAGATTCGCTACCTAGGCAAGAATCTTCCCAGAGAGGAAAAACGTCTTCATCCCGACTTCACACAAGCGAAGAAGAGGGAAAAGTGGTTGATAATGTTGCTTCTGACCAAGGAGCCCACAACCTGGAATCTTCCTCTGATGAAGGAAGAGAAGCTGAGAATGAGCAAAATCCTCAGTCAGCTAAAATCGAGGAATTAGAAGCCCGCCTAAATGTCATTGCTAACAGAAGCGAGCTCCAAGATGAGGGAGTTGTCAGGCCCTATCCTGCAGAATGGGATGTAGCCCCTTATCCTCCAAAGTTTGAAGTCCCGACGCTACAAACTTTTAACGGCACGGGATCACCGAATCCACATATCTATCATTTCAAGTCACAGACTGGGAATGTGATATCAAACGATGTCATACTGGCTCGATTATTCATTAGCACCCTCAAGGGAGTTGTCTTTGAATGGTTTAGGAAACTACCTGCGGGATGTATCCAAAAGTAGGCAGATCTAGAGAGACTCTTCCTGTTAAGATTCTTTGAAGATGATACAGAAGTCTCCATACATACCTTTCTCGCCACTAAGCAGAATAAGAGAGAGTCTATCAAAGCCTTCGTCAAGAGGTTCAGAAACATGGCTCTACGATGTTCGTCAAGTATGACATAGTCTACCTTAGTGGAGACATGTCGACACAACTTGCAGACCGACCTTCTAGCACAAATGAGAGTTACAGAATATCGTTTCTGGAGACAACTAATCTCTCCAGGCGAACAGGCTCAAAAAATTATTGCCAGGATCAAAGCTAAAGAACAAAGTAGGCAGGTTCCACCTGAGTAATCGGACGAAGCTCAATCTTCTCAGTCAGAAGGGGAAGATACTACGGCCACTGAAGCCAATCCTCTTCAGTAGGATAGCAGGTCCAACAACTATCACGTTAACAATTACCTCTGATAGTCAAACTCGTTAGATAGTGGCCCACAAGGTAATATGCCACGTCTACCCCCCCCCCCACATTTGTTCAAGACTGGGGGTTGGTTTATTTGTAGTTTGTTAGATTATGAGTAATAAATTTTCTAAGTTGACATGTTCAATAGAATACCTCTGTCAACCACGAAATCTGTCAAAACTATTAAGTTAACAATACACCTCTCATAGTCATTTTCTCTCAAATTCCCCTACCAATCCTCTTCAATAGGATGGCGGGTCCACCAAAACTACCATAGTCCATTTCCTCCAAATTCCCCTACCAATCCTCTTCAGTAGGATGTTTGGTCTATCAAAACTATCACGTTAACAGTTACCTCTGATAGTCAAACTCATCAGATAATGACCTACCAGGTGATGTGCCTCTATTCCGACTTCATGGATAGTACCTCCACTAGGCGATGTGCCATGTCTACCTTTTTTTTCTTCCCCTGCTAAGTCTTAATCAAGACTGGGGGTTGGTTACTTGGAATCTATTGGATTAAGAGTAACGAATCTTTCACATCGTCGATTTAACATTACACTTCTGACGATCAGCACCCCTACAGAGTATGAATGCAGCTTGCATCACTCCCAATTTGTCACGTTAACAATACACCTCTGACAATCAACTTATCAATCCTTGTTAATAGGATGATAGGTTCTCAAAATTGCTCAAATTGTAATCTTCCCCAGCAAGACACTAAGTCTTCAAAATCTTATTCAAATCACAAGTATCAAAATTCATCGCTTCTGGTGATAAACTCACTTAGCAATTCTCCCCAGCGAGACGCTAGTTCCCAAAATCTTGTGCAAGTCACAAGTACACATTCTCTTGTCATGTTAACATCATACCTCTGACAAATCCACTTATCAATCCTCGTCAATAGGATGATAAGTCCACAAAGTTGCTCCGATCGCAACATTCTCTTATCACGTTAACATCATACCTCTGACAAATCTATTTATCAATCCTCGTCAATAGGACGATAAGTCCACAAAGTTGCTCCGATCGCAACATTCTCTTGTCACGTTAACATCATACCTCTGACAAATCAACTTATCAATCCTCGTCAATAGGATGATAAGTCCACAAAGTTACTCCGATCGCAACAAATTCCCGTCATGTTAACACCAAACCTCTGACAATCAACTTATCAATCCTCGTCAATTGGATGATAAGTCCACAAAGTTGCTCCGATCGTAATAAATTCCCGTCATGTTAACACCAAATCTCTGACAATCAACTTATCAATCCTCGTCAATAGGATGATAAGTCCATAAAGTTGCTACGATCGCAACAAATTCCCATCATATTAACACCAAACCTCTGACAATCAACTTATCAATCATCTTCAATAGGATGATAAGTCCTCAAAGTTGCTCCAATCGCAACACATTTCTGTCATGTTAACACCATACCTCTGACAACCCACTTATCAATCCTCTTCAATAGGATGATAAGTTCACAAAGTTACTCCAATCGCAACAAATTCTCGTCATGTTAACACCAAACCTCTGACAATCAACTTATCAATCCTCTTTAATAGGATGATAAGTCCTCAAAGTTGCTCCAATCGTAATATATTTTTATTATGTTAACACCATACCTCTGACAACCCACTTATCAATCCTCTTTAATAGGATGATAAGTTCACAAAGTTGCTCCAATCGCAACAAATTCCCGTCATGTTAACATCAAACCTCTGACAATCAACTTATCAATCCTCTTTAATAGGATGATAAGTCCTCAAAGTTGCTCCGATCGTAACATTCTCTTGTCACATCATTATCAAAAACCTCTGACAATCCACTTACCAATCCTTGTCAATAGGATGATAAGTCCCCAAAGTTGCTCCAATCGTAACAAAATCTTATCACGTTAATATCACACCTCTGACAAATCAACTTATCAATCCTCTTTAATAGGATGATAAGTCTACAAAATGGCTACAATCGCAACACAAATCCTGTCACGTTAATCCTATACCTCTGACAATCAACTTATCGACTCTCTTCAATAGAGCGATAGATTCACAAACTCGTCAAGTTAACATCACACCTCTGACGACCAAATCAACTTATCGACTCTCTTCAATAGAGCGATAGGTCCATAAATTACTGTTAGATTAACATCACACCTCTAACAGTCAAACCCCCAATGAACTTGTTAATCCTTTTTCAACAAGAATAGTAAGTTTTCATTATAAAATCCCCAGTGGATTAAAGATTTTCTAAAATTATCCTAGTGATAATAAAGAAAGTTTCTGAATTTCACTCTAAGTGAAAATTCATGCCAAGTTAATACTACATCTCTGACGCTTTCAACTTTCTTTCAGTGTTTTAAGTAACACAGGAAGAAATAACAACGAAGCCTATGTATTCAATATCGTAGCAGGCCGTTATTAATAACGCCAAAATCCATGCCTTACACGCATGTGTGATTTTATCTCGATCCCTAATTAGAGATAAGTCTATGCCTAACACGCGTTGCCAGTTAGTTTTTTATCGTGAAAAGAACATCAAAATCTATGTCTCACAAGCATGGGGGACTTTATCTCGATCCCTAATTAGAGATAAGTCTACGCCTAACACGCGTCGTCGGTTAGTCTTTTTTCGTGAAAATACCAAAGTCTATGTATTCAAAATCATAGCATCAAGTCTAAGAGAGTTCATTCTCTTAGCACAACGTTACATGTGAAACGGATTCAAGTAATTCACATGCTAGCCCGACTCAAACGATAGTCGGTGAAGGCTTATCAAATCCGTTGATGGCTGAGGGTTTGCTAAAAATCCTATGAATGTTTGCATGCCTATCAACTGAATGGAGGTCCTGCATGGCACATCCTTTAACCAAGATACCTTTGAAGCGAGTACAGAGAACGATTCCTTTACGACAAGGAATCAACAGCTCCAAGATCAGAGTTAAGATCCAAAGTATTTCGAAAATTCGTCCCAGTCAACCACGAACTTTTGAAAACTTTGGAGGGGGTTCTGTAGGCTGTCTAAAAATCACAATAGATAGCTGATTCCCCATCAAACATCGATGGTGGAAGTTACAATCTGATGACTTCCAAAAGACTATAATTTGAAGACTTTCACGTAGATCGATGAAAGTTACAATCTGACGATCTTCACAATAACTGATGAAAGCTCTAATTAACAGCCTTCACAATCAACATCGGGAGTTATAATTTAACAACTCTCACATATCAATGAGCTAAAGCAAAGATTACAAAATGACGATCTTTGCAACGCTTTGATAGAAAGAGACTACAAATCGACGGTCTCTTCAAATCAAGACGCGGAAGTCCTCCCCGTGTACCAGCATCAAGATGCACCGCATTCACAGCCACTGACACAGTGCAAACGTAACTCACATTCAGCTCCAAATGCTACAAACGCAGCTCAGATCCAGCTGCCAACGCAGCTCATGTTCGGACGCAAACGCAGCCTCCGAAAGCTACCAACACAGCTTCCACAAGCTGCCAACGCTGCCAACGCAGCTTCCAAATTGCTACAAACGTAGCTCAGATCCAGCTGCCAACGTTGTCAATGCAGCTTTCAAATTGCTGTGTCCGAGCTTCCAGGCGCTGCGTTCGAGCTTCCAGACACTGCGTTTGAACGCAGAATTCATGCCAGAACACGATTTTGCGTTTGACTCGTTCAAACACGAGCTGAACTGTTTCAAAACCATTTCCCACGATCTGAGGGGATCATAACTCCACTCAAGAGTGATTTAAGGGGCGGTTATATCTGATTAGCCCCACTTAGGAGCGAATTAAGGAGGCGGTTACACCCATTAATCCCCTATAAATAACTAAGAAATCAGCTTAGTTCGGATCCTAGATCTTGATCCTTCGACTGAGGAGCGAGAGGAGATTTTTAGGCTTGATCCTTGATCCTTCTCTTTGGCAGCAAAGAAGAGATCTTGGGGGGGAATTGTTAGAGCTTTGGAGATCAGCAACAGGAGCTTTCTTCATCCTTGGCTTATAGACCAATTTTGATTAAATCAACTCTTTCATAGAGTTTCAAACTCGTTCGGAGTTCTAAAACTTACCACGCAAGCTCTCCACAACGTCAAATCGTGAGGAGAAGACCACGTTCTAGTGAATCAAGACGTTCGGATCGTCAACGGAGAGCAAACTCGATGCAAGCATTCGAGGGAGGCACTTCATCGCCACTGTGAAGAACCCAGAATTAAACAAAGGGGAGAATCCAGATTATTCTCCTCTTTTTTGTAATCGGAAATCCAAATTGTAATTGAGATCGAGAGAATACAAATCAAATTTTTTTCATTGTTTTTTACTACAAATTTTCCACAAACAGATGGCATCTGTCAAGTTCACAGACTCAGACCCAAACTATAGGACCGACTGCGAAGACTTGGCTACTACTGGCCGAAGATGATCAGTGACATTTAAATGAATCAATCGCCAGAGGACCTGCATCCGACGGCAACTTCATACACATTCATAGTAGAGACAGTCTACTTGAGTGGGCAATGTGTCAGCAGAGGATTTCATCCTTCAACTCTTGCGAGATCAACTAAGGCATCTTTACCCTTCAACCTAGATTCTCACCGGAGTGGGGGTGGTCTTGGTTTCTCTGTGAAACCATATACTATCCTAAATCTCCTCCAAATTCCCCTGTTGATCCTCTTCATCAGGACAACGGGCCCACATGACCTATCATCACCTTTGATAGTCAAATTTTGTTCTACCATGCGATGTATTACTATTCCAATCAACGTCGTTATACTCATTTATTAGTCAATGAACAACTTGTTAACCTCCCACTGTGGGTGTTTGATCATGTCCAAAATGATTAAAATTGTCCCACTGGAGCATGAGGTTAAAATGCTCCTTCCTTCTCCCACTCGGTCAAATCTTCCTATAGTTAGGACCAGAACCAAAATTCCCTCTCGATTCCTTCCAAGAACGAGAGGTCCACTTTCAAAATGGACGACTAAAACTTTGAACAGTTAGAGTCATCCCAAATCTCTCACCTGGTCAAACCTTCCTACAATTAGGACCAAATCCAGGTTCTCTCGCCAACCTTTCTAATAAGATGGCGGGTCCCCAAAACTATTAAGTTAACTGCCACCTCTGATAGTCATTTCTCCATCAGACTCATTTAATTGGATGATGGATCTTGTAAAACTATCAAGTTAACTATTACCTCTGATAGTCTCCTCCAGATTTCCCCCGTCGATCCACTCCAATAGGACAATAGGACCACTCCCACTATTATGTTAACACTACACCTTTGACAAAATCAACTTATCAATCCTCTTCAATAGAATGGTAGGCCTCAAAGTCGCTCCAATCGCGACAATCCAATCAACTTACCAATCCTATTCAATAGGATGGTAGGTCCTCAAATTCGCTCCAATCACGGCAATTCCTATTAGGTTAACGATCACTTCTGATAGCCGACACCGTCATTCCCACAAATGATGTTGTCTGATCAGTCATCACACTCATACGTCTCTGAACGACCTAAACTTTCCGAGCATCCTAATATCCTTAGAACAATTGATGGGTAGTAGCCTACCATGTGATGACTCCTATAATAATCAATCGTCACACTCATACGTCCCTAAACGATTTGATCCCCCCAGCACTATCCTTCCTGCAAAGACGTTGTTGGTTGATAATGGCCTACAAAACGATGTGCCTTTATCCAAATAGTGGCCTACCATGCAATGTGCCGCTATTGCGAGTTCGTCTTTTCCCCAAGAGAAGACAAATCAGGGTTCATCTTTGCCCCAAGAGAAGACAAGCTTCTCCTCAAGACTCCAACGGGTATACAAGGATAAATTGTTTCCTACATTTGACGGGAAGTTCATGGAGAATATTACCCATAATATTCTTAAGGATAACCCGACCGACTCCAACGGGTATACGAGTATAAATTATTTCCTATCTTTGACGGGAAGTTCTTAGAGAATATTACACATAATATTCTTAAGCATAACCCGCCCGACTCTAATGGGTATACGAGTATAAACTGTTTTCTACCTTTGATGGGAAGTTACTGGAGGATATTACCCATAATATTCTTAAGGATAACCCGACCGACTCTAACGGGTATACGAGTATAAACTGTTTCCTACCTTTGATGGGAATTTCTTGGAAAAAACTCCTAAGGATAGCACGGCAACCTCCAACTGGTATACTAGACTAAACTGTTCCCTACCTTTGACGGGAAGTTCCTGGAGAAAACTCCTAAGGATAACCCGCTAACCTCCAACTGGTGCACGAGGCTAAAACTGCTCCCTTACTCCGACAAGTATAAACTGCTCCTTACCTCCAACTGGTATATGAGGCTAAACTGTTCCCTACCTTTGACAGGAAGTTCCTAGAGAAAACTCCTAAGGATAACACGCCAACCTCCAACTGGTACACGAGGCTAAACTGCTTCATTTCCTCCAACCGATGCACGAGGTGAAACAACTCCTTTCCTCTAATTAGAATACGAGGTTAAACTGATCCCTACATCCAAACGCCTCAAATGGCTAAGGATAGAGGATAAATATTAGTATTAAGCCTAAGAGAAACTCCTCGATAACTTACCATGCTAAGGACAAGAGCATGGCTAGTCCAACTCAAACGGTAGTTGGTAAAAACCAATCAAGTTCGTTGATAGCTGAGGGTTTGCTAAAAATCCTAATTAACGATCGTTAGTAGTGACTGAATAATTCAATCTCGCCGAGTTCGATTGGAAGGCGCCTTGCTCCGTCTACACAGTGATCATTTTACAGGTCTTCATATCCAAAGTGTTCCAAACCCCATGTGACCTGATTCAGGTCTGAAAACTTTGGAGGGGGTTCTATAGGTAATAAAAATTGCTTTCAATCCCTATTAGAGAAGTTCAAAATAAGACTACTAAAACCTCGACCGAAATAGCAAAAAAAGGATAAATGCTGATATCTCTCAAACCAAAAGGAAATTGACGAAATGGATGAGAGCAAACCAAACCCTTTGGGTTAGTGTGGTTGGCTCCGTCTCATCGAGATAGTCAATTTTTATATATAATCTGTCAAATTCCGACTTAAGGTTTGAAAGTTATGACATGTTCTTCGTGACATGTTCTGGAGCTTGCCTATACAAGTCAAGCTCTCCTACACAGCCCCGTCTGCAGAGCTCGCCTAACAGCTTGAAGCTCGCCTGCATGATCTAAGCTCACATGAAGGCATGCTCGCCTGACAGCATTGAAGCTCGCCTGAATGAGGTTTGCCTACACATGCTCGCCTGCATAGCTCGCCTGTATAGCCTCGCCTGAAGGCCTAGCTCGCCTGTATGATCCAGGCTCGCCTGAAGGCCTAGCTCGCCTATAGCATCTAGGCTCGCCTGCATACAAAAGCCTGCCAGGCTCGCCTACATGCCAAAGCCCGCCAGGCTCGCCTGCACAAGCAAGCTCACCTACAGACTCAAGCTCGCCTGTAGACTCGCCTGCTCATCTGAAAGCTCGCCAGCTCACCTAACAGCCCCAGCTCACCTACAATGTTAAGCTTGCCTACACAACTGGACCAAGTCAGCTACTTGAGCTTAAAACGTGGGAGTGGGTACACCCACTCCCCATGATCTAATGGATGGAGTATGGTTCTCCTCACCTCTAATGGTCACATCCTAGGATTTAAGGGAAGTTATGGTCCCCCTCAACCACAATCCCACAATTTGAGGGAGTGACCATGCTTCTCCTCCACTATAAATAGACAATGATTGCTATTAAAAGAGTCGTCTTGAACTCTTGATCAAGACCGAACATATTTGGCTCCTTTACAATCAGTTCTCTTAAGCTCTAAGAGAACCGAGTCTAGCTCTTTGCAAACTCAGTGGCCGCACCGCTTTAAGGGTCTGAGATGCAGGGATGAACTCTGCGTTTGGATCCGGAACGCAGAGTTTGGTTCTGTGTTTTGGGCTGAAAACACAGCAATGAAGTCTACGTTTTGACGTTGCAACGTAGGGAGGACCTCTGCATTTTGATGTTGAAACGCAGGTCTGACCTCTGCGTTTTGATGTTGAAACGCAGGTCTGACCTCTGCGTTTTGATGTGAAGAGACCATCAATTTGTGGTATCTTTTGCTAGAGCATTGTAAAGATCATCATCTTATAATCTTCATCTTAGATCCTTGAAAATATGAGAGTCGTCAGATTGTAACTCCCGATGTTGTTTGTGAAGGCTGTTGAATTAGAGCTTTTATCGGTTGTTGTGAAGGTCATCAGATTGTAACCTTCATCGATCTACGTGAAAATCTTTAAATTGTAGCCTTCTGGAAACCGTCAAATTATAACTTTCATCATTAGTATTTGATGGGGATCAACTATCTACAGCCATCCATACTCCTAAGAAGGAGACACCCCCTTTGCAGCCGACTCCTTCCCCTGGCGGTGGGTCGACTTGTCCAGGGCATCTGGGGCCCTTTCGCCCCTTGTTGGGACCTCTATCTCCACCGAAATGTCGCCTCTCCCTAGAGCCTTAGTCTCGGCCTCGACCCTCTGAATGTCAACCCCCTCTTCTCGGGCTGGGGACCCATCATCAACACAGACTGTTGGACCCTAGAGGGGGGTGATTAGGGTCAAGAGGCTCTAAATATGCAGTAAAAATAAGACAAGCAATCCACAGTGAACAGATGCAAACAAAGTAAATAAGAAAGGGTTAGGAATCGTTATCCTTGACGCGCGATGTGTTAACGAGGTTCGGTCCTCTGACCTACGTCCCCGCTCCCCACTCTCGAGGAGAAATCCACTACACACCCGGTTTGGAAGCCGGAACTTCGTCTACACAGCGATCCCACACGATCTCTCTCACTACACAGTTTGATCTCAACAGATAACACCCTCACAGTTGATCTTACACAAGATCTCACCCTCACAGCAGAAGAAAAGATGCAAGACTCTCTCTTTACACAGCCCCTATGGCAAAGATAAAAAGTTACTGAAGCTGGGAAGTGAATCACACACAAAAACCACAGAGAAAACAGATTTGAAAATTTTCTCAGGAAAACAGAGCTCTCTGGTTTTTGCAAACGTTAGGGCTTTGGAAGAAGATGAAGACTGGGGGTTTTTATAGAAGAGATTAAATCAATTTAAAACAAAACCCAATCTTCCCAAATAGGATAATAATCTCCTTTTCAGACCCTTATCTCAGACTGTGCCAAACACAGTTAAGTGTAAGCGCAGTTTACTAGGCAAATGACCATTTGAAAAAAAGTCGCGGTTGACTGAAGGAAATTTTGGTCGTCCAAAATACTTCTTCGGTCGACCAAAAAATTTAGTCGGTCGACCGACCGAAAATTCGGTCGACCGCCATCCGTTTTGAAAACATAAAAAACGAGCAGAAATATTGTCGGTCGACCGGCGCGGTCGACCGATGGAAAAATCGAGATTTCGGTCGACCGCACCGGTCGACCGATGACCTCTCTGGAAAATAGTAAGGAAAGATCATCTGTGCGGTCGACCGGACCGGTCGACCGCTTTCTGATATATGCTGAAACTGGTTTTTATGACTTGACTAAAATATTTGTAAAATATTTGTTTGACCTCTGAAAATTATGAAACTTTGTGAAAAGTTTTTAATACTAAAAACAAACTGTTTGGAAAAATAATTTTGCAGATAGGTCATCATACTTGTGAAACATAGGGTTTTGTGAAAACGGTTTAAAAGCTTAAATAAGAAAACGTGTGTGTGATTCCCAATAGCTTCAAGTAAGCACAGTAACTCTTTGCCTACATTCTAGCACTAGAGAGAAACATAAAAGATAGCTAATATCCTCATATTGAAAGCAATACTTGAGCTTTGATATAGCTTGAATTGGATGAAACTTTTATATGACTTTGTTGTTCTTGAAATAACGTTGCTTCATCACTTGGCCTCCTCCTCCTTTGAATATCATCGTTGAAGCGCATATTCCATCCAATCCTCCATTTATGGCACTAACAAGCTTGATAAATAGATTTACTACATTTTCACTTAATAAGCCATTAGTACCGATAATGGTGGTTGTAAAACATCATCAAAACATAAGGGCTAACACAGACGACTTCGGTCTCCGCCTCAACTGCCCTTCTAGGCCCCTGGACACTAACCTTCCTGAGCTTCTTCCTCTTCTCGTCCCGACTGGCCACAGCTGACGGCCCCGCAACTTAGCAGCTACATTAGCTACCTAAGCATGAACCGCTTCAGCCTCCTCGAGGGCCAAATCCTGAGGAGGACGTTTTGCTAGCCTTGTTGGGATCTCTTCCTAGGCTCCAGTAGGTTTAGCAGCAGACGCCTCAGCAGCTTCCTCTGAGCCCAGAGTCAGCTTGGATGCCCTCTTGTTGTCTTTGGACATAAGCGGCATGGGAGAAATCCCCGTAAAATAGAATTATCGAGCAAATCTTCCATCTTGTGGAAGACGATATATGCTTTGATCCTCTCCAGCGCTCGCCTCTCCGCAATCGACAGAGACCTCACTGTCAAAGCCTCCCTCACGATCTCGAACCAATTTGAGCAAACCACGTTTGAGTCATCCCCCAAGACCTAGACAAATTTCTCCTTCCAGTCCTTGTTCGACTCAGGAGGGTCAGTAATAATCTTCAATCTCCCCACCACCTAAAAGTGGAAGTGGGCCTCACGCTGGTGCACTTGATGCTGACCAGATGAGCAAGCACATTCAAGCGCAGTTCGACCTACAACCAATGACAAATAACCACAAACCTAACTATAGTCGCAATTGAGTTCAGTTTCATCTACATCAGTGAAACCCCAAGGCTGTGAAGACACAGCGAAGGAAGGGGTGTAGGGGTAGGCGTAAACCGCACTCAAGATGTTTTATGTACAATGGAGTCCGACTCGCATCATGGTCAAAAACTACCCGCCACTTCATCAGCGTCGTTAGCTTGTAAGACTGAGGGATACCAAACCTCTCGTATAACAACCTCAATTGTGGTAGTGTCACCTTCAAGTGGAACATCTCTAACTGACCCTAACGAGCGTTTAAGAGTGGAAGATGCTATTGAAATATTCTGAGAAGATCGTTGGAAGAAGAAGAATGACCAAAGCTCTCTTTTTCAGTTAAAATTCATAGACTTTTAAAAATAAACAAATCTCTCCTCATAGCCACTATACTTATAGATAACTGCATCGACAGATGTCAACATCCTAATGATCGGATCAGTTTCAAGCCAATGGCTGAGATTAACTCTTCGAAATGACCTCTTCAAAATTAAGGCAAGGCACGCCTATCTTAAGTAGCCCACAATCAAGCACGAAAGGCGAGGGGACCACAGCCAAGAGATGTCCTCTGACATAAGCCACGTTACATCTAGGGGACCTTTTAGTTACCCCTCATCAAATGCACCTCGTGACTTAGCAAATCCACAGTCTCATTTCACTCGGACCATGCCTATGCCGACTTCAAATGAAAGGGGCCAACTGTCATACCCCTAAAAATACTAAATATTAATCTTCACAGATAAATCAACACATGTCTTACGCTATACCTAACTTGACTAATTCAAGACCAAGATAACCTCCGCCTCAGCACTACGGACTTGATTGGTGGACATCTCACATAACCGAGTTAAAAGGCGGTACTACTCAGCCAACCCCTCGATTGATTCCACAAGTGACCCGACTCGATCCACTATTCAGCCGACATCTCGCGTAACCGAGTCAAAAGGCGGTACTTCTCGGCCTTGGACCTG
This sequence comes from Asparagus kiusianus, assembly GCA_022839385.1. Classification (NCBI taxonomy): domain Eukaryota; kingdom Viridiplantae; phylum Streptophyta; class Magnoliopsida; order Asparagales; family Asparagaceae; genus Asparagus; species Asparagus kiusianus. The sequence goes on along the minus strand of BQKN01064378.1, from coordinate 57,009 downwards.
AGGAGTCGAAAGACGATAGTTACTGCGAACCCCTCTCCAGTCGACTACTCTTGCATTAACTGCCCTGACAACATCATCATTACTCTAGCCCCCATAGTCTTTATGACTCATCGGACCCAGTCAGTACCAAACACCTGCAGTCATTCCCACAATAAATGACCAGGTGATTCACCTCCTTCAGTAACTGACACGTATCATATGTCAGCCGACTTAGCTGCCTAGCTGGACTCGGCCTAAGTTACTTTCTTACCCCTCAGATCCACTATAAAAGGAGCGGCATTGCATGAGGTAACTCTCTCGGGTCTTTTGACGTAACTAAGAGTTAACTCTATATTTCCCCACTCAAGATCACCTACTGATTTGATCGTTGGAGGAATAACCAGAGAACCCAACTTCACCCTCTTACGAGTTCCTTCATATGCATGGAAGTACAGCAAACCCTAGAACCATTCATCAGGAGGAGTTAGAGGATTCTAATCACTCCACAAACTCTCAGATAACCCCTTGTTTGATAATTGACATCAACACCGGCATATAAGATGATGTAACTCAATCTCAAGCAAAGTGTGATTACTTGGTTTCTCTCACTCCTTTATTCACTTTAATTGAGTAGAGAATTTCCTCACATGAAAAATGATGCACATTATTCCTTTTTAATATAGTATAATCATGTGCAACAAAGCCCAGTAATACGTAAGTTATCAATTAAAAGATATGATGATGAGATTACAATGAATAAAACAAATAGGACAAAAGTTAATAAATCCATGAGAATTTATTTGAAACTAATTAATAAAATATGATAATGATTAACTTAATTAGTAGAAGAGAACTTTAAAAATGAAGTAATATATTGTTATAGTATCCTCAAAAATGTATGAGATAAAAGAGTCCGCGTCCAATCAGAACCGTCCGCATCCATGTGGGCGGTTTTCCCTTTCTGCCAATTTTGCTCCCGTTATATGATTCAAAGTCAATTTCGCTCCCATTATATGATTCAAAACCGCCAACTCGCATGTAGGTGGCTCTAATAGATGTCTTGCAGACATAAAGATTTGCTGTTGTTATTATTGAAATACTCAATTACTATCCTTCTAAGAATTTTATTCATTAAAAAATTTAGTCAAAGTTTCACCTAGCACACCCACCCAACAAACAATTAAACTAAAAAAATATAGAGAAACAATGAAAAAAATATATGAATTTTCATTAACCAATAATACAATATAAACCCACATTATCACCACCTCAAATTCAATTATTAACCACCACTTCTCCACCCAACCAAACAACAACAAAGCCCCCCAACCATCAAATACCCACCACCATCAGATCCCGTCACCTCCCGGTAACCTCACTTCCCGCCATACCTCCTCACTCGCTCATCAATCCACTTCCTGAAATCCCCCAGCACCCGGTCACTGTTCTCGTCCGGCTCCCCCTGAACCAGGGAATGCAGCATCCCTTCGTAGAAAATCAGCTCCTTGTCGTCGCTCGCCGCCGCCTCGTACAACATCTTCGACCCCTCCGGCGACGTCACGCCGTCCTCTGTCCCGTGCACCACCAGGAACGGGGCGGTAATCTCGCTGAACCTGCTCCTCACGTGATCGCACATTCTTGAGATCTCCCTCATCGTTCCCACCCTCGGCCTCCCCGTATACCTTGTTGAAATCAAAGAAAGAGAGAATATTTTTTTTTAATACATATTTCTCATTGATTACGAAGAAGAGGGCAAATATCCTTAACACATAAGCGTTATCGGTTGTTTACGAGCAACCGTAAGAAACAAAATCAAGTGCTCGTTTGTTCACAATTACAAAACCATCTACATTGTCCGATTTCAAATCAACCAATGCTGGCTGCAACAACTAAGGCCGTGCATGTTGCAATTATTATTTTTTTACAAAAAAAAAGAAATAAGAAAATTCTATCACCATTTTCAACCAACTCGTCCGTGATGCAACATTGAAAATAGAAATTTGACATGAACATTACCTTCTAGGGTTGGACGCTATGATCTTGAGCTTCTCCTTATCCCTGATCGCTTTTCCGACCATCTTGTTATCGGGCATCGCCTCCCAAGTATCCGCCAGCCCAAACAGCAGCCCGAACAAAAACAACCTCACCTTCGACGGCTTCATATCCTCCGGTATCATGAACAGCGGGGCCGACAGTATAACCCCCGTCCAAACTCCCCTATCCGGGGACCTCAGATACATCAATGTCGTCACGAGACCCCCCAAACTCTCCCCAAACAAAAACGCCGGCAAATTTGCGTACTCCTGCGATTGATTCAAGCGTGTGTGGGAACGAACTAAATAATTAACAAATAGTTTGTAAATTGTTCGCTTATTAGCTATACTAATTTTGAAGAACTTAAAGTTCAAATAAGGGGTAAATTATACTAACGGGCTGTTTGAATCAGTTTTTTGGATGGGTGATGGGTAAAAGGGGGGAAAGCTGTCAAAAATGTCACTTTTTTTGCAGCTTTCCCCCAAAATCACCTCTATAAAAGGCGATTTTGGGGGAAAGCTGCCAAAAAGCTGGCATTTTTGGCGGCTTTCCCTCCTTTTACCCATTAAAAAAATGGAAGGGCCTAAACCCCGTTCAGAATTTTGTAATACACCCCGCTTACTTTCAAAAATTGCACTGCACCCCAATAACTTCGCAAAAAACCCCGAACGTCCTTAGGGTGAATAACACTGAACCCGTAATCACTATCAAAATGCCTTTTAATGTTATACTTTTTGGTTCTACTCTGTCGGGGGTTTATCTGCGGAAACGTGGAAGCTTATCAGGAGTTTCCTGAGATCCCAAAAGTAATTGGAGGTTAGTTGCGAATTTCGTAAATTCTGAGGGTGTACCGCAAAATATTGAAATTTGTCAGGAGTTTCAACGTAATTTACGCTCTAATAAATGCTCGTAGATACCTGGGGAAAAAAAAAAGTTCATATTTATAAATTAAAAGTCGGAAGGAATTCGGACCAGGACAAATGTTCGAATTCAGAGAAAGGTTTTAAACGGAATACGACCAGGAACACACTTGAGTGTCCGGTCCAATTCGATTCGACGGGTGTCCACTAGCCTTACCGAAGAGTTGCGAACGGAGAGGAAGAAGGAGAGCGACGCGTCGGCTACGGCGTTGAGGTCGCCGAGGTAACACCTGAGCCCGTCGGAGCGTCCGTGACCGAGGAGGTCGGCGAGGTGGACGGAGTATCCCCAGGAGGCGAAGGCGATGGCGATCTTCTGGAAGAGCCAGCCGGAGTCCGAGCCGTAGCCGTGGGTCATGTAGACGGTGGCCCTGACGGGGGTCGAGGTGGGGTCCAGCGGGGTGAAGGACTGGGTGAAGAGCTTGGCCCCGGTTGGGGTCGTGAAGTAGGACCGGGAGTTGCGGACGCCCTGGGAGGTGTAGTAGGCCGGCTCGTCCGGCTCGTCGCCCCAGAAGTAGCGGGTCGGGGGCGGGAGGACGTCCATGGAAGCGGGTCGCTGAGGCTTATCGGGTTCGGTTGGGGGATCCGATCGACGGGGTTTAATTTGGGGGATTTTGGGGGGGAGGGCGTACGTATGGAGGAGGGTCGTCGGTGTCTTTTTCAACAACAACCGCGGGGGTGGGGGCAGGCCCGGAGTTGGTGAGGTGGGGCCCAGACGCGGTAGTGCGATGAATGTGACGACGCGGGGCCCACCGCCGGTTTTGGAGTTGTTGGTGGTGGATGGAGTGTGGATACGAGCTGCTGACGAAGTCGACTTTGCTTGTTGCCTATTTCAGCTTTTGCCCGAAAAGTTAGGCAGCACATGCAGAGGGGAGGGAATATTTCGGAGGGGAATTACACTTTTGGCCAAAACGGAAGTAATTATGGCATGGTTGACCCGTCTCTTCGTCAGTCAGAATTCAAAGTAAAATACACGGTTTGTTTTATTGTTTTGATGACATGTAAATTCTGTGTTCTAAAAGGGAAAACAGAAGAATTACACTGAGATATCTCCAACAATCTCCCGGTAGCATGGGGTCCACTTAGAACTCTCTATTTAGGAGAAATATTCTAATAAACTCTTAACTATGAGCTTAAATATTATTTAAAAAATCATTTCTCCTAAAAATAACATTTTATATATATGTTTTAGAACAATAAATCTAATAAAAAATAATTTTTAGTGGACCCCTACCTTTAGGAGCTCCCAAGTGCTCCATAAATTTGTGAAGCTCTTAGGAGCTCCATGGTGGGCCTCACCGCCAACTAGGACTTAGGAGGGTGCTTGAGAGTTTGTTGGAGCGTTTTAGGAGTTTTTTTCTTGTCACATCACCCTTAGGAGCCTCTTTGGGAGGCTCTTGGAGATGATCTCAGTAAGCGAGACTACTCTAACTTGTCTTCTTGAAAGCCAGAATTCCAAGAAAATCTTTAGGGGCTGTTTCGTTCAACAAAATTTTTAGCATTTGGGGTGGATTTGAAACTTTTGGAGCTAAAATGTCACATTTTCATTTATGAGATTCCATATAGAGTGTTTATTTTAAAAAAGAAGTTGGCATTACGTATACATAAAATAAAAAAAATTAGGAACTTTTGGGATTTGTAAAATCCTACAATTTCTAAAGGATTTGTCAAATGCTAAAAAAATTAAAGTTTTGACATTAGATATCCGTACAATTTGTACTTTTTCATATTTTAGAGTTTGATCAAATAATAAATTATGATTTCTAGAATTTGCTTTCCTCTAATCAAGTTGAACCAAACATAAGATTAGAAATTTTAAAATATGTTAAAAATACATAGATTTAAAATTCTTGATGAGATTTTAAATCCTATAATTTCAGGATTTGTACCAAATATCCTGTAAGTGTTGTCAAAACAAGTGAGTTTAGGCTGTTTAGTGTACATAAGTGCCGCCAAAAACTAAGTTAAAGTATGGATAGAATTAAAAAAATAGTTATAAGATATAAACCTAGTTTTTAAGATCCAAGTCGCCATGTCACGAAGGAAGAAAGAAAAGGAAAGTAGTTGGTGAGATGACGTATGGGATTTACTTCCCAACGTCGATAACGTGGTTCATCAAGTTTCCTTTAATAACTAGGAAGAGCCTGCATATTCATAAGAGTAAATTACACTAAATCCCTATGAACGTTATATATTTCACAGTAAACCTCCATTACCTTTTAAAATTTCGCTAAATCTGTAATAACTTTTTTAGAACCGTAGAAAACCCCTATGAATTTTCTGAAAGTTGTAGATAACCTCCATAAATTAGAGCCGAAAAACAACATAAACATGCATTTTGAAAGTTCATGGGGTTTTAGAGTAATTCACCTAAAAGTTTACGAGAGTTTTTTTGCAAAAGTTATTGGGGGTTTATTGTGATTTTAAATGTTCATGGGGTACTGCAAGACACTGAAAGTTCATGGGGGTCTAGTGTAATTTACCCTATTTATAATCTAGCCACATGTTATAGTTACTGCTTAATGACTTCAGCTTATCCTAAAAAGTTAAGCAACGCCTGTTAGAGCCCCACAAACTAAATGTTATAGAGAAGAAATTCAAATCTATATAAACTCAGAATTAACTCTTTATTTAGTCAATATGTGACCAAATCAAGTCTAACATACTTACAAATTTAACATCTATATTTAATAATCCGAAAGTTTATATCTCTCTCGTACATATTTAATGTCATGAACATAATTCACTGGATACTTTGTCATATTGTTGTAACAAAATCCTTGGCTTTGCATTTGACTGATCCTGAGCAAACACTACGACATGTGTTGTGTCACACTACATGATCACTTGCATGTTTCCTAGCAAATGGGAATCACCAAGGTTGCTCGGATATCATCTATTAGAGAGCTAAAAGAAACATTCTTAAACATCTAGTTGTTAGAGAAACAAAACTCAAATATCGATAGATTCACGACTTGGCCTTAAAATTTTTTGTGACCTTTTCCATAATAAAGATTAGATAATACGAGCCAAGTCCCGGCCGAGAACAAGAAAAATGAAATATAAATTGTTGAAAATGATCAGGAGGGTTTATCCCCAACATCCATAATGAGGCACTTCAAATTTTTTATAATAATTCGGAAGACTCTACCCACCAAGATATTAGGTGATGAAGAAGACCACAAATAAGAAAGAACTGAAGTGGGGTTATTAGGTAAAGAAGGGGAAGTATGAAATGATTAGATCCTCCTTAAAGCATCGATTAACTCTCATTTTTTTCCTTAATGTATCAATTATTTAGTTTTCTTCTTATGCATAGTTCAATAGGAGGAAAGGTGAGGCACAAAAATTATGTTTGTGTTTGATAGGAGATTTTTGAAAGGGAAGGTAGAGTGAGGTGGGGTAGGATGATGGAAATGAGGATGGAAAATGAACTAAAAAATTAAAGAGAGAATAATCCTCAAATTGAGGGGGGGTGGGGGGGGGCGGGGGGGGGGGTGATATGAACTATAAAAGGACATATCTTCCTTCTCCTCTACTCTAATCAAACATAAAAGCTTAAATGAATGTCTATCCCTTTACCTAATTGCATCTTCCCTCATTTCACATTTTCTCCTCAAACCCTCCACCAAACAAGATCAAAATATGTTTATGGGATTAATGTGGCCATTTTATAAACTCACAATCAGACTCAATTTATTTAATAGATTGATGACCTGTTAGTTCGTCTTTCCTCTCAACTACTTTCCTGCAAAACTTTTCATCCTTTATTCTACTTTTTAAAATTGGAAAAACTTTTTTGAAATTGGAGAAAATACAAGGAATGCAATAAAGCAATGTCACATTAGCGGTTGTTAAATAATTGACTTCGGCTCAGAAAATAACCACACTACACACATAATTCAAGGAGAACACCCACACACACAAAAACAGGCACACACACACGCACAAGATTAGTGCACATGTATTGCACATGATTAAATATTATTATTATATTTTTGGTCTATTTTCTTACTTAATTTGATTGTGAATATTTCTTTTATTTCTATTGTAAAAGTAAAATAATTTTTTGTCTATATACATATATAGTTAATCAAAAGTATTCAATTTATCATGACCAAAGTTAAAATTACATGGTCAGCTCGCATGAACTACAACTTACAATAAATAGTACATGAATGTCGAAATCTTTTTATGAAAAAATGTAACTTTTATGCAAATTATTTTATCCTCACCGCAATCATATGTTGTCGTCCTATAATTTGCACAAATTCACATTATAATATTCTAGTTTTTGTACCATACACGATTTAATAATCTAATAATTTTCCTATAATGTGTTGTCCCATGAGGCTAGTAGACTCTTAGGCTCCGTTTGGCAAAGGGTTAATGAAGAGGAATTAAGAAGAAGGATTAACATAGTTAGCCCATTCGATAATCCGAATGACTAAATTATTAACCCGTTATATAAGTTTAATTTTAGCCATTGTGATCAGTTTTAGTGTTTGGGGATAACAATGATTTTGACTATTTTAATTTCTTTATAATTAGAAGGGTTAACTCTTAATCCTTCTAAATAGGAGTATTAGTAAACCCCTCATTTTGAGGGGTTAACTCATTTTAATCATTCTAAAGGGGTTAGCTTAAGCCTTCTATATTTTTTATGTTTGGCAAATTATGGAAGGTTAACTCACTTTAACCATTGTATAGATTTTTTTTGTTTGACGGGTTAAGTGAGGGGTTAAGGAGAGGGTTAAGAAGGGGTTAAATCTCCTTAATCCCTCACTTAACCCTTTGTCAAACGGTACCTTAAGGAAAGATCATATAGCAATAACCATGAATTTTAGTTATGAGGATTATCTTCAAAGTAATATATTTACAACCTATATGTTTATGTTCTAGATTGTCGAAGTTAGCAAGCTATGAAATGACTAATTGATATATTTGATGCTAGTATGTATTCTTTTCTTATAGAGTGACTTGTTATTTTTTGAGGCATAAAATTGTTTTATAGCTATCTTTGACTATTTCAGGTAATTGGAGATATGCTCATATCAAGACTTAGTGGGGGAATGTTATTAGTGGGTGGTTAAATAAAATTTTGATGGTAATAAATAGGGAGGTTGTGAAAAATTAAGTATGTATATGTAGACTGTCTAAAAATCATAACAGATAGCTAATATCCATCAAACATAAATGATGGAAGTTACAACCTGACGACTTCCACATCAGCAGTTCAACAAAGAAAGTTACAAGTAGACGACTTTCATGACAATAGATGAAAGCTCTGATTCAACAGCCTTTCCAATCAACAGTGAGAATTACTATCTGACGGCTCTCACATTTCAGAGAACTAAAACAAAGATTACAAAATAACGATCCTTGCGACGCTCTGGCAGAAGAGATTACAAGTCAATAATCTTTTCAGTCCAAAACATAGAACTCACTTCTGCGGTGATTAGTCGCGTTCCAGAGTCAAGACAACGCAGCTCCAATTCAACCACTAAACGCAGCTTGATTCAGCTGCTCACACAGCGTCCAACCGCTGCGTTCAAACACAAGGTTCACGACCAGCAATGCAAGACCTGCGTTTGGCCTATTCAAACGTGATCTTAACAGTTCCAAAAGCCGTTGTTCACCCACGATCTGGGGAGTGGCTTATGTGGGTTGTTACATCCGATTAATGGGGTAACTAAACCCCTATTTAGGAGCGGATTAAGGGGGCGGTTACACCCCCTAATCCCCCTATAAAATCTCAACAAACTCAACTGAAAAAGATAAGGAGGGGGGATCGGCTGGCTTGGGGGGAAGGAGATCTTCAGTCGGTTCAGATTGTGGAGAATCAGAGGCATTTATCAGCAACATAGGATCTTAGCACTTGGCTATTAACCAATTTTCGGTTCAAATAACTCTTTTCACAGAGTTTAAACTCGTCCTGAGTTCCTAAACTCGTTAAGAGTTCTTTCAATCATTCCAGTGAGGTGAGACGTTCAGATCGTCAATGAAAAGCAAACTCGACGCGAGCATTCGAGTGAGGCATTCCATCACAACCATGAAGGGCCCAGAATTAAACAAATGGGATAATTTACATCAATGCTCTTCTCTTTTGTAATCGGGAACTCAAATTGTAATCGAGATTGAGAGAGTTGTAAACATTCTTTTTCTAAGCAGTTAGAGGGAATAAAAAGTCAAATTCAATTCTTTCAATTTTCTTATTGCAAATTTTCCACCAAACAGTATATATCTTAATGTATGCATGTATGGATATGCTAGAGATGTATGCATGTATGTGTTTCGGAGGGCATTTTTGGAAGAAATGTTTTAACATCCAACACACTTTTATAATGGTATAAGATTAAGGAGGGAAACATTACAATTTTAAGATTTTTTTTTTAAAATTGTGGATAGTTACAATTTGTTTAGAATTACTATTAAAAATTTTATTTTTATTTTTTGGATAGAATTTTCTAATTATGGATATGAATAGTTTTAATTTAATGAGAAATATTAGGAATATGGAGTTAGTTGGCCACGTATCATATTCTAATATGATAGAGAATTAGTTTCACTGTTTGATCTCTTTTCATAACAAATTTTGGTTAAAGATTTTACCTTTAAATTAGAATATAAAATCTAAAAGAGTTAAGGATAATATTGATCATGTCTCAAACTCATATATTATTAATTAGCTTAAGATTAGAATATAAAATCTAAAAGAGTTAAGGATAATATTGACCATGTCTCAAACTCATATATTTATAAAGAGTATAATAATATAATATAATATATTATTACTTTTATAAAGAGTATAAAATATAATATTATTACTTTTATAAATACATGCATATGCGTACACAAACATTAAAAGGGAAGTTGAGGAAGAAAACGATGCATATCAAGGATAATTTCCGTCCATTCTCTTTAAAATTGACTTCCATTTGCTACCAAATTAACCTTCTTTCAAACATAGTGAAGACAGCACCACATGGTTAAAACCTAAAGCAACACATTATACAAACTAACCTAGAGCTCAAAACTGCAGTCAAAATTAAAGTCAACGAGATATGTTACGTACGTTGAGAGAACGTGACTTTATCTGATACCAATTTCTTCCGCTGCGCCAAATTTGAAGGTAAGAGAAGATCGATAAGGATGTGAAGGAGGCTGAGCTTGAAGCCGATGGCATCATCATGAACGCTTGAGTTTTTGGAGGCAGAATACATTGAAAAGTTTGCCAAAGCTAACGGAAAGAAGATTTTATCAGTTGGATTTGTGACGAGAACTCGGCTAGTATTTACCATAAGAGGGAACAAGAACTAAACCGACATTGATCAATGCCAAAACTTTGAGTAGAATTATTTTGTACTGTTTGGGTTTTATCTTACCTAGTTTTAGACTCTTACCATTGTGTGATATGTTGAAATTTCAGCTTTCGGTTTCCCTTAAAATCCCTCGTGGTTCATATTTTGCTCGTTCTCTTAGAAATGATTGTTTTTTGTGTTATCATGTTAGATACTTCTCTCGTCCAATATGTTTTGTATTTGAAGTTGCATTTATACGCTACAGATGATGCTAATTTGTGTTTTCTAGGAATTGTTAGCATCTTACCCCTCAGAAGTTAGAAGCAACACCACCCCCCCCCCCCCCCCCCCCCCGACGCCCCCCCCCCCCCCCCCCCCCCCCCGCGGGGGACCCCTCTCCCTTGTACACACGTACGCGGAAACATCAAAAAAAAAATTAAAAAAAGGTTCTCTTTCTTCGCAGGAACTTTGGTGTTATTACACTGACTCACAATTACAAATGGGTTGGGTGTTGATATCCAAAGATCTACCCAAAATGTTCCCTTGATATGAACTATTATTGTTGCTTCCATGCTCCTAACTAAGAAAATTTGTCGCAAGAAGTGATGGATTTACATACGCAGTCAAATCAAAGAGACGTTTTGTCTCAACTATTTCCAAATTCCTGAACTGCATAGAAAAACATAGATTTGACATGAGTGGCGCTACATGCACACCCTCTGTCACACCTCCGGTCACACCCCCTCTCTCACCACAATACAGGGGGCCCCACTTGAGTTTTTTTTAAAATCTCACGTAGGGCGCCCTGCACTGTAGCGAGAGAGGGCGTGTGGCCGGAGGTTTGACAGAGGATGTGCATGTATCATTTTCCATTTGGCATAACTGAAAAGACCTGTAGACTTTTCCACGTTGACAGATTTGCTTATCAAAAGTCTACAAATCAGGCCACGAGGCTTAATGAAAGAAAGCAAATGATCCGTATGAATTGGATTATTGCCTTTATTTTGTATAACCACACATCAATGTTAAAACTCGACAAGCATCATTACAATATACACTCTACAAATCGTCGCTCAATAAAATAAGATTTCTTAATTGTTAATCAAAAAGCTTTGCCAACTAAAAATTTGAGGGAGTAGTTGCCAAATACAACTCCTCAGCGAAGAAAACTACAGCTTAATTACTTCTCTCGAATAGAGATAGCTCCATTTATGAAATAGACAAATCACCAGTCAAATACAAAGGAAAGCAGAAAAGAACTTCTCTTTTGCTAGTTTTCTGGTCTAGTTCACATCCAGAAAATAGATTAACGGTTCAAGGCCCCTCTGCTTGAAATATAAATACTTCATAAATGTCAGGATTGTGGAAATATATTCATGGAAACTTCTCAATACAAAGCCGATGAAAACAAAAAATAACCCAAGATACACATGGAACCAGCTAATTGTCACCAAAAAGATAATGATCAAGACATGCAAGTACTGAGCAGAAAATTAATAGCAATTAGAAGTCATAAATGATTCAAAGGTGAAGTTTTGATAAATGTTACTCATTCTTTGGATGATTTGTTGATGAGAGACTTGTGAATATGAGGAATAACACCACCTCCGGCTATTGTCCCTTTGATGAGGGTATCAAGCTCCTCGTCTCCCCTAATAGCGAGCTGAAGATGTCTTGGAGTGATTCTCTTAACCTTGAGATCTTTGCTAGCGTTGCCAGCAAGCTCCAGCACTTCAGCAGTGAGGTATTCGAGAATAGCTGCAGAATATACAGCAGCAGTAGCTCCAACTCTACCATTTGCTGCAATTCGAGACTTCAGGAGACGATGGATACGACCAACAGGAAACTACAAAAGGGGTAAACAATAAAACTAGAGTAAAAAAATCCAAACTATCTAATTATGATTATTACAGTTCAGAACAGATTTCTTCTAAGAAAAAGTAATATATGTGGAGAATGCAAAAGATTGGATATCTATGGAAATATATGAAAATGTATCCTACAGGATGTGGATGCAAATACAGATATTAAGTATCTACGTTCGCTAAGACGTGGATATCTTTTTAAATTTTAAGTTTTTTGATAGTTATGGATAATGATATGAATATGAATAAAAAACATGGATCATACCTAGACATCCAGATACAGGTATCAATCAGACCATTGAAATTGCAAATGTGTAACAGTAAGAAAAGAAACAGAAGGGAAACATTCAATACTTGAGTGAAAAACTTCAAACAATCTATTTGATTAAGCTTGTGAGTACACTTTTTACATAACTAGAATCAGTAGCTCAGAGTTATGGTGGATGCATCGAACCAGAGCTTGTCCTTTTTTTCTTTTTTTCTTTTTTTTTTCTCCTCCACAAGGAAAAAGTAAACTGAATTCAGTAGCATTGAATAACAAAGAACAAATAGTTCATTTATGAATCAAGGGTTATTCACAGATACACCCCTGTATTATGATGATGTAGTTACTTACACATCCTAAACTATTTTATTACCACTTACATCCCCAAAACTTCAGACTAGCTACTTTCCAAGTTAGAAGATGTCACCTTGAATAACATCGATACAAAGACTAAATTGTAATCCAAATGAGTGCCAAATGGTAACATTGTCTGAGATCGAGGAGGTGTATGCGCTAATAAAAATTTTAGGGAGCTATAATTGGCTACATCATCTAAGCGGGGAGAGTATATGCAATGAACCCATAAATCAATTACTACATTAACTTCATAAATAGCTAGTTGATTTTGTAGCTTTTAAAGAATGTTTGCAGATAGTAAAACCCACTGATTATTAATTCCTAAGTTAAAGGTGAAAAACTACCTAGCAAGAAATGGCGATTTAAGTAACTTGCTGATGACAACGCTAGCAAGATTCAACTAGAAACCCAAGTCCAAGGGAACCCATTACAAAAAGATGTCCTTAGAGGTGTTGCAAGCGTATCAACATGCTTATGAAATGTAGGTCAACTATAATGGCATATATATCCACACCAAACTTAAAGAGACCTGTAATTCAGCTTACACTAGAAACTAGTAGGTCTTATACCCAATACCTGCAGTCGACTGCCTACAGGTCTGTAACATAAGTCAGTGACAAACAATACTTCATGTATATGACACACTATAGTCTAAACTTATGAAGCATATGTGCTAAGGAAGTGAACCTGAACAGCTAAAATCATAAAAACATTGTTGAACTGATACTATAACTTAAAAACACGTGATTGTTTGAACCATTTACAATTCTTATTAAGTGGATACTGACATACTCTTGTTGAAGGTGGTATCTGGCTATTTTAGATTACCTACTTAGTTGGTTTGTGGTTTTATATGAGTTTTAACAAATATAATATCCTTGTCCATAAGCTGATAATTTAAGATATTATACAAATGTGCTCAGACAGCAGAGTTTTCCACAATGGGTGCACCAGTCCTTTTCGCTGCATCCCCTCCCTGACCCCCCTCCCCCACCCCCCAACTCCCCACAATTAGCAATGTGTATCATAACATAATCAATATATTCTCCACTATTATTTTACATTTAAAATTACCTAATGTTTTCCCGTGAGTTTTTATTCCATATGTCCAAACTTCCAACAACTTCTGACCTGGTACTTACGTTTCCAACTGCTAACCTGGTACTTATGATGTTGATAAGGATATCAAATTATTTTTCCATCCCCAAACACAAAAAAGGATGAAAGTAGAAGGAAAATTGTAAGACTGTTAAAAGCACCACTAAACCAAGAAAAACTACCCTCAATAGTTAAATATGCAAAACAAATTCACTCAACACCTTAGAAGGACATGTATATTTACGGATCACTGCAACTTTCAACTGAAAATAAAAAAAATGTACGTAATTGGTGAAACTTATGAAAACATCTAAGGGTAATGCTCTGAGCATTTACTACTTGTTTTTCCCAAGCAATATGTACCATAAAACTTCATGGATCCCAACGTATGCCTTGACATATTGAAATTGATACGTTACACGCCCCTAGTCATGTTATTTAGTTAAAATCAGGGTAAGTTTCAGTAAACCACCAACAAGTCTGAGCCTTTGGCACTCAAAACCCCAAAAGTTTAAAACTCTCACTAAACCCCCAATAAGTTTGGGAACTCCAGAAAAACCCCCAAGCCATTTTGAATTTTTACACTAACTTCAAATGACTACAATATGATGTTTAAGGGTTATTCTCTGTTTGCAACTCAAAACATAGGCCGACTCCGTTGAGGGGGTCAAGTTAAAAAAATAAAACATTTTGGGGGTTTTATAGAATTCCAAAAATTATTGGGGGTTTAGTGAGAGTTTTAAACTTTCCGGTTTTAAGTGCTGAAGGCCCAACTTATTGCTGATTCATGAAATTTGTGGACTATTTCTTACTAAAATGATTCCACGTCTTTGAGAGATATCTATAACATTTTGTTTAAGCGCATTTATTTTCATTTGATCTGAACTCTATCATGTACACAAAAAATTAATTATACGATATGCATACTACACCATAAATTATGGAGATTATTGCTAAAACCAAACTAAAAAGGAAAAAAAGGAGGTCAAGGAATAGAAAAAACAAAAAAAGTTATAAATTTCTGCAAACCTTTTGTCATGTCAACCATCAAGATCATATCTAGCGCTAACAATCACACCAAGCCTACAGCCTATACCAGAATAAAGACCATTTGTTTATCAGTCAGTTGAATAATAAACAAATAAAAGGCGAAATGATACTTAAACACCATAAAGTTTTCATGTTTTGGCACTTATATACCCTGAGTTGTTTTTTGTGAGAAATAAATACCACAAGTTGCTTAAAATTAACACGTTAGTATCCTAAATCATGCAAATGTAAGAATTTCCACCCGAATACTTTCATATGACACTAGCATGTTAACCTTATAACTTTCTACCCACTAATATTTGTTAAATTTATCATTAAACACATCCCAACTCTATTTTAAAGGAGAACTATAATAATTTTTAAAAAAAGAATTTCGGTAGATTTAATAGCAAATTTAACAAACATTAATAACTATAAAGCTCTGAAATTAGCACGTAGGTATCATAGAGAAATAATCGGGGGGATTTTCACGTTTGCGTGATTGTGGGTACTAACGTGCCAATTTTAAACAACTTATGGTGTATTTATTTTATTTGCCGGAAAAAAAACAGCTCATGGCATATAAGTTCCCAAACGGGGAAACTTTGTGGTATTTAAACGCCATTTAGCGAAAACAAAAAACCCACAAATCCCAAGCACCATTCGAGAGTCGATAATTTTTCTAGCCAAAAAACTCCACTCATTTTTCCAAACTAAAGATTTAAACTTCTCTCGTCGCATCGACCAAAGCACCGCATATCGCTACAATTAGTCAACAATTTCCTCCATCTAAGCCACTACCAGCGGATAACAACAAAAGTGTAGATTTGAATTTCAGGCTCAGGATTCAGGCAGAGAGGGTGGCGATCAACCGTGGCGGTCGACCGCGTTCGTGCACATTGGTCACTATACATCTGGATCAGTGGCGGTCGACCGTCACGGTCGACCGCAGAAGTTTCTGCTTTCGCCGCGGTCGACCGCCGCGGTCGACCGTAGAAGTCTCTGAAGTTTTGGGGCTGTTCTGTAGTTGAGGCGGTCGACCGCCGAAGCGGGTTGGGCTGGGTTCTGTTTCCAGACCCGTTTCGTTTGTGAGTTGCATAAATACCCCAAACTCGTTTTTAGGGTTTGTGAGAGAGGATTTTGAGCTGATTTAAGAGGAGATTTAGGGCTTCTATTGTTGGAGCCATTTGGAGAGATTGAGAGGACTTATTTGAGGGTTTTGGTAAGATTTATAACCCTAACTTGTATTCCCTTTGATTTCTAATAGTAAAATTCCTCCCTCCTTACCCCGTGGACGTAGGCACATTGCCGAACCACATATATCTTGTGTTCTTACTGTGATTGGGTTGCTTGTAGCTATTGTGATCTATTTTGGTTATTGTGTGTGCGATTTTGTGTATTGGGCTTCCGCGACGCACAACAAGTGGTATCAGAGCTCCGGGTTGGATTTGGGAGTTTATTCGAAAGATTCATTGTTGGGTTCTTGTTGAGAAAGTAGATCTACAATATGGTTGAAACAAGCAAGGTTAGTTCAAGTGCTACAAGTACATCGGGATCGACTTTGACAAAGGCGATTCAAAGTTTGAGCATCAATAATACTAAAATTGATGTTCCAAAGTTCGACGGCAAGATAAATTTTAGCTTATAGAGGTGTCAAGTAATGGACGCCTTAGATGCACAAAATTTGGAGGAGACTCTTGAGCTACAAGAGAAACCCGAAGATGTTGAAGATAATGTTTGGAAGAAAATGAATAGTAGAGCTTGTGGGGTGATTCGGTCATGCTTGACGTCGGATCTCATTTATGATGTGATGAACGAGACGTCGGCGAAGAGATTGTGGGAAACGCTCAATGAAAAGTATTTGATGAAGAGCATTGAGAATAAGCTTCATTTGAAGAAAAGGTTCTACCAATTCAAAATGAAGAGAGGAGTTTCCATTCGGGAGCATGTCAACAACTTCACAAAACTAATTTCGGATATAGCCAATGTGGATATTATGGTTAAGGATGAAGACAATGCAATGTTATTATTGTGTTCGTTGCCGGATTATGAGTTTGGTACATTTGTTCTCACTATGATAAATGGACGAACTACAGTTAGCTACAAGGAGGTGACATCGGCATTGGTAAATTATGAGCTAAGGAAGAACGATGGTGAGCCCTCCGAGAAGGCATCGGGTGATGCATTAGCAGTTCGTGACCATAGTCCAAACCGTCAAAGATTCAACCGCTCAAAATCAAAGAATAGGGGTAGCCATAAGAGTGTTGGTAGAAATCAATGTGCCTTTTACAAAGAAGATTGACATTGGAAGAATGAGTGCCCAAAGTTGAAGGATAGAGCCGGGAAGCAAAGGGGGAAAGGTGTACAAACTTCAGAGGTGAATATTGCTAAGGTTGTTGGCGATATTTCAGATTCGGATTCTTTAGGTTATTCTTATCCCGCACTGCCGTTAGTTTGTTATGCCGACTCTACGGAGTGGATGCTTGATTCGGGAGCTACATTTCATATTTGCCCAAAGAGGGATTGATTTACCAACTTTGAGTTGAAGAGAGGAGACGTGGTGCTCATGGGGAATGATCACGTTTGTCCTATTAGTGGGATTGGCTCAGTCAGAATCAGAATGCATAACGGGGTGACTAGGAAATTGAAAGAAGTGAGATTCGTGCCGCAGTTGACGAAGAACCTCATTTCTCTTGGGGCTTTGGAGGCATCCGGCTACAGGGTGATCTTAGAAGATGCTAGTTTGAAGGTCATGAAGGGGTTCATGGTGGTGATGCGAGGCGTCAGGGAAAACAACCTATACTACTTGAAGGGCAAGACAGTTACAGAGGATCTGACTGCTTCTATCACCACAGAGGAGGATACTACCACCTTATGGCACATGAGACTTGGACACACAGGTGATAAGTCCCTACAGACATTGGCAAAACATGGGCTATTAAAAGGTGCAAAGACCTGCAAGATGGAGCTGTGTAAGCATTGCATACTGGGGAAGAAGACTAAAGTAAAGTTCGGCACCGCTATCCACAAAACCCAAGGTATATTAGATAATATTCACACGGATGTTTGGGGTCCTTCCAAGCACACATCGTTTGGTGGAGCAAATTATTTTGTTACTTTCATTGATGATTATTCCAGCAGGAATTGGGTATATACCATGAAGCATAAATATGAGGTCCTGGATATATTTGTAGAGTGGAAGAAGAAAGTGGAGCTGCAGACAGGTAGAAAAGTGAAGACTCTTCGTTCAGACAATGGTGAAGAGTATAAGAGTGATCCATTTCTGTAGTTTTATCGGGATCATGGTATTAGAAGACACTTCACAGTTAGAGAGACACCGTAACAGAACGGGGTGACCGAGAGATTGAACCGTACCTTGCTGGAGAAGGTACGATGTATGATGACGCAGAGTGGATTATCTAGATCTTTTTGGGCCGAGGCGCTGGTTTATACGAGCCATCTCGTTATCAGGTTGCCGTGCACTGCGATAAAGGGGAAGACTCCTTTGGAACGTTGGTCTGGTTCTGTTGCTAGTGACTATGAGACTCTCCGGATATTTGGGTGTCCAGCTTATTTTCATGTCAGTGATGGAAAGTTGAATCCGAGAGCGAGAAAAGCTGTTTTTGTGGGATTTAGAGAATGTGTCAAAGGCTTCAAATTATGGGATCCACAAGACAAGAAGATGATCATTAGTAGAGATGTCACATTTGATGAGGCGTACATGATGAAGCATCGGGTTCCTCAGCAGGCGGAGGAAGATCAGACAGGAGGGATATCGTAGTAGGTGGAGGTTGATGTGACTCCACTCACTCCAGACAGCATTGTATCCATTAAGGCTCCTACAGGTGTGACACTAGGAGGAGATGAGATGACAGTCGGACATGTAGAGGATACAGTGGATGGTGAGGCTAAGGAGCAGGGTCATGCTCAAGGGTCCATTGCAGCAGATAGACCGAGGAGAGATTCGTCGGCCAGCTAGATATGATGTTGTCATGGTGGCATATGCTTTATCTGTGGAGGTCGTTGATGATTTAGTTCCTAGCACATTCAGGGAGGCAGAGTCTAGTCCTGATTCTATTAGGTGGAGGAATGCTATAGAGGAGGAGATGCAATCTCTTCAGAAGAACGACACTTGGAAACTTACAAAGCTATCTAAGTGTAAGAAAGTTATTGGTTACAAGTTGGTGTATGCTAAGAAGAAGGGATCTTCTATTGGGGACATTCGGTTCAAAGCTAGATTGGTTCCCAAGGGATATACACAGCTTGAGGGCATTGATTACAACGATGTATTTTCACCCGTTGTAAAGCATTCATCTATTCGGATTCTATTGGCATTGGTGGCACAACTAGACTTAGATTTGGTCCAAATGGACGTGAAGACGACCTTTCTACATGGAGACTTAGACGAGGAGATCTACATGACACAACCAATGGGGTTTAAAGCTTCAGGAAGAAAAATTTGGTGTGTAAATTGAATAAATCTCTTTATGGACTGAAGCAATCACCACGACAGTGATACAAAAGATTTGATAGCTTTATGATTGGCCAAGGGTACACGAGGAGCCCTTATGACCAATGTGTTTATATGCGCAAGCTACAGGATGGTGAGCATATTTATTTGTTATTGTATGTTGATATGCTCATAGCTTCCAGGAACACTTCAGCTATTGGGAAATTAAAAAAGGAGCTGTCATCTGAATTTGAAATGGACCTGGGAGAGGCTAAGAAGATACTGGGTATAGAGATTAAGTGAGACAGGATGAATGGGAGATTGAAGCTTACACAGAGGAGTTACTTGCAGAAGATACTGAAGAAGTTCAGTTTTGAAGGCAATACCAAGGTGGTGAGTACTCCATTAGCTCCCCACTTTAAGCTTTCAGCTTTGATGTCACCAGTTTTAGTGGAGGATCGGGACTACATGTCCAAAGTTCCATATGCCAGTGCAGTGGGTAGCTTGATGTATGCTATGATGTGTACTAGGCCAGATTTGTCACAGGCCTTGAGCACGGTATCTAGATACATGCACAATCTCGGGAAGGGACATTGGAAGGCCGTGAAGTAGATTCTACGGTATATTAAGGGTACCGTGGATGTTGGGTTGATATTTGTGAAGAATGATGAGACAGAGCAGGATTGTATTGGCTACGTGGATTCAGACTATGCCGGAGATCTTGACAAACATCGGTCCACTACTACAGGTTATGTTTTTTCATTGGCTAGTGCACCGGTATGTTGGAAATGCACTCTTCAGTCTACAGTGGCGCTCTCTAATACGGAGACGGAATATATGGCAGTGACTAAAGCAGTGAAGAAGGTTTTGTGGCTACATGGTTTGTTGGATGATTTGGGGATTGCACAATAGACCATTGTGATAGTATGTCAGCTATCTATTTGGAGAAGAACCAAGTCTACCATGCTCGCACGAAGTACATTGATGTCAGATTTCACTTTGTACGTGATGTACTGGATGGTGGCGATGTCACGTTGGTGAAGATACACACTAAGGACAACCCTGCTGATATGTTGATCAAAATTATACCAGGTGTGAAGTTTGGTCACTGTTTGAATTTATTGAAAATTCTTCGTTGTCGAGGCCGTTGGCGGCCATTTGGATGAACTACGTTCGGCTTGATTCCTTGGACAAGAGGATACGTAGGCAATCTTGTAGATGCAGCCGGTTGTATGAGTTGAGATTGATTGGCGGTGTTTTTTGTGTCGGCTCAGTTTTGACAAAACGTTCGTCGAGGTGGAGATTTGTAGATTTGAATTTCAGGCTCAGGATTCAGGCAGACAGGATGACGGTCGACCGCGTTCGTGCACATTGGTCACTATACATCTGGATCAGTGACGGTCGACCGCCGCGGTAGACCGCAGAAGTTTCTGCTTTCGCCGCGGTCGACCGCAGAAATCTCTAGAATTTTTGGGCTATTCTAGAGTTGAGACGATCGACCGTGACGGTCGATCGCGATGGATCGTGATCGACCGTCGCGGTCGACCGCCGAAGCGGGTTGGGCTGGGTTCTGTTTCCAGACCCGTTTTGTTTGTGAGTTGTATAAATACCCCCAAACTCGTTTTTAGGGTTTGTGGGAGAGAATTTTGAGCTGATCTAAGAGGAGATTTGGGGCTTCTATTGTTGGAGCCATTTGGAGAGATTGAGAGGGCTTATTTAAGGGTTTTGGTAAGATTTGTAACCCTAATTTGTATTCCCTTTAATTTCTAATAGTAAAACTCCTCCCTCCTTGTCCTGTGGACGTAGGCACATTACCGAACCACATATATCTTGTGTTCTTATTGTGATTGGGTTGCTTGTGGCTATTGTGATCTATTTTGGTTCTTGTGTGTGCTATTGATTTTGTGTATTGGGCTTCCGCGGCACACAACAAAAAGCACTAAACAAAACACTGTAAAAGGATCGTAGATTCCTCCCAAACAAAGAAGAAAAATTCCAAAAAAAAAAAAAGAGAGAGAGGATGAGATCGGAAATGAGACCTGAAGGCCAGCGCGAGAGGAGCGAGAGACGGGCCGCTTCTTGTCCTTGTCGTCCTTGTTCGATTTCCCCGTTATCAATCCCTTCGCTCCTTTTCCCGACATTTTCCTTTTTCTTTCGAGGATTAGACGGCGGAGAAATCGACTGGAATCGAGAGAGATCGGGGTTTTTTTTTTTTGCCCGGGGGTGTGGAGGGGATCGAGAGGGAGGTATAATTGTAATTTAAGGGAAGATTGAAAATACGATTGCCCCTGCCTTTAAAGGGAATTACGGCTTCGGTCGTTAATCCAGGGTTGGGCCAAATTGGGCCTAAGGTCCACATTACAAGATTTCGGGAACTAGTGGTAGTAGTAATTTTGAGGCTAAATAGCACTTAGATATTAAACTTATAGTTTCACTCTCTTCGCGCCTATGTATCTTTAATTGTTTTTCCTTAACATTTATTTTATTGTGCAAACATGAAAGTTTTTCATTCGAGCTGTGAAAAGTTTTAACGGAACGCCAACGTAATTTTATCATATTTTCACCACACCAGCAGGGTGTTCTTAGTAATTGAAAATTCACTTTTTCCCCTTTTTGGTTTGTTATAAAGATATACGTCATTTTCTACAACTAAATTGGATTGCACTTGTACGGGCTCTTTCTTTCGTGGCCTCCTAAAAGAATTTGAAAATATAAAAATAAAAATTTTAAAAAAATTGGCTGCGCGCTCATCGCACTTTCGCTTTGCCATTTCATGATGTAACGCGCCCAAATTCCAAATAACCGTATCGAGGTTAAGCATGTGCGAGATGTTACCGGCATAAGTACCGTACAAATTAACCAAAATACTATACAGACTACAAGTCCAGATACAACTGAACATCAAAATCAGCAAAACCGATACGCCGGCATGCACCCTATTCGTTAGTTACGCTGCTAACAACTGCAGAAGAAGGGCAACCGTGAAAACTATACGTTTACAGTAAGCACTTTAATTTACTCAGGGCAACACCCCAACCCAATGTGTACTCATGTTCATCACAAAAATATCAGCTATAGTTGTTGCTATCACGCCTCTACAGAAAATCAAGGGCAGTAAAGAGCAGTTCTAACTCGGATGACATTACAAACCTCCCGCATACAAAGAACGAATACCTGATCCCTCTACAAACACCCACACATGTAACTCCCCGATCTATTGAAAGACAAAACACAAAATTTTAACCTACTTATTTCTAAACCAAAAGTGAACATCTGTAACAAAGCGCACGCGTTTCTGCTATTTCGTGAAATAGCGGTCACGAACAAAATCAAGAATCTTTTGTTATTTCCCCCTTGTTATCTTCGATATGCCCTTCCTTTGAGATGTGGAAAACCTCGATTTTGTGAGCAGCATCATTTACACTGATTTTTACCTTATCCGTTGGCCCGTTGGCACTGAAATTAGCTTCGTTCTCACCAGTTGTGGCTGGACCTGTCTGCCACATTCTGATGGTTCCATCCTCGGAGCCTGATGCATAAGATTCGCCTCCGGGAGAAAAGCGTACACAGTGAACAGGACCGTGGTGACCTTTGTTGCATCCTGCATTTATAAAGTAAAAACAAACATGCTCAGATCATGAGAAAATATTTTCCACCACATGAACCCAAACTTGTACATGTGATTGTTAAAGATAGCTGAAATCTATGGTGAAAGAACAGAGTTGACACGCCAGGAGATTGGAGCCATGTCATGCACAATACTTCATTACATAACTTAGTTCGAGTAAGCAGGGACCAGTGTATCCATTCATGGTCTTAACTGGTGTGTCCCTGACAGTGCGACGCATCCACAGTACTACAAATTAGATCATAAAAAATACACATTCTGACAAATTGGATGAGTGCTACGTCATGGACACACCAAGACTAAACGACACACTAGCACCATTTTTACTCATTGTGTTTATAAAACTTATCCACTAGGTTTTCGACGGTCCGTATTTGCTTTGATTTTTAAAACGCGCTAATAGTTTGAAATGGAACAGATAACAAATCACATAAATCATATAAGAATTTATGCTAATATTGTCAAAAAAAATTTACAATGAACCTTTGAACTATGGTGCACACTAGGTTGCACAGGTACAGGTACAGGTATGGACACGGGTACGGGTACGGGACACGGTAAATTTGTAAAAAGTAGGGTACGGGGACACGGCTCATATATATATATATATACTAGTTTTTACACACGTGCAATGCACGTGATTTAATACCATGATTAAGTATTTTTGGCAGTTTGTGCTCATTTTTTTCTTTGAACTCTTACATCCCGATTATTTTTTTATGTTTGTTTAAATGGGATACACCCAATTTAAATTTTCATGTTGATATTTGAATTGACAAAAAACAAATATAATTTAAAAATAATTTGAATTTTCATATTATTTTTAACCGATATGAAACTAAGCTTTATTTGAATATAGCATTACAAAGTAAAAAATATTAAAATAGTATTATTAGTATACAAGGAATGTGAATATTTAAAACCAATATGGCAAAATTATTGATTTAAAGTATGTAAAAACGATGCAAAAGAGAATATGAAGTTTATTCTTAATCATTGATAGACTTCATAAAAAAATATAAATTAAAGATTAATGCTAACTCTAGTATACTTTTATATGATAAAAACATCCACATAAGAATATAAAATTATTGAAAAAATTCATGAAACTCGCTTCTAAAGATTCCTAATTTCACTCAAAATAATTAAACTATTCCATAAAATATTCAGAAAATATTGTTTTTTATTTCTTCTATTTTTTTATTGAGTTAAGATCAATCCTTCTTCAGGTTTATCATTTATCATTTCTCGGGCAATTCTAGAGTATTGTCTTCATCATCTACATCAATTGTGACATCAGACTAATTTTGTATTTTTTTATGCTATTATCTTTCCTGGGCTCGTTAATTTTTTATCATCTCATTTAACTTTACAGAGAAGTCAAATGTACTTACGATGTTCAACACAAACTGCTCAAAATATAGACTTTGATTTTTTTCTATTTCAATGAGAATAAATATTAATTATATATATATAAAATTCTTTGTGTTCCTAATTTATTACTTATATATATTAGAAGCTATCTCTTTATTTTCCTCTAAAATGAATTCTTCTGATGTGCATCCAATAAGAATTTCTGTTATTTCAATAATATTACATTTGCTCTATCCCTATCATTTTCCATAAATATCTAAACTAAATACCTGCATTATTCATTACCAATTTCTCTTAGATTATAATATTAATATTTAATTTGAAGAACACAGTATGGAATTTATGAATACTTACTAATTTTTCTTATGTCTTCCACGGAGATTTTTTCTTTGATTAGGATAAAGTTATTAAATTATTTTTTAATGTAACTCATTTAGTGCTTCATTAATAGATATGTCTTATGTTAATGCCAATTCAAGTGATTCATTGACGTTTTCTGAATTTTAGATTTATTTCCATCACTTTTCCATTTGCAATGAAAATAACTCAACTCTTTTAAAGTTATCTCTAAATATTCTAATAGTTTCTCCATATGTAATTCCTTGTATTGTTTTACCCTATAAATATTATTAACGTTAAAGATTAAAGTTTCTAAATTAAAATCAATTAATGCTAAGGTATAATATTATAGTGTTTTATCATTTCTATGGATTTAAACATCTATCAATTAATGTTACGAATGTATTTTGGCTACCCCAACTTATTACTAAAATTATATGTAATTACTTTAATTTATATAGTGCCGATAATTTTTAATCTATAATATTTTTAAAAATTTTATCCATTAACTGGATGTTTTTAATCAATTCTTATTGTTTTTGTTTACCAGTATCAACTTAGACTATTCATAAATG
>BQKN01064378.1:0-31398 GCA_022839385.1 Asparagus kiusianus | reverse complement strand
TTTGGTCTTTTCTTACTGGTTTTGGCTGATATTTTGAGTGGGTATAAATACCCCATTACTGTTCTCTTTCAAATAACTAAGTTTTGGTTTTAACAAAATCTTAAGTGTGTTTAAAATAGCTGTTTAAGCTGTTTCAAATCATTTGTTTTAAAAGAAGTCTGCTACAACAAGAAGAGCCTTTTCATTTCAACTGAGGATCCTATCCTCATCATCATCTACTGTTCTTCTTGTTTATTGAGAAGTTTTCCTAACTCATCTTTTCATATAGCTTATAATTTCACTTTCATATCTTAGCTATATTTATTGAGTTACATATTTTTCATTCACTGTTATCACACACACAATATTGAGCTTAATATCTTCATACTATATAGTGTGGGTTGTGGGGTGTGATTTAGTGAGTGCGAGCTTCATTTGCGTTTTTATTTGTTGTTGAGAACAAACCATTGTATTTAAACTTTATTTGTGAGTATCACTTGTAATACACTTGTACACCGAGAGAAGTGTGAGGCGAGAGATGGGGTCGAATCCAATAGGAGTGGCGTCAGTTGACGAACCTAGGGAGAGGTTGCATCCGAGCACTTGAGGAGGAGGACACGGGCTAGGTTCCTATACTTAGTGTGAAAAGTGTGATTGCATAGTGTTTGTTGTGTGAGAGTTTTCAGTAAGCTTGTAAAAACCGAGTGTGTAGAAGTTCCGGCTTCCAAACTGGATTGTAATAGTGGAGATCTCCTCGAGGTGAGGAGCGGGGACGTAGGTCGTGGTGACCGAACCTCGTAAACATATCGTTTGTTTGTGTTTTGCTTAGCATACATTTTATTTGTGCTTATTCATATCATTCTTGCTCTTATCTATCTTACATCATTCTTGTAAGAACAAATTAATCAATATAATTTTAATTGATATTTAATCAGGATTAGATTAGCATAAGACCCTAATCACCCCCCTCTAGCGTCTAACTAACTAACTAACTAACTAACTAACTATATATATATATATATATATATATATATATATATATATGAAAAATACCAAACAATTACACTTTTCTTTGCCAAGTTTTAAAATTTTAGCCCATTTTTGTGGTTTTAAACTTTGAGGGTGTGATTTGTAATTTTTAAAATTTTTTGAAATAGTTTTTTAAAAAAATTTACTTTTAAGTTTGGTAGTTGTAAATTCTATGTTTTATGTGTTGGTGGTAATTTTTTAAATGTTAGTATATTTCTTGCAACTCTAAAATTTTGAGGGTGTCTTTTATAATTATTAAAACTATACATTAATTTTGAAAAATATTAAATTTCAGCGGTCTACCAATCGACGAATTTGATGTGTGTTAGTTAAAATTTTGAAAATTTAGAGTTTTTTTTCCGATTTTTAAATTTTGAAGGAGCTTTTTAAAAATTCTGAGGTTAATTTTGGCAAATTTTAATTTTTTAGGTGTCTAAGGGTAATATCTTGAATTCATCTTATGTTATTTAAAAATTTTAAAATTTTAGGGTGGCTTTTTATAATTTAAACTTTTGAAGGTGTTTTTATAATTTTTTAGATATTGAGGGTGTTAATTAAAAAATTTAAATTTAAATGTCAAAAATTTTAGGTGTATCATGGTAATCTCTTGAATTCATCTGTGTTGTTTGTAAGTTTTAAAATTTTAGAATTTTAATGTGCTTGTATGTAATTTAAACTTTTGAGGGTGTTTCTATAATTTTTGAGACATTGAGGTGTTAACTGTAAATTTTAAATTCATTACAAACTGATGTTAATTTTTTAATTTAATGTTTTTTATTTTAAGTTTTGAGACATTAGGATGATTTTTATAATTTTGAACTTTTCAAGGTCTTTTCTGCAATTTTAAAACTTTTTATGGTTTTTTTTGCAATACTTCATGTATTATAATATGTTATCTTCTTGTAATTTCTTTATCTTAACAAACTAATATCATTTTTATGTTTTATATATTTTATTAATATTGGTTTTTTTAAATTGTTAAGCTAAACATGGTTCACATAGGATTAGGATAACATATGATTATGATTAGGATAGATTAAGATATAAATAAAATATTCAAAATAGTGAAGGGTAATATTGACCATTAAAAATTAGAATTTTATTATAGATAAGGTAGTTCAAACTATAAAGGGGTATATTTGTCTAAAAAAGATTTTCCGAACTCGTGCTTTTAAAGGGAGTATGATATATATATATATATATATATATAGCAATTTTACTATGTTTAATTTCAAATTCTCAATAAAATAAGCTCATTCCTTAAAATTATAAAGTAAACTCATTTGAAACTTTGACTTTATATTCCACATAAACATCAAAAAAGAATAAATAAATAAATACGTACGTACATACATACATACATTTACACTTACCTATTTAAATATGAGAACACATGTCTCCCATTCTTAGCATTGCCATTAATTTTAAAGGAAAGACAAGCAAATAGTCAAACACCCATGTGAATGGTGATGTCATGTTCCACTAAATAATTTAAAACCAAGGAAATAAGAGAGAGAGTCTTCTTCTTCCTTGCATCTAAACCCCTGCTCCAAAACTCCTGTTTCCTCGGAGCACCCGACACGGGTACGATGCCAAAATTGCCGTGTCGGGGTATCATAGGGTGCACAAAATATAATGATCATTGCATCCTTATATTTGCCATCTAAAATTGTTTATTTTAATTTTTGATTTATTTCCTAACCAAATAGGTTCCAGCTTATAATCTACATGCACTCCTATTCCCCTAGCAAGTATAGAATAACTTTGCATTGGAGCTCCTCTGTGCACCAATAACTGACATAGATTTCCCAACCAAAGTTGACCCCGGAGGCCTATGCTTATTGGCAAGCCTCTTTCTTGTTCATTCTTTTCTTAGCATACTAAGCACCAAGAAAGATGATTGACATCAAGTCAAAACTAAGCTATATGATAGGGCTAATCCTCATGCAGCTTCCTTGATAGAGGTTTCCTCCTTAATACCCGCTTTTGATGACAAACTCTTTGATGGTGATAAGCATTCTATCGAAAAATAGAACTATATACAGGATGGCATTATAAGAAAAAGGTTACGAGAGCATACCAATTTCTTCGCCTGTGTGGAAATCAAAAATGTGAACCCACATGTCTTCACCTCCAGCAACAAACTTGTTTCCATATGTGGGTTCGAGTGAAGCTGATTCTACGGTGCATGGCATGTTGTAGCTTTTGATAAGCCCGAAACTGGGATGCATTAAAGAGGGAATTACTTAGGTTCCATGCTCATCAAACAAAAATGAAATAAACATACATTCAACATAAAACTTACTGGTTTACATCCCAAAACTTAACAGTGGAACCATCAGCAGTTGTGATGTACCGCCCATCCTGACTCACTTCAGCACTAGTGACAGGTGACTTTGTCTCAAGAGTTTGGACAATTTTTCCACTTCTTACGTCCCATAACCTGGACAGGTCAAGACGAACATGGTGAGGGAAATAAGAAAAATGAATTCACTATTTTCTACCGTTTAGTTCATGCTCAACGTGGACGCTTAATAGCATGTGAATGTATACACCACTAGTAATTTGCAAATCTGACGAGAGATATTTTAGTGGTGAATCTGTTACGTTTGTAAAAGAAAAATGCAAGAATAATTGGTTTTGAATCACAATTCGACCATGTTTGAATGAATAGACAGTAATGGCTAAGAAACATTGTCAAAAAGCAATAGATTGTTGGACCATTCTTTGATTATGAGAGACTTCTCCGTATAATATTTTAAATGTGCACAGACGTAGGTTCAAAACTTGAGAATCACCATAAAAGAACAGAAAAGACAAGATTTCTGTAACTTAATGCTGGATGATAAACTGAAACAAATGATTTGCTTCCAATTTTTACTTTGTCCAGCACAATACATCACCTCAGATAAGAAAGGTTGGCTAGTATTCTCATTTAACAGTATGTGTAATTAACCTTAGCTGGAAAAAAAAGAAGCATACATAAACTGTTTAGGATATAGCGGTATATATTGAGTTGAAAAGCAATTTGAGGCGTCTTAAGTTATGCTTGAATTTCAAATATCATCAACTAGCGGAAGTAGAAGTTGAGATTTATTCATCATCTTATAGCAATTTTATTAATACAAAGTTTCGTGAATAAGACTACCAGTAACCAACCATCTAAGTGGAGTGGATGAGATCTGAAAACAACCAAAGGAAGAGTGGAACAAGCTTTAATTTTAGGGGTTTTCGGTATTAGTCCCTTAAATCATCACAATTTTGATATTAGTTCCCCAAATCTTCATATGTTGATATCAGTCCCCCAAATTGCATTAGTTTGTTGATTCTAGTTTCTCTGTTACTATTTCCATTCAAAACCCTCAACCATGGTTAAATTAAGTTTTAATCTTGACCACATTAAACACCCTAACTAAACACTCATTCCCCCCTCCCTCTATACCATTGCCTTAAATTTCAAAGCATGTGATATGCTACTTTACCCAAATTCATTACGAAACCAGGTCCATTCAGTTATTTGCTAACCAAGAGAATGAACTGATGCATTTGTGAGTAGAAATTTAGCAAATTGGGTTGTGCTGAAGGCGTCTGATGAAACGTATGAGAGAGATGTGGTTTCTTGAACGATAATTATCAATGGGTCTCGACGAGGGAGTTTCAGGATTAGGCAAACGAGGTGAAAGTGATTAGTGTTATCTTGGATTTCTCTCAATCGGGTATTTTAAGTTCGGGGAAATTTGAGTGGTGAGTACACAGCAATGTGCGTGAATGTATTTGTGATAATTTTCAGAAGATTGAAAGACAAGCATGGCAAAATGTTTTTGAGATATAAGTGACCACCAGAGGCTGAAAAAAGAAGGATAATAATTTGAAAGCTTGAAGGAAATCGCATTGAAATTGTTGGAACATATTTAGATATTCAGCTTAAAAGTCTGTAGACTTGGCCATGGACTTGCGTTACTGGGGAAGAAAGGCCGATGATTGTGCTGTCAGCCAAGGGGAAGAAAGACCTATGATTTGTTTAAGTGTGTTTGTTAAGGGAGAGAAGGTGTAGATTAACAGGTTTGAGGTTGGGTATGGTGGGAAGAAGATAAGAGACATGGGTTTGCATTTTGATTAAACAGGTTTGGATTTGGGGGTTCGTAATGGGTATAAGTTTAAAAGGTTGTGGGTTTGGGTATGTGAACTGAGGGGTATAACTGTCCATTCAAGAAAAAAGTTAAAGAAAATGGAATATTCCCCATCCAATTTAACACCAACTAACTACAGGGACTAATATCAACATATTCAGGTGATTTGGGGGACTTATGTCAATATCTGAAGTTTTGGGGAACTGATATCAAAATACAAATGATTTAAGGGACTAAGATCCAAAAACCCATTAATTTTATTCAATCCTCATCACCTGTCGTCAGTGATATTTGTTCAAATTATAACTAGATGAATTTCCACCAATGCGCTAACTAGCGTCAATATAGGAAGCAATCCATCTCTCTCCAGCCTATGTACAATTCGGCAGGAAACAAGAAATGTAACCATAAATTAAGAGAAAAGGAAGATTAAATATAACCAAGTATAGATAAAAACAGAAATCAAAGTACAAAGAAAATCATATAAGAGAACTGAAAGAAAATTACATGCATACCTCACTCCTCCCATATCGGTACAAGAACTTAAAATTGTTTGGTCACTGTGAAGCCAGGCCACTGTTCTGACTGAACCAGGTGATTTATCAATTTCTCGAGGTGGTGCATCGAAACGGTTCAAATCAAATATGCGTAATAGTTTTTCAATCCCACCAGTAAGCAAAAGCTTTGTATCCTATAATCAACATCAATTAATATGTTAACAGTCTAAGATCAGCAATACGTATCAGAAACTCAAGAAGCTTTTCAGAGCATCCAATAATCAAAAAACATACTTTTACCAGATTTCTATGTTAAATACAATAAGTATGCAGCTAGGAACAACTATCAGCGTTTTTTATCCTAAATTTCGACAGGTATAGACTATATTACAGCCGATTACAGTATATTGAACTACTAATTCACATATTGACTACAGACAATATGGATCCACATTCTCACTATAGTGTTGCAGCATTCTAAAACGATCATCATCAAATAATGACATCTATTGCTTGGTGTGGGATAGAGGAGCTGCAGGATAAGAGTAGGACATGCATGGACATGGATGCTTGTATTGGACAGGAGTAAAATAAAAAACTAAGCCATGGTCTAAAATGACCAACTTACCTCAGAAAAGGCACAAGCACGGACAATATGCTTGTGTTCAAATGAATGCAACTCGTCTCCAGTTATGGCATCCCATATTTTTCTATAAAAAATAAACAGATTCTAAAAATCAGAGTCAGAATCTTCCTCATCAGTTAC
Source organism: Asparagus kiusianus (assembly GCA_022839385.1). NCBI lineage: Eukaryota > Viridiplantae > Streptophyta > Magnoliopsida > Asparagales > Asparagaceae > Asparagus > Asparagus kiusianus. The sequence continues at coordinate 24,997 of BQKN01064378.1, read as the reverse complement.
ACACACACATACACACACACATAACCGATTGAAAGAAGCAGATCATCCATAAGGTGATGGCTAAAGTATAGACGTTAACGGTAATAACATTGAATAATTGATGATCAAAAGATACCATTTGAATAATACAGGAGCTGTAATATATATCAACTTAGAAAACACTCAGACTCATAACAAACATCTATTTCTCAAGAGGACAAAGGGATGACCTTGCATGAACTAACATCTAAAAATCCTAAGAAGATGGATTGAACTATTAAGTTAATATTACCATTTCAACAAAAACCCCCAAGTATATCAAGAAAATGGCAAATTTCTCATCAACAAACCGACAATTTTCTCATCAGAGTAGCCAACGCACAACCTTGGAAAGTATAGGTACCACTTACAAAAAAATGACTCCTTTTTTTCTGAGCTGTTGATGGGTTGTGCATGTGTGTATGAGTTGGTTTCTTTTCTTGTATTTACCTATTCATGTATGTGTGTGCTTTACAGTGTGGTGAATGATGGGATGTCTCCAACATCATATCCTAAGGGGCTGTTCGTTTGGCAAAAAAAACTGGGAAATCAAATAATAGGAAACCTATTTCCTATTATAATTATTTTGAAGTTGTTTGGTTGGCTTAAAAAAGAAGGAAATTATAGAATAGGAGATTAGATGAGATGAGTTGTCACCTTATTATTGGATGATGTGAGTGATTTTTTAAAAAACTTGTTTTGAGGTTGTTTGGTTGGTTAAAAAAATAAGGAAATGAATTGGAGGTATATTATTGGATAATGTTTTGAGGTTGTTTGTGTTTGGTTCGTTTTTAAAAATAAGAAAATAGATGAGATGAGATGAGTTGGAGGTATATTATTGGATGATGTGACACGTACTTAAGGAAATTGATTTCTTGTTTTTTTTGAGGAAATGGATGGAAAGGAATGTTTAATGAGATGAGATGAGTTGTCACAATATTATTGGATGATGTGTGTAATTTTTAAAAATGAGATAAAATGAGATGTGATGAGTTGGATGATGTGACACGTTTCTTTTGTTTGGTTTATTTTTAAAGGTAAGAAAGGAGATGAAATGAGATGAGTTGGAGGATAAAAATAATATTTTATTAGATGTTGTGGGTGAGTTTTAGGGATGAAAATGGATAAAAATATTATTATATTGATTTCCTTGTACCGATTTCCTTTTCTTGGTTTTTAGGAAACCAACCAAACAGCCCCTAAAAGAAGATGTCTTGGGATTCATTCAGGACACAGTTGTTGTCTTTTATAGGTTAGGGTTGGGCGTTCGCCCAACCCACCATGGGTCACAATCCGGCCCGGCCCGATAATGTCTGGCCCACCATTGACTCAGCCCGTGATAGTGGGCCGGTCCCAAGACTCACGACTAGAGAAATAGGTCCGGCCCACCATTGACCCGGCCTGGTACAACTTGGATTTAATTATTACTTTTTTGGGGCAAAAAAGTAATAATAAAACAAATTTGGCCCAATCTAGCCTACTGGCAGCAGGTTCTGTCCCTTTTTTTTGCTCTCTTTTTTGCTAAAAAGAGAGGCACTTGTTTTTTCGCTAAAAGCGAGCCAATGGTTTTCTCTCGTTGGCTCTTTTTTTATCAGAAAAAAGAGAGCTTACTACAAAGAGAGAGCTAGGTTCTCTTTTTAGCAATCAGCAACAGGCTGATTGCTAAAACGAGAAAGCATGGCTCTCTCTTTTTAGCAATCAGCAACAGGCTAATCGTTAAAAAGAGAAAGCCAACAGCTCTCTTTTTAAATTTTAAATTTTTTAAAATGATCCCAGGGTCCAAGGAACATCTTCCCTTTGCTATAAACAAGACCCGCTTCACCCTCATATCTCATAACTTCTATCAATCCATCTCATTCTAATTACAAAAAATCTACACTCTGCCAAGTTTCCTTTAAAAAAAATCTTCCATTATAAAACGGATCACTACTCACCTTCTTCACAATACTCTCCCTACTCATCCTCCTCACAGTACTCTTCCTCTTCCTCATCCGTTGCCAATGGAAGTTGTTATACGCATTTCTCACATTCTCAATATTATTCACATGAAGCTGGTGGTAGTAGTAGTGACCAAATTCATAATGCACCTTACGATTCTTACTATCCTTCTACCAATGTTTTAAATATCGACCGATAAACTGATATTATCGGTGATTTATCACTTTTCGGGTCCGTCTATAATGATAAGTTTGATTCTAAATCGGGTATCGTTTTCAAATGTTTATCGTCGATAATGTGGCGATAAAGTGAGTTATCGACAAATATTATCGGCCCAAAAATCGAGATTATTGGCCTTTGATTTGAATTTTAAATTCAAATAACAGTCGCCTATTCAATGCACTTTAAACCCGACCTGATCTGAATTTCTCCTATTGGTTAGTGATCCTAAACATAATTATTTATATTTTGGTATGTTTATATTTTATTAAATTTGGGTAGGTATATTTTAGAATATTATATTATGTATATCAACATCCGGTAACGTCACTCCGATAAATATTATTTATCCCCACTATCTATTATCCGATATGAATTTTGACCGTCCGATAAATCCCCGATAATCGATATTTAAAACCTTGCCTTCTGCTCCCACCTGCTAAATTGTTGATCCCACTGGTATCGTTCCCTTTACATATCCTAGAGTAACCACAAGTACTGCCCCTCTAAACTCTACTTCTAGACATTCTATTTCACTTTCTCCAATAGAATGACAACAGATTCTATGGTGGCAAGACATTTTATCTCTTCTTAGCCTCCACCTCGACCTCCTTGACGTCCGTCTTTGACTTTTCAATCTTCAGATACTGAAGTTCCAGAGGCACGAACTGAAGAAGAAATAACTGAAACAAAAACAAAACATGCTTCTAATAAATGGAGAAAATCAGAAGATTCTTTAAGGGTTTGGCCTTTTTTTGAAAAATTTCTAGATTCGGACGGTGACAGATCAACACGTTTAATGCCAATACAACTATAAATTTTGGAAGAATTGTGGAACATGATCACTATCTCAGCATCTAGAAAAAAACACCGAGACCTTCTAGATGGTGGAAAAGAGAATTTAACCACAGATTGTTGAAGGTACGAGTAGGTTATCGATATTCAAGTATAAACCTAAACTCACTGAGGAAAACTTAGCTAAGTTTATTGTGCAAGCTAAACTTCTTTCTAATATTATTGAAAATAATTTTTTTAAAATATATTAAAAGTTTTTTGTCCAGAATATCAAAAAAATAGCAGAAGAACAATTACGATAGAAATTGAACATCTCTTCTGTGCTAAAAAAATATTATGCAAGCTACTTTATTTGTTGTAGCTACCAAGATAGTTTTGACTTCTAATGTTTGGGAGCCTCTCAATCACAATCATTATATTTGGTATTACTTCACATTATATTGATAAAAATTACGTTTTACAAAAAAGTTACGTTTTACAAAAAAGAATTTTGTCACTCAAAAGGTTTGAATATCCGCACAATGTACAAGGCATTTGTGATGCAATTTCATAAACTTGTCGTGACTATGGGATAGAGAGGAAAAAAATTCTATATCTTTTGATAATGCTTCAGAGAACACATTGGTAATTTCAAAATTGAGAGAAATTCTTAATCCAATAACGAAGAGTAAATTTTTTCATATTAGATGTGTTTGTCATATTATTAATCTTTGTGTGCATGATAGAATGAAATATCTTGATCGGCATTTACAGAAACTAAAATGATTTATCACTTTTATGAGAGGTAGTGGTCCAAAAAAAGTCCTTTACGGAGTGTTGCGATGTTTATGGTTGGAGAAGAAAAGTTCTTCGAATTAATGTTAAGACAACATGGAACACTACTTATTAAATGCTTAGTGATGACATCCCTTACCGAAAAGCCGTTGATGCATTTATTGAACGTGAACAGCTATATGATCTTTCCATAACATCCAACGAGTAAAATCTTTATGAAGCTTTCTGTCATTTCTTTGAGAAGTTTGAGGCAGCAACAAGAACACTTTCTAGAGTTTGCTAATTTACTATTCATTTAGTGTTTTATCATCTTAATAATATTGCTAAATTATTTGCAGAATTGAGAACTCACAACTTTCTTGCGATTGCATCAGGGATACGGATAGTCTAAAAAATATTTAAAAAATATGCCATTTATTTTTATTTAGCAACTATTATGGATCCCAGAATTAAACTTGATAATTTATCTGAAATGCTTAAGGATGTTTCTAACAATATAGGTTATGGGCATGATTGAGCAAATATTGTAAAAGAGATTAAGAAAACTCTAGATAAAGTATACTCTTTGTATAGAGATGTTACATGTTCATCATAGGTTTCAGAAGGAGGACGCATGTCAAGCTCATCCAATAGTAGTTCTATTTCGATGCTAAAATGGATGAAGAAAATAGTGAGCAAATCGAAACAAAAGCAAATCTCAAATGCAGGTTTGACTGAAGTCTAAATGTATCTGGAAAGCGCAGTACTACCCTCAGATGGAGAAAATCCATGAGTCTTTTAATGTACTTGAATATTGGAAGAAAGAAGCCCACAACGACCATGTTCTATCTACTACGGGTAGAGAAATATTAGCTATTGCTTCCATGGTCGCATCAGAAAGTGCATTTTCAACAGACGGGAGAGTCATTTCCGAATGGAGAATACAACTTACAGTAGCACACGTGGAGATGTGTGCTTAAAGGACTGACTCGATGCAGAAGAACGGTCACAAGGACAACAAACAAAACCTTTCCTTAAAATTTTTGACGAAAATAACTTGAAGGAATTTAGCTCCTTGAGAATTAATGGTTAACATTTTTCCTCGTGTTTGTAATTTAAATTTAAACTAAATGAAAGTTATTAACATCCCGTAGACGAAGGTCTTTCTTTGAAGTCTGAACCACGTATATCTTTTTGTTTTGCAATGTTTATCTTTGTACAATGTATCAGGCTTATTGAGGGGCGCGCCTAGCGCGATGCGGTTCGGTCGGCAGCCAAAGCGCCCCGCCTCTGGGGCGGGGTGATGCAGGCTAGCGGGGCGCGCGCCTGGGGTGCGCCTCGTGAATTCCTGGGTCGCTCGTAGGGCGCATCGCCTTGATGCGCGTCAGTTGCTGGGGCGATTTGAGCTGGGTGGTAAATTTCAAACGGGTTTCAGGTAAGAAGACCCGCTTATTTGCTTCTTACCTCTTTTCCCCTTAGGGTTTCCAGCTTCTTTCTCATCAAAAAAACGCTGAACTCCATCTCTTCGTTCCCCGACCCAGAGCCGCCAACCGTCTTCGCCGACCCCGCCTGACGCCGTCCCACTCCGTCGTCGCCGTCCAAGCAGGTACTTTTTTTCGGTTCTCTTTTTTTACTTCGATCTTTTTTTTCTTCAGATGTTCTCTTTTCTTGCTCTCTTTTCTTGTTTTCTTCGGTCGTTCTTTTTTTTTGTTTTTGTTTTTTTTCTTTTGTTTGCCACCGACATAATGGTGCATAACTCTTCTATTGTAAAGGTAATGGTTAGTTGTTGTTGGCTGATCTTTGAATATGAATTTGGTTACCTTGTAAGCTCATGCGACCTGCAATCTATTTTAATGCATCTATAATCATTCTATTTTTTCATAATTGTTTTTTTAAAAAAATTCTTAACAGTTAATTGCATAATTGTTAATTGTTAATTGCATAAAATTAATTCATCAACTGTTATTTGCATAATTGTTATTTGAGAATTATTTTTCTATTGTTTTCTTTAATTTTTCTTATTTTTTTAGTTTTTTCCCTTTAATTGTTTTTCTTTGAGAATTATTTTTTTCTTTTTCTGCTGTTCAATTAACTGTTGTTCAATTAATTGCTGCTGTTCAACTAACTGTTATATATACATTTACATATGAAGATCTCATTAGAAAATAGGAATACAATATGAATATACAAATTACATATTCAATGAATGAATTATGGATATTTATTTTGATAGTTGTGTTGGGAAATTTGATTGATCCTTCATCCTTGCTCGTTGCTACTTAACTCAAGTATAATCTGTAAAAAAGAAAAACAAAGTCAATGAGCAACAACTTAGTAATTAGTATAATTAGAAAAAAGAGCTTAAAATAGGTAATTAGTATGCTAACTAATAAATTATGAACGTGTAAATATTTAATTGTTAATCACTTAATTGTTACTTAAAAAACATATTTCATTTTTAATTAAAACACATATTTCTTGTATCTTATTTGTTACTTTAAAATTTTAGTTAGCATAATTTGATGATTTAACTTGATATTCTTATAATTTTAGGTGTAGGTGACTAATAAACTTGAGTATGTCTTCATCGGCACCGGCGAGTGCGAATAAAGGTAGAAGACAAGATCCAACTTGGAAGTACACTTCTCTAGTTGAGGAAGGGAATTCCAACAAGCAAAGTGCATTTATTGTAATAAGATCAACAATGGCGGCATATCAAGGCAAAAGGAGCATCTTATTGGAACGACGAGGAAACGTAAAAATGTTTCCCTTTGCAATAAAGTTCCTTCGAATGTGGTTGATGCGCTTAAGGAATATGACAAAAAAATAAGCAATTATTAGAAGACAACAAGTAGTGAAAAATTACATGTCGGATCTTGAAGATGATGACATGGTTGAAATAGATGAAGTTGACGAGGTTGAAGAACAAGAACAAGCAACTAGGAACAAAGGAAAGGGTGTATTGACTTCTACTTCTAAATCATCTTCCTTATCTACAAGAGGAAGAGGAAGTGTAGGATCTTGAACAAAGAGGAAGGGGCATATGGATTCATTTCTCTCATTTGACCCGGAACTGGAGGTAGCCAAAGATGATAAAAGGCGAAAATTGCAGCAAACAAGCATTGAAGAAGGCCTCAACAAAAATGCAGTTGCTAAAGTGCATCAAGATATTGCCCGTTGATGGTATCAAACGAGAATTCCTTTTAATGCCGTACAACTTAGGTCCTTTAGAATTATGTTGAAGTCAATGAGGGCTATTGGGTCTAACTTGCCACCTCCAACATTCCATCAATTACGAGAACCATTGTCTAAGAAGGAGAAGAAGTACACTGAAGATCTCATGCAACCTCATAAGGAGGTTTGGGCAAAAAAAGGATGCTCTTTTATGTCGGATGGTTGGACTGATCGGAAGGAAAGGACTTTGATAAATTTTCTTGTGAACTCTCCTCATGGAATAGTATTTATTTCCTCTATTGATGCTTCCGATGAGATCAAGATTGGTGCGAGGATGTTTGAGATCTTAAATGAGGAGTTTAAGAAGATAGGGCCAGAGAATGTTGTGCAAATTGTGACGGTGCTAGTCTCAAATTAACCGGTATGGAATTTTAGATTTGGTTTAATTTATTTGATATTGATTGATGTGTTTTCTAATTTCTTTAAAATTGAATGATTGAATACTAATGAGATGTTTGTTTATTGGTTCTAGGTAAATACTTGATGGATGGATATCCTCATATGTACTGGACACCATGTGATGCTCATTGTCTCAATCTCATACTTAAGGATATCGGAAAACTATCATTCGTGAAAATGACCTTGAGTCGTGCTATGGAGTTGACGGGTTTCATTTATTCACATGGTTGGGTTTTGAGGTTGATGAGAGATCAAATCAATGCTCGAGAGCTTCTTAGATCGGCGGCGAAGTGGTTTGCCACTTTATTTTTGACTTTATCAAGCATCCATAAGCAAAACAATAATCTAAGGAAGATGTTTTACTCCGAAAAGTGGGTGAAAAGCAAGTGGGCAAGAGATCCAAAGGGCAAAGCGGCGGAGAGGATAGCTAAAATGACTAACTTTTGGAATATTGTTGTTCGTGTTCTCAAGCTCATGGGTCCTCTTGTTCGTGTTTTGAAGCTTGTTGATAACGAGAAGAAGTCAGCCATGGGGTTTATTTATAAGGCTATGGATAGAGCCAAAGAGGCTATTGCAAAAGCCTTTGGTGATGATGTAAGCAAATATTCGGAGGTATTTGAGATGATTGATAAGAGATGGAATGTTCAGTACATCATCCTTTGCATGCTGCAGGGTTTTACCTTAATTCAATTTTTTCCTATCCTACCCTAACATTCAAGCTGATAAGGAGATCATGAAAGGTCTTTGGGAAGTCATTCAAAAGTTTGTGCCCCAACAGGATCAAGATAAAATTTCTCAAGAGTTGACTTTATACGAAGAAGCACAGGATCTATTTAGCATGCCTATAGCTATTAGAAATCGAGAAAAGAAATCTCCAGATAAAATATATCAATTAATTATGTACACACACTTTTTAGTTAAATAAATTAATAGCATATTGTATACTCGTATTGATTACTTTGTGTATCTTGACAGCTAATTGGTGGGATTCTTACGGTGCAGCAGCTCTGGTTCTGCAGAAACTTGCTATAAGAATCATTAGTCTCGCTTGTAGCTCCTCTGGGTGTGAAATAAACTGGAGTACTTTTGAACAAGTATGTTTAATTTCATCTAATTGAATAAACATATGCTTAAAGAATTAAGGATTTCGAGTACTAATTTGATTATTTGACTTTATATGTGTTGCAGATACACACCAAGAAGAGGAATAGGTTGGATCACAATAGGTTGCAGGATCTAGTATATTACAAATATAATCAAGCTTTGAAGGAAAGATTTGACTACAGGGATATTGTTGATCCAATCAAGTTGAGTGACATAGATGAAAGCAACGAGTGGTTGTTAGGTCAATTTGGAGAGGGCGACAATGCAAAAAATGACTTGGTAGATGAGGAGGATGACCTTAGATGGGGTGTTGTAGGTGAAGCAACGGGAGTTGAAGAAAATTAAGGACCAACTTTAAGGTCTACTGCTACTGCTAGGGTTCGAGGATCTTCAAGTGGTATTGTTTCGTCGTCTAGGAGGAGTGAACCGGACTCGAAGGATGAAGATGAGTTTAATGAAGAAGAGGAGGAAACTAAGGATGAGGAGGTTCCACTTCAGTGGGATGACGATGATGATCTAGAAACTTTGTTATTTTGCTACTTGCTTATTTTATTTCGTAGACTTTTGCTCATGTTGAATATTATCTTACATTGTGATTTGTGAAAACATATGAACTTCTTTACGTTATGCATGCTAATTAAGACTCTTTCTTGATTTAGTAGGTAAAATTATATTTCTTAGTCTTTTTATATGATAATTTTTAAAAATGTTATTTATATGCTTCTGTCTTATGTTGAAAATATTAGTTTGAGTTATGCGTAGGGGTGCCAAACGGTTCGGATATATCCGAACCGATCCGTATCCGTATCCGAACGAATGCGGATATGGTAGGCTAAATTTAAAACCGGGCGGATACGGTAACAGATACGGATATGGTTTCGGATTTTTTTTCGGATACGGATTCGGTAAAGGATATGAGGGCTGCGGATACGGATATCCGTAATGTAATAGTGATTCGGGTAATCGGGTCCCAATCTTATAGTTACAAACCCGCTAACCCAAAACCAAAACTAAAAAAAAACCCTAGGCCCTCACCCTCACTCAGCCCTCAGGAGCAGCCGGCGCCTCCACTCTCCAATCTCGATCCCGTGCTCCACACGAACCACACCTCCACGATTCTCCACTCCAGCGACGGCGGCGGGTCACAGCCGGAGATCTCACAGCCGGCGATCTCACAGGCGTGCTCAATCTTCCCCTCTACCTTCTCGCCGGCGATCTCCAGGTTGGTCAAAGTCTCATTTCTTTATGCTCTTATTTTCCATTTTCATTCACTCTTCTTGTAAATTTCTAGTGGGTTTTTTGCTGCTGAGTGCTGATTTTTGTTTTAGTCAATACCCACTCAATAATTTTCCTAACAAATCTCTTTTAAGTGGTAAAAATTGGATTTTGTTGTTGCTGAGGGCTGATTCTTTTGATCTGTTACTGAATGAACTTAGTTAACTTACACCAATTTATAGATTTTAACCTATTTGAGTTTTCTCTATTAGTGGATAAACCTAGTCGATTATAAATTAAACTGTTCAAATTTTTTGCTCAAAATCTTTATCTGCTTCATCTTAGATATCCTTTGGAGCTTCCGAAGGAGAAATCTACTAAAGGCAAGGTACTATCTTGAAACATTTAATATAACCTCTGTTAAAACTTTCGGGTATTAGGAAATATTTGTTATACCACTTCTCAAACAATGCTTCTCATGCTGAAATTTAGCTTATGGATTGGTTTTTGTTGCGCAATACCCATCTTAGTCAGTGGAATGTGTATCTTTTTCTGTCAACTTCTAAACAGCCTTACTTACAAAAGAAAAAAAATCATTGTTGAATATTTCTCACGGCCAAAATTTTTATGATGTGCACATTTACTAATATTCATCATGTAGTTGTCAAACAGCAGTGATCTTATATAGTTTACTATGATATTTCTAACCTATAAAGTTAGTTATCTGGCTTAATGATCATCATTCTTTAAAACAATTAAAAAATAGAAGTAGTTCTGCTGGGCAGACTTCAAAAGCTCAAGTTTATGTTACACATCTGTATGTGTGTTCTGTTACATTCTTTAAACTTGTTTATGGCTAGGGCTTCTCATATTCAGATGATTTGAGTACTAACATAGTTTTATTATTCATTTGTAATGACGTTTCTGAAATGTACGGCATTGAACCATTTAAGTTAGCTTTATGAATTGTCCTTGACAGGAGCTGCATTTCTTTCATGAAGTTTGCCTATGCTTTTGTATGAAGATTATATGTCTAATAGATTTATGTCGAATATCCGTTTATATCCGTGATCATATCCGATCCGATTCTCAAATATCCGAACCGTATCCGTTTCCGATAAATGCGGATATGGTTAAGGTTTTTTCTTACCGAGGGTGATCCGTATCCGTATCCGTTTATAAAAAGCGGATATGGATATGGTAAACGTCATATCCGAACCGTATCCGCTCCGATAACACCCCTAGTTATGCGTCTCAATTAAGTAAGGCGCGCGCCTCGTTGTGCGCCCTACGCATGGTGCACGTAAGAAAAAACCTTAACCATATCCGCATTTATCGGAAACGGATACGGTTCGGATATTTGAGAATCGGATCGGATATGATCACGGATATAAACGGATATTCGACATAAATCTATTAGACATATAATCTTCATACAAAAGCATAGGCAAACTTCATGAAAGAAATGCAGCAATGTATATATATGTAATTTAAAATAAAGGGTGAAATAGGAAAAAAATAATTTAAAAATAATTTAATAGATATGAATACAAAGTTGATATAGTTTAGAAATTAGAAATAAAAAATTAGGAAAAAGTTGAAAACCCCACTAGCCGACCCCATGACTTGTGGGCTGGGCCTGACTCACCACTAGGGGGGTCGTGGGCCAGGCTGAGTCCAATCCCAAACCCGGAATTAGAGAAATAAGCACGATCCACTATGACCTAAGCAAACCCAGCCCACTCTAACTCAAGCGGGCCCGAGACATACCAGGCCCGTTCCTGAACTCGGCAGGCCAGATCACTAGCATAAACCGGCATAGCCCACACCAACCCCAATTATAGGTATATTATATATGCTTCTAACAGGCCATTTTCCAGTCCATAATCAACAATAGATGATGAAAAGGAAGAAAAACATTTCTCCTTAAACTTCTCAATTTTCTTCTGCATTGTTATACTGTTACGTCACCATTGCCAATTGTCATTTTGTTGACAATGTAGATATACAAATACAAAATATAACTTCTAGGATTTTCTTCTTGTAACAGATTCAACATATGCTTTTGGCAAGAAAGACATGGTTCTTGTTTGATCAGGCAGTTAAGAGCAGCAGAGAGGTACCCATCAAATTTTACATACAGAATGTGATACATGTGTATATTTATGTACATATAGCTAGCAAAGTGGTAATGGCAACAGAAAATAAGTAGTTACATGCTCAGAAGAGTTTAAAGGTCAAGCTGTACACTTCTACCTAGTCTGATTAGCACAAAGTTTTATATATCTAACTAGCAAAATTATACATGTGACAATCCTACTCTTCTTTTGCTAGTGGTTCACAGTAAGCCAAATATGCAACAGCAAACGAGTACCAAATTACTTCCAAGGCTTAGTTTTACTTGAAACAAAGTTAGCCCCAAGTTATGCCTTGCAACTATAAAGACATTTGTATGTATCATTATATTGATAGTAAAACTTCAATAGAACAAATAAGCTAACATACGCTGAAAAATCAGCCGAGCCCGAAGCAGCCCGTAGGGCATTAGTATCGAGACAGCAACTCCAGACTGCACCCTTATGCCCTTCAAACGTCCCAATCCAATCTCCTGTTTCTCCATTCCTCAGCATGGGACTTGAATCTAATCAATTTAAAAACATAATCAGAAAACGAAAAAAAAAATATTGCAAACTTTAATATGCTACTTCTAGACACCCTCTTTCAATGGGCAATTATAGAAACAATATAAAAACGGTTTTTTCAGATACTGGTCCCGAAATTTCATCTATTTTGAGAGAAGCCTCCAAAACTTGATATTATTAAGTCCCGCATATCGTCTTCAACCCCCATTTCTAAACCAATTAAAACTCACGTGCAAATTTTGTGTCCAATGTGCAAATCAAGGGGAAACATAAAACCTAATTGAAATTGTTCATTGTGGCCAAGGCTAACCAATTTATACTAAATGTACTAATTTGGGCAACTAACGGATTACGAGGGACTTATTTCATAACATCAAGTTTCCGGGCGTTTTTCAAAGTTCATGCCTTTTGGGAATCGATACCTAAAGAAACCCAAAATAGAAAAGATCAATCAAATGAAAGATTTCACCTTTGCTGGCGCTGATGAGAAAGAAGCCGTCAGGGGTAACTGGACTATAGAACAAATCCACCACTGGGCGCGAATGTCCATGGCACACCAAAGGAACCGCTACCTTCTTCTTCTCCATCTCCCCTCTAGAAAACCCTAACCCTAATTCTGATGGGATCGAAGCTCCCAATCCAAAACAAGAGAGCAGATCCTGACCGTTGAAAGCCTAACCCTAGCCCCCAACTTGAACAAAGTGAAAACTAAAATTGGAGGAGAAGCTGTGGATTTGTTGTATTTTTCTAATTATTTAATGCACTTTTAAATACTAATTAAAATGGGGGGGAAATAAAAAAAAGGGGGAACATTTTTTAGGAGCAAAAGAAGGAGCTGAGAGAGGCGAGCGAAAACTATCACATGAGCGAAGGCTACTTATAAAAGAGGAAGTAGTTGCCACGTGTCCCGAGCCCAAATATGTAAAGGCCCATTGGTCCATTATGAATCCTGCGATGTTGTTCCTTTAAACAGCACTTACGCGCCTCATAGTTCCCCACCTTTTGCACTTATATACCCTCATCTGTTTTCGGCCACACTCATACTCTCAAGTTTCTAAAATTTACACTTTGATATCTTCACTTATGCAAACTTGAGAAATTTCTTCCGATTTTCCTCAAACTTGAGAAATTTCTTCCCATATTTCTCATGCGATACTCACAAGCTATTTTTCATAACATTTCAGCCCTTAATCATTTACTGTTAAAACCATCGCATTTCTATTTTGATGCTGCATTTTAATGTTGTTTTGGTACCCCAAAAAAAACTCAAGATGTTTCTCCATGATTTTGGGGTAGGTAGAAATTACAATATCTCTATTTTCTTTGTTTTCTGTTTTGGGTTTTGCTCCTATTATTAACAACTCTATTTAACTATTGCTTGTTTTGCTGCAATTAGGCTTCGTTTGGATACCATGGTTTTTTTCTTGTTGTGTTTTTGTAAAAAAAAACAACATAGTGTTGTGTTTTTCTCTTAAAATGTTTTCAAAACATCATGTTAAGTATTTTTTGTCAACACTAGTTTGACTCATTATAACATTAGTATTAAACATATTATTAATATATTATATATTAATTATAATAAAATATATTATAAATAAAATATTATAATATTTAGTTTACATTATTATAGTATTATAAGTATTAAATGTGATATAATATAATAAACATGACGTTTTGTTTTTGGCAAAAAAACCATGGAAACAAGTAAAACAACATGGTATCCAAACAGAACCTTGAAACAAAAAAATTTTTTGAAATAAGTGTTATGTTTTTTGTTTGAGGATGATTTAGCTCAAAAAACACCATGGTTTCCAAACGCATGGTGTTTAGTTTTTACCAAAAACACCATGAAAACAAATAAAACAACATAGTATCCAAACGGAGATAGCTACCGGAACAACAAAATATTTATCCCAAACTTTTAAAGTATCACAAACATTTCCATTACGATTGTCTTCTATAAATTGCAACAATAATAATAATTACAGTTGCAAGACTTTCAAGCAACAAAGTAGAGTAGGTGCTAAATTTGTTCACGGCCTCGTCTCCTAGGAAAAAAAATGCTTCTTCCAAACGACAAGCGCATCCTTCTGCATTATGCACCTGAAGACTTGAACAATAAATTTATACGCCCTTAATGCAATCTATCATTGTACCCTCCATCAAAGCCAAATACATCAACATATTTCCTTCCTCTTTTTTCCCCTCTTAACACACAAAGGCAACGGATATTAACAAGACATAAACATAATACCGAAGAGATGTCCAACACATTTACACATTGCACGTAATTTAAACGCAGAATTGCAGTCAACGCCTAGACACACCCCATATACATTTTTTTTCTTCGCCCATTTTCACATTCACGTCCTTGATGCTAGGACATCCTGTACGTATTGACTTGTTTAGAATCCAAAACCCTTGCATCATTCACACTCTTGACACAAACATTCTCAGACTCCTCAGAAGATTCATGCTTCATGTTGCATTTAGAAGCTGGAGTTACTAGTAGCTGTCCTTTTTTCGTTTAGCTCCATCTATTATCCAGCGGATCTGCACAATCAACGGTGCTCAGCTCCTGCAATCTGAGAGCAAGAATTCATAGGAAGCATGAGCTCAGCTAGCACTCGGCAGAACACTAACAACAGCTAAAAAGTGTCCTTTTTTCCTACCAATTATCACTGGTTCTCTTAAAGATCCCCCTCATTATACCAATACTCCGAAATTGCGGTGAGGGTTGACCATTATAATTCTATATCGTAACACCCTGACGTGTTGCATCCTTTTCACGGGTCAAAACCTGGACTAATGTAGAGGTATTTTTTATTTAATCCGCTTGCAATATGCGAATGTGAATGGTGAGATTTAAACATGGGTTGCTTTGATATGATACTAATGGCTCTTCCACTCACCAAAGACTTTGAAGCTGTGGTGTCGTTGAGGGTTATAATTTTATAGTTTGGGTAATGGAAGGTACTTAAGACTGGCAACCCAAGGCCGAATCCCACCAACCACACATTTAAAAGTGCATTAAAAAAGATAATGCTACGTGAGCTCTGGTTTCTGTCCACAAAAATGAAGCTCAACCTATGGAGGAATGTTAGAGAGTTAAACAATATAATCCTCAACACTCGCCATGACTTTGAAGTGGACCTTAAGAAGTTCTTTGGTTGAAGTGACG
Source organism: Asparagus kiusianus (assembly GCA_022839385.1). Taxonomy (NCBI): domain Eukaryota; kingdom Viridiplantae; phylum Streptophyta; class Magnoliopsida; order Asparagales; family Asparagaceae; genus Asparagus; species Asparagus kiusianus. Next base: position 9,499 of record BQKN01064378.1, on the reverse strand, counting down.
ATCTTAAGAAGTTCTTTGGTTGAAGTGGACCTTAAGAAGTTCTTTTTTTCCCTCTGAGTATTACCAGTTCTTTGTTTGAAGCCAAGAGGATACCAAAGCAACAGACACATTAGTTACAGTGTGCAAGATGGCTTTGTAGCTTCTGGTAAGTAGGAACTTTTTATTCTAACAGTAAAAAGATATTTGTTCAATTATCTAAATAACTAAGATTCATTTATATAGCGAATTTTAAGGGATGAAACCTCCAACATTTTCTACACAAGGAAAAAAATACCCTTCAGTTACCTTTAAAGAAGATTAAGCAGTTTCAAGCGCTCTTCATGCTCTTGGTCCAGCTTTGGTGGTGTGTAACATCCATGTAAATCCTCTACCACATATTCCTGCATCACATGGTAAATGTATCCCTTAAATACAGTGTTTCCTAGCATTTTACTTTCAAAGAGCTTTCTTTTCTTTTAGTTTTCCTTTCTTATTAGAGTTTTCATATTGAGGACTTTCTAAAGATATCATAATATGTGTGTACATACAAACGGTGTTGCTCCTTACATAATCAATGAATAACAAGAGATTTATTTTCCTAACAAGGTATCATAGCCAAAATTCTAACTTCCAAAAGCTATTGTTTTCTAAACCCCGGGGGCGTCAAAGGGTGTACACAAAGGGTATTACTCCTTTCCACTGATTGATGAACACAAGAAATTTCTTTTCATAAGAGTATCAACATGAGGTTAGTTTCCATCATACAAGCATGTTACCTTTGTAAGCTCCCTCTTTGTGAGGATATGGTAATGTCTCTGCCAGATCCTCTGGATGGCCATGGTTGCTGCAAGGAAACCATATGCAATGCCGAGGATGGCAAATATGATAACAAATATGAGGATAATAGCGAAGCAAGCCTCCATGGAAGCAGGGAAACAGTCAAGGATACCCCATCCATAACAGCAATTACGGCACCCAGCCATGCAAGGATCGTCATTACTGATGGAAGCGCAATGCAGTATCAGCCCAAAGAAGCCGAGCAGCATGAAAAATACCAACACCCCTGCAACAATAGCCACTGTTATTATGTCACAAGAAAAGGTTTTTCACTTTGGTATTTTTCTTAAAATTACCCTCCAAATCTTCATATTTGCTAACCTACCCCTCAGGTTGTGGTCAAGCCCCAAATTATACTATCCCAATTAAGTTCCTATAGAGAATCTAACATAATAATGATAGAATTACTTTTCTACCCTCCTCTTCTTCCTCTTCTTTCTCCTTAAAACCCCCATGCAACATTCTCATCTCTTCTTCCTATAGTAAAACCGGATTATTTCCCCCCTTGTTTTCCTTCTCACTATGTGAAAAGGCGAACACATCGTCCACAACGAGGTGACGGATACATATAGGGAGCATATCCTATGAGATGCAAGATTCCCATGGAATATGACACGCACAAATCCTAACCATCCATTTCATTCTAAGGATCATAATTAAAACATCCTTAAATAAAAATAATTAATTCTCTCTTCCAAATCTAAATTTTCTGTGTCCCAATCAGATCTGTTTTAACTCCCAAATCTGAATTAATTCTCTATCCTAATCGCTTGTGTACGTCTCTCGTGTCTCTCTGCTGAAGTTCTAGTACTTTCGGTACAATAATCATGGCAGTTGTTCAGTGAATTATTTCCTCTTTTCAGTTTCTTATGATATATTAGAGAAGATAGGTCATAATCAGCCACAATTGTATCATATGATTTGGCTACATAGTATACTAGAACTTCCTTGATGTGTCAGGTGACATAAACTGATAAACATGATCAGCATGTTTAAAGCAATATTAGTTTGATCAGATGCCTAATTCCAGCAAATCTAGGAGTAAGAACCATATATTGACTTTGTAGGAAATACTAGTTACCTAAGCAATAGTAGAAGGGTATTGGATGCTTTGACAATATGCGGTCCCAACCATCACCAAAAGAATTTCTGAAACTTCCATTTTTGTCCAAGAAATATGCACAAAGACCAATAGCAGCAATTGCCTGAAATTTAATGGAAGAAAAAGCGAATAAGGAAAGATATATGTAATCATTTCATGCCTATTTAGAGAACATAATGATGATTGCTATGAGTTGCAGTGTTGCGCTATGTTTTCACGGCTATATTAGTATATTACCATAGTTAAGAGTTTTGCAAACTAGTAGCTTAAATGGATAGATGGATCCTATCCAAAAAAGTTTAACAGTTTTACAAACTAATTTCCAAGAGTTTGACATCTGTATTAAAGGGCTGTTTGGTTGATTTCCTACAATCAAAGAAAAGGAAATAGGATAAGAAAATCATTAAAAGTTAATTTCCATCCATTTTCTTAAAAAATCATGAAATAGGCTTCCTTAAAAATGAGTCACATCATCCAGTAATATGGTGACAACTCATCTCATCTCATCTCTTTTCTTAGTTTTAAGAAGTAAACCAAACACAAGAAAAGAACATATTATAAGAAATAGACTTCTTATCATTGATTTCCTTGTTTTTTTGGCCAACCAAACAGCCCCTAATTGGAAAAGCCTAAAAATGGTTTTTCTTGAGAATATCTATAAATCTTCTTCTCTTTATAATTAGCTGTTCAGATTTCAATGAGGTGTTTGGGTGCAAGAATCCTATGAGTGATTAGTTTTACCCAATACAGACAAAATGATAGGAATTGTAATTCACAATATATTACTGGGTAATCAATCATAATAATTTATGTTTTAAATGTTCTTCTAATCAGATAGAGAAAAGAGTGGGGAGACACTTTCAGTGAGAAAGACACCTCAAATACACACTTCGTGAGAATCAGAGGCATAATAAAATTAACTCCTTTTGAAGTATCTGTCAGTCTACAGGAATAGGCTCCACCCTAAAGTGACATTTTGAACCTATCCAGGATTACCTAAAGCATCAACCAGATCTATGCATTAAAGCAAAAAGTGTTAGGATGTTAACATTTGTTCCTGCTCTTAGAGTCCCGGCCACTGGACCAGAACTCCAAAGTTATGATAAGAGTCGAGGATATAATTTTATATTCCCACATGCTCCAGCAGGTTGATGACCTTTCATATGCCAAAATCTGGACTCACAAAATTTTTTTTTAATTCACTTTACAAATTCATAGGTAGTGAGATTCAAACATAGCTTGCTCCGATGCCATCTTGAAGTTCCTTCAACTACACCAAAACTCGATATGATTTTGCATTCTAAGACATGCATTTTGCTAGATAGAATGTGTTGTGGAATTCCCTTCAAAACATGCCATAATGTATGCATTACCCTAATATGAACCAAACTTGGTTTTAATCTGTATTATTGTGTTCACCAGGTATAAGCTAGACATAACATAGCAACCACATCTAATAAAAAGAGCTAAACTACACACATCTAAGGTACTGTCAAACAGAAACAGAAGCATACAGGGATAGAGGTTTGCTTACGGTCTGTACAGCCAGAAATACAAGTAGGACATCTCTAGCTACAAAAATACGAAACTTCATTTGCCGCCATGAGTAATCCTCCAGTTGTTCCAGTCGAAGATGGAATTGTGCTTTACAAGTTGTACAATGGGAGAAAGCAAACCCTTCCTGCAAAAAACAATAAAGATTGCAAACATTAAATATAAACTCCTACAAAATCCTATGTATCAATTCTTCTTCTTCTTCTTCTTCTTTTTCTTTTTCTCTCCCCCTTTTTTTGGGAGGCTCTAGACAGACCATCTTTTTTTCCTTCTCCCTACAATATTGTCACATATTCATAGATACGAAAATAAGCACACAAAAGGCCCCCCTAGACTTGTATGACTTATACGTAGCCATGGGCACGAAAGCATAAGAAGTGTGACAGACCTCACTTGAACATGAACTACAAAATGAGCCAAAGACAAAAGGCTCCTCAAGAGAAAGAAAATACAAAAAAAAAAAGCTAGCGGTTCCTATCATATGCCATGCCCATCCTATCCATCCAAAGCAAACAAAGAGAAGGACAGGGAAGCTCTGAACTATGACAAAAATATCGCATCTCATTCAGAAAATGACCAAAATATGTATCAAATCTTGAATATTAATGCATCAGTAAAAGCAATGATTGGCACATGCAATGTGTTTAGTGATTTTCTGAATGGCACTGGTCAGAAACAAATGCAAACAGGGAATAAAATCATTTAACTAACTGCTTCCTGGTCGAATGAGGAGATACACATTTCAAAATATGATCTTATGAAGAACTTCAAGTCTTCAACAAACATACAAACAAAGAAGAAAAAAGCCGATACTAGTTTTCATTTGGCGCCAAGGTTTCTTTCTCTGTTTGGATTTGTAATATATATGCAGGATAACTGATAATTGATGCACTCTGGTTCATGAAATATATTCTTCCACTCCGTTTGGAGCCTTTGCACTGTAATTATAAGCACCCCAAGTCAATGAGTATCTGTTGAACTCAAGCATAAATTATTATTCTCATGTACATAGTTATAAATTCAATTTCTGATGACAAACAACTATGGTTAAATTTTAGCATCCAATTTTCTACCAAATTATTTTACTGAAGTCTTGCTTAAAAAACATGTTTCAAGAAACACCTCTAGATGAGTAGATTAGTCATTCAATTATTTTTTTTGGGCAATTGGATATTTAATAAGTTGTTAATGTATGTATAGATGCAAATCATTGAGAGGGGGAAGGGCGGGAGAGAAAGAGAGAGAGACGGGGGAGGAAGGGAGAGGGAGGGGGAAGGGAGTACTTGCCTTCACGGAACGCCAATGATCAAGGCATGAACGGTGAACAAACTGTTGTGTGCCCTTGCACATGCATGGAGATATTAACTCATCACCTACAACAATTGGCATCATAGTTATGTAAAGACATGTATAGAATTCATCATGGTCACCCGTACTAATATAATATTTTACGGGATAAGATACCAACTTATACGGTGACTGTACCTGCTTGGAAAATTAGATACTTGCGTAAATGATATAACTTCATAGTAGTGCATACTTCACTTTCAATTAAACATGGTGGCAACAATGGTTTGCAGACTTACACATCAAAAGTAACTCTTGATTACCTATTCGCTACCTTGTGTTTTCTATAAGATTAACTTCCATAAAAATATGAGCTGGTAGAACTGCAAGTATCTGTGCTGCAGGCAATCACTCTAGTAAAATTACACCACCCACACTACAGTTTCTAGAGTCCTAGACTTATGAACAGCTAGTATTGTTGAATTACACCTCTCACATTGCAAGTTCACTATATAGCACATGTTAACAACTTATATATCACCTATATTGTTTCTGTAATTTTTCTTGATTATTTAAATTTCATTTAAATGATGCATAATCCTTTGATGCGATAAACGCTCTAGGAGTGTTCTAAAAAAAACTCTCTTCGAAGAACAAAATTGCATCCCCTAGAAGCAGAAATCCAACTTCTAAGTTACATACTAGGATAGGAGTGAAATAACAGGTTCCTAAATATAAGGACTTAATACCAAGCCTCAACACAAAATCCCGCCTTTACAATTGTTTGCGGCTCATATCTCCAACATCCTCCTGCATCCACTCAACGAGCTAGCTTTTATCACATTATTCTAAATCAAATAATAGTTTAATGGAGCGTAAATTCGACAAAAGTACCATGTGCTTTAGGATTATATTATGCTTAATGAACTTTGTGGATTGATGGCCTCATATATGCAAGATGTTACCTTCTTAAGCAAAATTTTCCTATTGTTTATACATGATATTTTCTGTAATTTTGATAATAGTAAGTGTAACTAATAATCAAAATTATCCAAAGATTAAACCTTTTCCAGTCACAGAACAACAGAAAGTATCAATTCACCTGGCTCGCATTCGCATTCGAGGCAAATCCTGCAGCAGGCCGCCGACGGCAACTCGACCTCCTCATCATCTTTTATCTCGCTCGCGCTCGCCTCTCCCGAATACAGCAGGCTCGTTTTATCAAGCAGCGGATCTACATCTCTCGATCGATCCCGATCCCGATTCACCGGTTCCCCTTTCATCGGAGCCTTAAACCCTAGAATTCCACAAAAATGATCGAACCCGAGCCCTAATCGTAGAGACAAGCGATGAGAGAGAGAGAGAGAGAGAGAGAGTAGTAGTAGCTTCTAGCGTACGCGTTGTCGCTTGGAATCGAGGAGAGAGAAAATGTTTATTTTGGGGGTTTTTTGAAAGGGACGGAGGGAGAGTGACAGGAGAAAGGAGATTGGTTCGAAGATCTCTAACATGCGCCGGAGGGTAGTGCGGGAAGTGGGTCCCGCTTTTGGCTGACATGATACGGTCGCGGGCCGTGGTGGGGCAAAGTTCGACAACAAGGCCCACTACAAGGAATCAGCATTCTAACTGCGTTAATATTATGCAGTAATTCTACCGATTAAGAACTTGTTGCGAAGCGTAGGCTCTCATATTAATGCTTTCGATCGTGTTTAAATATTAGGCGAATATGCAATGCGAAGAATCCTCAATAGAAACTCATATAAGAAACAAGAGTATTCCACCACTCGGTCAGTACATATTTTAAAACTGAGAATCGTATTACTGGTAGGTTGACTTATACATGGTCGCATATGTGATGCCCAATAAAAATGGAGGCTATTGTTTTCCACTAGAACTGATTCTTTTCTGGGCACAGGAAAAGAGAATAACAGTGCACGTTCACTTGCTCGCTTTAGTGCTTATAATACAGTGTTTTACTCACGGTTCACATTGTTCTGTTTATGTTATTAATGATGTTGAGACCGATGTAGCTTCCCTTTGAAGTTAAGTATATTCACATTTTTCCATTAAAAATTAATTAATTACGTAACCTTATGGCTAATCCTAGCTGTATCTCATTATTTGAGAACGATTGTAAACCGTCCAATTGCCAATATTTCCTTAGACCATCCGTGAGGATCATAAAAAAAACCAATGTTTTCATATGCGCTCCTGAAGAAAAAACTAATAAGTAGTTAACTTTTTTTCTTCCATTTCCTCTACATCAAAACAATTCTAAAGCAACAAATCTACATTCATTACAACTAATTATTATCTAATTCAGTCTTAGACTCTCACGGGCGCTAAAAAGTACGAGACCAGAAGGGAATTTCCGGGAAATAAACTAATGGGCCAAGGCCTAATATAGAAGGACTAAGTTAAGATCAAGCCTACTTCTTTGGCTTTGGCCCATTTTATAATTGTTCCTTGGTTAAATACTGATAGAAAATTGTGAAATGATTTCTTTTACATTTTTGTAATTTCTGAAATGATAAACGTGTTGATTTCTTGCACTTTTTTAACTTCAATATAAGCAGACAACTCTCTTGTTAAAAGGAACCACTGTTGAATTAGATTGCACAAGGTTTGAAATAGCTACTACGAACCTTATGCTTGATTTCATAAGCGTATTATTTAACTCTGATAGCATTATGTGTGTACTTGAAATGTATTCCATTTTCACACAATGATTCTAGCGAATCAGGAGTAGAAGAATTTTAATAGAGTTTGATAAAGGAATATAGCATGGAACATACAGGTTACAAGTTCTATACTTGACACCTCGATGTCATCTAACACATTTGAACTTTGTTTATCTCGATCCCTTTAACTTTAAGGTGTCTTACAAAACCATTCTGAAGCTAGAACTGTTCTCATCGGACCCTTACATGTGATTACCAATAATTAAAATTTCCTAGGGAGAAACAAAATACAAGTTTTTTTTTTTTTTTTGTGGGGGGGGGGGGGGGGCAAACCTCCCTACAAATGCCTAAATACAATTTTTGAGTTTTTTTTCTTTGAATATTTTTTTTATAATTATTTGCAAGTTACATAGGGGTGTTCTGTTAGAAAAGTTCAAAGTACAAAAAGATTTCATGATTATATTCCAAAGTTTAAGACAATTATATGAGATAAAATTAACCCAACCTATTTCATCTAGAAGAAAGGCGCACCTAAATTTTTTTTTTTTAATAAAGCAAAATGTGTGCTTGATGTTTATGCTCATAGTAGCTCAAAGGATTGAGATCCTCTACTAATGAAAACTTTCTAATATCCTAATAAGGGAGATCCTGACCTCTCATTTTTATCATGACATTTCATTTTGTCACTCATCCTTGTGGGCCCCCTCTCAACTCTTCATAATTCTCATTAGGAGATATTAGATATTAGTAGAGGATCCCAATTTTAGCTCAAAGATACGCATACTTCAAATCACTTCAAGTTCACGAGATTGTGATGGACCAACTCATATGGAAAGCCGTGCCAAAGTTCAGCTTTTCTTTAGCTGTAAAGAGACGATCATTGCATCCCTACTCCATTTTGGGTAGGTGAGGTAAGTGTGCTAGAACACAAATCTTATTACAACACTTCCTATGCATATTTAATATAGTAGGGGCTTTTAGTTATGTAGATGCAATGAAAAACTTAATAGATTGAGTCCACAAGATTGGACTTAGTGTTGAGGGCCCGGTGATCTTTCTAGATGTCTGGTGATGATCTTCGATCGAGATTGCCTGAGATACATAAAAAAAGCGTCAAACTGACAATGGTGAACTATCAACCAACGCCTCTCTCATGATGAAAGTAAAAGCAAATAGTAATTTCGGTTAGGGTTTTGAGAGGAGGATTTCATAGATTAAAGTCGATAGATTCGAACCGAGGTCAATATGAAGGATCCTTTTACCCTTTTACTTATGTTCAAGGCGTCATATTTATTATACTAATTGCTTGGGCAAATCAGATACTACACATGCCACCATCTTGACAACTGAGGTAATTATGGTAGTTACTTGACCTACAAGTAAGTCCATGTGGTAGGACCTCATGGGCGCATGATGGTATAGCTAACGAATGTGTAGATCAGGTAAGTTATGGAAGTTTACAATCAAAGAAATTGGTTATCTGATTGAAATGCTCTAACATGGTATGTTGAGGATACAACATGATTTGAATCTGTCAACTCTAATTAGGCAAACTACCAAAAAATCAGGCATGGTTGATATTAGGCAATGTAACCGAACTGAGGCGAGTTTAGCTAACATGGACCTTTATCATGGTGTCCGAGTTTTTCATCCCTTAACTTGCAAGTTATGTTTCATATTAAGACGGAGAGGCTTAGTAGGAACTAGTCTAATGTCCTAAACAGAATGTTTAAATTCCCTTAAGTTTGCTTGGACAAAATAGTTTATAGTTGACAACTTGGATAGTCTCAATATCCTCTACTTTATAAATGATTGGATGTGAATCTCCTTTGTCTCTAGTTATCTAACAATATACAGAAACTTTATATGTGTCTAAAGTTAGCATTATGCTTTATTGTAGTGAGGAACAAAGTGCCTTTTTCTATTTTTGCAGAGTATAGTCATTTCTTTTTACTATTATGGGAAATTATTGGTTTAGAGTAACATGTTTCTCTTTCTATGTTCAAGAATTGCATCACCATCACCCGTGGCTGCACTAGGGGCACACCCCCAATCACACCTC
>BQKN01064376.1:0-17956 GCA_022839385.1 Asparagus kiusianus | reverse complement strand
AGGGGGTAAAATTTTAGGGTTAGAGTTTGTCACCCTAACTAAAATTTTTATATCTGATCTCCTCTTTTATTTTGCAGATTATCATGTCGCATATCCCGAGAGGTTGATCCCCTACTGCGTCGGCTGATGGCGTGCTTTCCTCATACTCTGGTGAGCTCTCTTTTCGGCGTATTTCGAGATTTATAAATTAGTCTTTTTATCCCCATTTTGTTCTCCTTGGTGAGACAATCAGGAAAAGCCTTGATTCTCCTTGGTGAGGATTGACGCTTTAAAGATGGGTTTTGCTTGGTCAAAACCATATCTCAAAATAAATAAAGAGGGCGATTTGACGCTGCATTGTGCCTTATAAGGCAGGGATATATTGTTGATATACCCTATCTTATGAGTGCATAATGTGGCCAAATCGTCTCACCCTTTATAAAGCAGTGACTTTATCTTACCCATTCGTAATATGAGTTCAACTTCCTTTTATAACCGAAACTAACATGTGTTTAATTATTTGTTTCAGTTGAATATCCCTCTGGAGCGTTCTCATCTCATGCAGTGGACGGGCGTCGTGACGAGTATTATTCGACCTCCGATGATTTTTCACCTATTCCGCTTACTCTTCAGTTTGCTCCAGGCACGTCGACAGAGGTTGCCCAAGTGGTGAAGGAAGGTGGACATCGAGCTCTTCGACAGTTGATTACTGATGCGCCTTTCGTGAAGGATACCAGCTCTGTTCATCCTCTCAGGAAGACTGACTTTTTATTCGGTGACTTTGTGAAAGACCCTGCTGCAGTTCTTATTAATGCCGAGCAGTGGCTTCATAAAGATGGCGAGGGTTTTTTATATTTTCCTAAGATTCCTCGTCACCGTTCATTGACTGAGCTCAGGTGTTAGGCTGTGACACGGGAGATGTCGTGGCGTTTGACGAAGGAGCATGAGAGCGTTCACTGTAGCTATATTACTCATCAGGCAGCTCCTGGTTCGAACAGGAGTCACATCGTTGGATTACGTCCGGGAGTATTGGGGCTGGATACACCGCCGCGTAACGAGTTTCTTGCTTCTGCTTCTACTTTGAAGAACCGTCTCGCAGATTTAGGACGGGAGATGCCTGCGTCGCGTCACAGATTCTATGGCTAGGTCCATTCTACGGACAAGCTTTGGTGGGCTCGTTTGACGAACTATGTCTTGAACCGATGGAGCGAGGAGTTGCACGCTTGTGGTCTATATGCAGCTGTTCGTTCTACCATGTATGGTTTACCTGTCTGCGCTAAACATTTCTTCGCTTTGTACGAGCTCTATAACCTGGATTCGAACACTTTCCTGACTAGGCAAGGAGAGTTGGGCTTGGCTCTCCATGAGATGCACAAGATTTCCTGTTTGCCTATGGGCCAGATGCTATATCAGGAGTACTTCCCTCCAACCATGAGTTGAGTCAGCTGAAGGACCGAATGCCCAACCGCTATGAGACTTTATGGGATCTCACATGCCACTACCATATTGCTTTGGCGCAGTCTGAGCCTTTAGCGAAGAGGACTAAGTCACATGTGAGTCTGAAGTAGTTCGCATGTTACTTGTTCAGAAATTTAGAGAGCACTTCTGGCGAGGCTATTTGTGAGCTGGCAACGCTTACTCCTTCAGAGGTTAATGGTCTACTGAAGAAGACCGACGCTCACTCCTATACCATTAGCAGTCCCGAGAGTGGCTTTCCTGCAAGGACCAAGTTTAAATCATTCTTATGGCATGCGACCACCTTGATTCAGCCGATGACCGTTCTTGCCAGTTACCTCGTTATCTGGTTAAAGAAATGCGTGGTCCCATATCAGTCCGGTGACATTTTGCCATTGGAAGTGCTCTACCCAGCGGTCCAGCTTGCCTACAAAAAGGAGCTTTCGCTTCTTCCAATGATGGTAGCTAACATTCATCGAGGGCTTCGACAGATTTCTAGGGCTTTCACACAGAATGAAGATGAACCGTCGGCTCGGATTCCTGTTACTAAGGTGGAGCTTCCATACACTTATTTGATGGCTTGGTTCGTCCTTCATCGTTTTGATATGATGTCGGTACCTAACACCACAGACCGCTCTGTTCCCCTACTACAGTTGTTTGAGAATGGCAGGTGAGAGGGGCGAGGATTCCTCGACGTCAGGAAGTAGCTACAGGTCCATAAGTGTTGGGCATTTTCCACTTGCTTCCCGTAGTTCTTCAGCCGATACGGCGAGTGTTTGATTAACGAGGAGAGGCCGAGGGAGTATCGAACTCATTTAGATATCGGCTGCTTTAATTGGCTAGTGAACATTAGGTCGGGTTATCTGACCTTCCGGGTGAGGAATCAGTGTTTTATAGAGCCATATCTACCCTGCCGATTCGCTCGCCAATTTGGCTATGACCAGCTTTACATCGGGAACCCACGTCAGCAGCTTCGGACTCATGGTGGTTTGGTGGACGATCTTCGGGCATGGCTGTGGACCGTGACGGGCTGCACTGGTGCTAAGTTCAGTCTCCCGAGTGCTGATCGTCAGTTAAAGCTCACATTCTTAAGCTGTAGGTGGTTGTTAGCAGCTAACAAAACCGTCCCCGTGAAGCCGATTGCAGAGCTAGTAGCTGAGGAGACTTCTCAGGCTGATTCTCGTGTAATTCGGGAAGATGCTCGGTCACCGAGGATGCGGGGCAAGACTCGTCGAATCGACGACGAGGGAACAAAGAACTTCAATCCTGCTGAAGAGACCTCAGGCGAAGATCCTGAAGATTACGAGGAATATTTCGAGCGAGGTTAATCACCCATCTTTTCTCTCTGTCCTCCAGAATTATTAGTTTTAACAACTGTTTGATGTTTCAGGGACAGTGGCTAATGAAGAAGAAGAATTCTGTCCTTTTACTCAGACGAGACCCCCGATTGTTATCCCAGCCGCTAGACAGAAGCGACTAGCCCACAAGCCACGTGCAGATCCACGAGCACCTGAGATTGATTTGGCTGGTGATGATCCTGCTAATGACGGAGGTAACATCTACCCTATATGCCATCCTCTTGATCATTCAGAATTTTGATCTCATGTTTTTCCATCTTTATATAGGAGAGCATGAGGAAGGCGAGATGAGTCTCGATCCTACTCCTCATGATTTTGCATTTTCTGGTGAGCCTGACTTACCACACCAGGTAGAAAAGCCTACAGAAGCTGCCGATATTAGGGAGACTATCAACGTAGGACCCGATTCAGCGAATCCAGGTACATCTACCATTGACAATATATCCTTTAGATGGCAAACAAAGGAGTTGAATGATTCAGAATTCATGCCTCCCTTAATTGTCTCTATGCTTCTTGCTCTTTCAGATAAATTGCAGGGGGCAAACGTGGACCTTGGGAGTAGAGAGGCTAACACATCCGTAAGAGGTAACTTATTTCCATTGGTCGTAGTCTCTTTACTTTTCTCTCGCATTTATATTTTCTTGTATCAGATTTTTTGACTGATGATTTTGATGAGGAGGGTTTGCTTGTGGACACTCCTATGCTCCACTTCATGTATGGCTCTCCTCAGATTGATGACCAAATGCCTGAAGATATGTTTCCTGAATCTACACTTCCCAAGAATTCTGAGGATGGTCCTTTTGAAGGTACGTGCCTCTTCTCAGGTTAATTATAGGACTAGCCATTTTGTGACTAATGCAGCTATAATGTGATGAATCTGAAATCTCCATTTTGTGTTTGACAGAAGCTTTTGTTGAGACTGATCCTGTTGAGCCGGTTGTGAGACCAACTACACCAGTTGATACATCAACAGCGGTTACACCTTCACTACCCCCAGTGACTCAAGGGGAAGAAGGTATGAACTAAGCAACTGAGAAATATCATTTATTTCCTCATCAAGGCTTTTTGACGAATTTCCCCTTCTTTGTGTAGGGTCTTCTTCTCGGCTTTATGTACTTGTGAAGGAGTTGTTATCAGACAATGATCCTAAGAAGATCGTCATCTGCATAGAAGTTCGCTCCTTATTCTCCTTCGTGAACACTATGATCGGCAAGCTCTTCCACGACGGACTCTTCCTTCACCAATTCAAGCCTTTCCTTGATTCCAGAATAAATTCGATAAGGGAAGCAGGATATCCGGATCTGGCGAAGGCTATTATTGATGACCTTGATTGCTTAGAGCACGAGCTTCAAATGTTACGTGAGCTCCGTGATGCGGGTGCCTCTTCATTCATTGCTGCCGAGTTGGATACTCGCTTATAGACATGGCGCGATACTCGAGTTCTTGCTGAGTTCGAGATTCAGGTGCAGCGGGATCGGGTAGATCGAGTTGAGACCAACCTTGCTGTTAGATCATCTTCACTTGCCGAGCTTGACTTTTCTATTGCCTCTTGCGAAACCAAAATAGAACAGCTCAGAAAAGGACTTCGTGAAGAAGAGGAGACTTTGAGTATCCTTCAAATGACGAAGGTACAGGATCAGCAAGCCCACATTGCCTTATCTGAGGAGTTGACATCCTTGAAGCAGAAGTTGGTTGAGACGGAGGAGGTTGCTGTGAAGACTCTAGCTACCACTGAAGAGTCCCTCAGAGCTGAATTGGAGGATGAGCTTAGGCAAGCTTATGATGAGAAGCTGTCTAAGATTAGTCAGCAGATTTTTAGCCATGGGCTTGATGTATGATTTCTTTTGCTGGATACTTTGACTTTTGATCCTCTTAGTGGAAATGGTTTTATCTTTATCTTTATTATGATTTCTCATTCTGTTTAGAATAATTGACCATAATACTCATAGGATTTTTGGTAAACCCTCAACCCTTAACGGATTTGATAAGCCTTTACCGACTACCGTTTGAGTCGGGCTAGCATGCGGATTGTCTAAATCCATTCCGCATGTAACGTTGTGCTAAGAGAGTGAATTCTCTGAGACTTTGTGCTATGATGTCGAATACATAAGCTTCACCATTTGTTACGGGAATAGGTTACCCGGCGACGCGTGTTAGGCGTTGACTTTAGGATTTTTGGCTAACCCCCAGCCTTCAACGGATTTGATTAGCCTTTACCGACTACCGTTTGAGTCGGACTAGCATGCGGATTGTCTAAATCCGTTCCGCATGTAACGTTGTTCTAAGAGAGTGAATTCTCTGAGACTTTGTGCTACGACTTTGAATACGTGGACTTCGCCATTGTTACGGAAATAGGCTACCCAGCAACGTGTATTAGACGCTGACTTATCCCTATTTAGGCTTCGGGATAAAGGTCCCCAGAATTAGGTTCTGGTGTCTTCCTTAGATAGTAAAAGACTAACCTGGCGACGAGTGTTAGACGTCGGCATATCCTTTCTTAGGATTCAGGATGAAATTCCCCATGCGTGTGAGGCATGGATTTTGGTGTTATTAATAACAACCTGCCATAATATTGAATATGTGGGCGGGTGTTCTTTTTAACAGTTAAGAACTAACCGGCAGCGCGGGTTAGGCGCAGACTTATCCCTGCTTAGGTTTCAGGATAGGATACCCCAGAATCGAACTCTGGTGTCTTTTTCTACGGAGAAAGACTAAACCGGCAGCGCGTGTTAGGCGCAGACTTATCCCTGCTTAGGATTCGGGATAAACTTCCTAGGATGAATCCTAGATTGATAAATTCTTGGAAAAGGTTGGGAAAGGAAGAATTTTATATTCTATTTCCCGGTCTTCTTTTAGGGTGAAGGCGAACCCGAATAGAAGGAAGGAAGAATTTTATATTCTATTCCTTGATTCTGGAAAGAAAGAATTTTATATTCTGTTTTCAGCGCAAAAAAAACTAGAAGTAGGATCTCCACTCTAAGAATCTGGAAGATCTAGATAAACTTACATTTTATAGGATTGGTTATCTAGCCTGAAGATGAGTTTTTCGTTTATCGAAATGAAATTTCAACTTCGGTTATAACCATGAGGAGGTTTAACCAAAGAGAAAAAGAATGGAGTTCTTTCGTTTATTGAAAGAGGACTCTGAACTGAAAGTGGACCTCTTGTTCGTGAAAAGAATCAAGAGGGGAAATTGCTGGCGGTTTGGGCCAAAAAGACACCTTTGGTGGACTCACTGTCAATTGAAATTGATCAGTGAGGGATTTTGGTGGTGAAAATGATTTTGGGTTATCCTCTAGAATATTAAGTGTAATGTTCTTCAAGGAACTTTCCGGTAAATGGATTATCCTGAATGTACTAAGGATAGTATTTTTTTAGGAACTTCCCATTTATTGGCATTAATTGCCTGACGCCCTCTAGAGAAATCAGGCGATAAGCGCCGTTTGAGTAGACTGTGTCTATCACAAACGGTCCTTCCCATTTGGGTTCGAATTTACCTTTCTTCTTGGAGTTGAGGATTATCGGTCGGCGAGCAGCGAGGACCAGATCTCCTTCCTTGAAGCTTCTCTGTCGGACTCGTTTGTTAAAAGCCCTAGATATTCTGGCTTGATAAAACTCAATGTGTTGTTGAGCTTCCAAGCGCTTTTCATCCAACATTTCGAGTTCTTCGAGACGTTTCTGATGTTGTTCTTCCGTCATCATCTCAGTTACGAGAGCGATCCGAAGGGATGAGATTTGGATTTCTAATGGCAGCACAGCTTCACATCCGTATACCAACGAATATGGGATAGCTCCTGTAGGTGTGCGTATGGTGGTACGATAAGCCCAGAGTGCTTCGCCGAGTTTATCATCCCAGTCTCGTTTATTGGTCTTCACGAGCTTTTACAGGATTTTGACGATCGTCTTGTTAAAAGCTTCAGCTAACCCATTCGATGCGGGATAATAGGCTGTTGACGAAATATCTTGAATTTTGAACTTGTCACAAAACCTGACAAAAGCGTTGCTTATGAACTGTGGACCATTGTCATGAATGATCCGTCTTGGCACGCCATGTCGATATATGACATGATGTTTGATGAAATTGATGACGTTGTTCGTCTTCACTTCTCTAAGTGGAATCGCTTTAGCCCACTTTGAAAAGTAATCTGTGATTACGAGAATAAATCGATCGCCTTTGACTGAAGGGGGAAAAATAGGACCGACAATGTCCATACCCTATGTTTCGAATGACCAAGATGTGGTTAACGTGTGTAAACGCTCCCGGTGGTTGATGCATATAATTTGCATGTACTTGACAGGCATGACATTCTCGGGCATATTTGATTGCATCATGAACCATTGTCGGCCAAAAATATCTCATTCTCCTGATACGATCATACAGCTTGGGACCGGGCTGATGCGCACCGCATTCTCCTCCGTGTGCTTCCTTAAGAACTTCTTCTGCTTCTTTGTTCGAAAAGCATCGGAGTAACAAACCATCGTACCCTCGACGGTATAATGTATGAGTCTCGGTATTATAGAAGAATCTCGGTGCTCTTCGGCGGATTGATTCCCTTTCTTTTACATCCTCTGGCAAAATACCATATTGGACGTAGTCAATGATAGGAAAACGCCAATCTCTGGACTCAGACTCAATTTGAGTTGAGTTCACCTCCTTGGCTTTTATGTTTTTATCATCTTCCTCTTCGATATCCATATTGTATATGGGTATGCAAAGTTGATGCGATCTTACTGTGACTAGCAGTTCAGTTTTGTGAGGCTGCGCAAGTGATACCGCTAGAGCTGCCAGTGCATCCGCATAAGCGTTCTGGAGACGAGGGATGTATTCAATAAAGAATTCTTCAAAAGAATCTGCCAATTTGATGGCCTCCTGGTGGTACGGGATCAGGTCTTGGTTCCTGACCTCATACTCTCCACGGACTTGGTTGACTATCAATTAAGAATCCCCAAAATCTTCTAGATATTCGACCCCCAGCTCCTTGGCGAAACTGAGTCCAATGAGAAGCGCGTTGTACTCGGCTGCGTTATTGGAACAAGGACCAGTCAGTGAATAAGCCCGAGGCATTACATGCTTCCCCGGGGAAACTAAGACAACTCCAACTCCAGAGGAGACCTTAGGACATCCGGGGGTTACTGCCATATTAACTGCTCTCGAAGCACCGTCAAAGTATAATTGCCATACTTGTTGGTGTGATGTAGTGTTAACCTCGTGGATTTCATCCGGCAAGTCATCATATACTTCTGCCGTATCTGTTGTTGGGTTTGCCGCCAAAAGATCACAAATCGCTTGTCCTTTGATCGACTTCTGCTATTTGAAGTGCAAATCATACTGGGACAAGAGAAGGGCCTACTTCGCTAACCGCCAATTCATCGAACCCGGTTGAGTCATAAATACCCGTACTGGATTAACGTTAGAAATGACATAAATCGTCTGTCCAACCAAGTAATGCCGCATCTTTTGTACTGCGAATACCAATACGAGGCATTCTTTCTCAATCATCGGATATCGAGACTCGGCGCCTACTAAGGTCCGACTTAGGTAATAAACTGCCTGTTCGTGACCGTTATCATCGTCTTGTGCTAATAAAGCACTTATTGAGTGGTTCATCACCTTGAGATAAATCAAGAACGGTTTACCTGATTTTGGTGCAATGAGAACAGGAGGATTCGTCAGATATGTTTTGATATCTTCGAGTGCTTTTTGGCAGGCGTCGTCCCAAATAAATGACACACCTTTCTTGTTTAGCTTAGAGAATGGTTGGCACTTCCCAGAAAGATTTGAGATGAACCGCCGGATGTAAGCCAAACGCCCTTGCAATCCTCTGAGCTCTCTTAGATTTCTAGGGGGTTGCAGTTCATGTATTGCCTTCACCTTATCAGGATCGATATGTATACCTTTAGTGGTGACGACGAATCCAAGGAATTTTCCGCTGGACATTCTAAGGAAAGATTTAGTGGGGTTCATCTTCAATTGATGACTCCGCATGAGATCGAGCATCGTCTTCAAATCCTTGATGTGATCTTCTTTGTTGCGGCTTTTTACAACCAAATCGTCAACGTAGCACTCGACTGTTTTCCTAAGATGTTCTTGGAAAATCTTAGTCATTGCTCGCTGGTACATGGCGCCTGCATTCTTTAGACCGAAAGGCATCACCGTGTAGCAAAAGACACCGAGGGGCGTTCTGAACGCTGTATGCTTCTCGTCATCCGGGTGCATCTTGATCTGGTTATATCCTGAAAAGCCATCCATAAAAGACATTCTCTCAAATCCGCATGTATTGTCGATGATGACGTCCGTGATTGGGAGAGGAAAGTCATCTTTTGGACATGCCGCATTCAGGTTCCTGAAATCGATGCAAATCCTGATTTTACCATTCTTCTTCATGACGTGAACAATATTGGCTAGCCAGTCTGGATGTTGCTCCTCTCGGATAAATCCTGAGTCAATCAATTTCTTAACCTCTGCCTCAATGGCTTCCATAATCTGCGGACGAAACCGTCTTTGCTGTTGTTTGACAGGTTTGGCATCCGACTTGATATCGAGGCGGTGCATTGCCACATTAGGGTCGAGCCCTGGCATGTCCTCATAGTTCCAAGCGAAGACGTCAATGTATTCCCTGATGAGAGCAATTAATTCCTCCTTCTCATCTGGGGGAAGACTATCGCTGATGAATATGGGCTGTGGATTGGCCTCGTCGCCCATGTTGATTTGCACTATTTTATCTTCAGTAGGAGGTTCCCTCTGTTCAAACCTATCACCGTACTACATGTTCAGATAATGAACCCATGGGTCTTCCCATGTTAGCATTTGATCGTCGTCCTCCATTGTGGATGGATCAGCTGTAGCCATGTTCGTCATTAGGGCTTTGAATACTCCCCCCAGACTTATATCGGAATCCCACTCCGAGGAATTTGACGAGTACCCATCTTTGTATTGCCCAGATGCTTGGTTACTGATTAACCAGCAACATTCGTCTTCTGAAGAAGAGACATATCCTAATCCTCATCTGAATTTATAATAATCATCCGGTTTCCCTTCTGGTACATATGCCGCTTTGGCTGGAATAAGGGAACCTCGATCGAAGTATAAACCTTCTCCGAGTGTGAAATCATATCCCTGTTTTTCCATGAGCTTGCGCGCTTTCGGACTATACTTAGATAAATGTCGACCAGGTTTGTCATCATTCTCATCTTCCCTTAAGAAATGATCAGTTAATGGAAAACTTTCTCCTTTACTGTAAATCACTTCTTTTTCGCCTCCTATTTTGGCAGGAACGATCAGGGTTGTTCCGAAAGAATGTTGGAAGTGTTTCTTTGTTATATAGGACGATCAAAGTGGCGTATATAAATCGGGATTATCATACAATCCCTTTATCACATCATCAAGTGACAGTGAGTACTCTAAATCATCATTTATTTCATTATTGGCAAGTTACCAGTTACAACTACCATCTGACGATTGTTCATCATCAAGATTGATTACCAAGGGTACAATGTCGTTTAAAACAAAACCTCCATCGTAATCAAATCCAGCTTCGGTATCAGCTTCTTCTC
The DNA here is from genome assembly GCA_022839385.1 of Asparagus kiusianus. Lineage (NCBI taxonomy): Eukaryota > Viridiplantae > Streptophyta > Magnoliopsida > Asparagales > Asparagaceae > Asparagus > Asparagus kiusianus. Next base: position 7,610 of record BQKN01064376.1, on the reverse strand, counting down.
CACTGTCCGTGCCCTGGGCCGATGGTTCAGTATCGGATTCGTTTCCATAAAGGAGAGAATCAGTGAAATAATTCTCAAACCCTTTGAATGGTTGCTTATCCGCGACCACCGTCCTAACTTTACCATCAGTGTCGACATATTTTAAATATTGATGGAGAGTGAAGGGAATTATAACGTTACTATAGATCCAAGGTCGACCCAATAGTAAGTTATATGAAGTCTCGGCATCAATCACATAACATGTGACTTCCGTCTTCAAATCACCCATTTGACATTTTATCCGAATCTTGCCCAAGGGTTTTGACCCGCTAGTGTTGAATCCATAGATAACAGTGCCTGTGGACGCCAACTTACTAACTAGAATACCGAGGCTATGCATCAAGCAAAGCAGCATAATACTCACAGCGGAACCCGGATCCACTTAGATTCGGTTGACTTCGCTGGAGCCAATGTACCCGATAAAATATAGAGGTCGATCATGGTTCGAATTCTTCATCTGCATATCCTCTTTGGTGAAGGTAATGCAGGGAAGGTTTTTAGCCGCTATATTACAGTGTTGAATCAACAGTTCTGGCTCTTCAAGTACCGGCTTGATCTGAGTGAGGAACACTTCTGAATTGGCCAAGGCTTCTTACAAGGCTTCCCTGGTTTCTTTAGACAACCGTAGCAACTCATACAGTGTTATCCGCGTTGGAATGTTAGCTAGTTGAGCCATAATATCAAAGATGCGCGGAGTGTTCGAACTCTCCGGTCTGTCTCTTCCAATCGGACGGTTAAAATGAGACTGCTTCGGATTCTGAACCTTCTGGGGCCTCTTTTCTTTCTGTTTATCAACCAGCTGTCGTTGAGCTTCTTCAACCGGTTTAGGAGCCGCAATCACCCCCAGTTCCGTGAGAGTTTTGGCTGGTCCCCGTTTAGTCACCCCCTGCTCAGCTACCTGATCACTAGGTGATGGATAGTTGAAGTGATACTGATTTTCGCTTCTAGTGGCAAAAACTTCTTGTTCTTCTTCGGAGAGCGGAAAAGTAGGAGCTTCATCACCATCCTCTTCGAAGATCACGGAAGTAGCGTTGCAGGACTTGCCTTTACCCTTTCTGGTCGAGGAAGTCGTCCACTGATCGTCTTCAAGAAGATCAGGATGGACCCAGAGGATTTTGCCGTTTGGGGCTGTATGTGGTACAAGTCCTTTTTGGCGTTGTCCGTATGGGTCATCGTTTACTGTCTTCATTCCGACCTTGGTGATGCGTTTTGGCTCAAACCATGTTGTGGGTACTGATCCAAAGCTAATTGATACTGCATTTGCTCCTACATTCTTGGGCGGCTTCGGGGTGATGACGCCTACATCAATTAACGCCTGGTTCTTATCCTTGAGATGGTAGCATGGCCTTGTAGGGTGATGGACCGCTCTATGGTATGCGCAATACTTCGGATCCATCACTTTGCTGGCCCCTTCTTGATCCACGATCACCGGCAGCTGGATTTTGTTATTCTCCAACAGGTACTTAAAGATGACGGGAACTTCATCATCTTTGAAGGAGTACACTTTAGGAAATCTTAGCTCCGAAGATTTCTGCTTCTGAGGCCGTTATCGCCATTGCGATTGCGATTGTTGTGGTGCTTGTTGCTGCGGCTTTTGCTGAGGTTGCAATTAGAAAGTTTGATTAGCATCAACTGCATTAGCATATGCCTTACCTTTCCCTCGTGGGTTGAAATTCCGTGTTGGAGCATTCGTCGCTTGTTGGCCTCTCTCTGCCTTCTTCCTTCTTAGGAATCGCTCGGTTTGTTCTCCTCGGACCTTCAAATCCTTCCATGTTTTGGATGGTGCTGTCCCCATTGCTTCCAACACGTCCAATGCGAGGTTGTTGTGGCAAGTCTAGAGAATGAATTCCTCAGTGATCGGGTCCCGACAGTTCATCGCCTTGTTCCGGAACCTTTTGACGAAGGTATCAACGAATTCCCCGTCTTTCTGTTTCTCGTCAAGCAACGACCCAATGGATATCTCGGTGTCGTCGTCGAAGAAGTTGGTGAGGAATTTAGTCTCCATATCGTCCCAGCTATTCACGCTTCCTGGCTTGAGGCGGCGATACCAATCGAAGGCGGCTCCACGAAGAGTGCCAACGAAGGACCGTTCCATCAGAGGCTCATTACCAGAAATAACCCCTAAGTGTGATTTGAAGTAAATCAAATGCTGAGTGGGTGAACCCTTCCCATCAAACGGCGTGAAGTTAATTAGATTGAACTTCGCCGGATACGGGATTGATTCCCATTCTTTTGGGTATGGACAAGGAATGCCCGTCTTCTTCATCTCTTGAGCGGAAATCAACGTATTGATTTTGCTCTCGAGGTTTTTAATCTTTAAATTTTTACCTGTATTTTCGTTGGCATTCTCGTTACCACCCCCTGTATTGACGGGAGGATTATTGGCATTGTGAGCTTCATCCGCATGTGCGTCCTCATCTTCCTGATTCACCTGGTTATGACGACTTGGTTCGCCTTGCCGGTTTGTCAATGCTTGGATTTGTTGGTCATGCATTTCTCTCATATTCTGTATGGCCATCTGCATTTCGAACCTGAAGCTCTCCTATTGTTTGGCCATGGCTTCTTCGAGCATCTTGGCCACTTGTTCCGCACTTATCATAAGTGCCTCGCGGGGTTGTCCCTCACTGGATACTGTATTATCTGATACGACCGCAGAGTCGGCATCCGATTCTTCATCTTCTGACGGTAATCTTATCCGAATCCTACCATAAGTTGCTCGTATGATGGCTCCAGACTGCAGACGGGTTACACGTCAGGGTGCTTCCGGAATCGACTCGGGATTATCCTGTCGATGTCCCTTTGCTGGTCATATTAGTGGTGACCCTCGGAAAATTCTCCATATTCGACTACCGTTCTTCTTCGTCGGAAACGCCTAGGTCTTGGTTTTGGCGCTTCGGTACCGAGCCTTTCGAAAACCGAAGTTCTTTCGGGGACTGTCTTGATACAATTGCACTCAGACAATACTACTCGAATGAGTTTGGAACAGGGGCACTGAGTTTCTAGTTTTCAAGGACTCCTTTTCCTGGTTTTACTCGTACTCCCAACACGATAGTACAACTCGTCGGTTTGAAGGTCGGAGTAACCTATCGTACGTTGGCATGACTTCTCAGGTATAACGCTATCATCATCAGACGACAACGTTTCCTTCTGAGGGCGAATTGCCTTCTTTGGGTTTTCAAGAGTCACGCGTCTCGACACGTGCCTTTGTGGGCGTGAGTTCTCGGCGGGCTCTTGGACTTCAATGCGTAAACTAGTGCGCGCAGTTGACATGAACTCCTTATCCTGTTGAGGATGGCAGCGACCCCCAGCATGTTGAGTCGTTCGGGGCTTTTTTATTGGGCCCAAACGTTCTTGAACTGGAGCTTTGGGAAGTGGACTGAGGCGCTCCAAAACCGACCTCCTTCCTCGGGATGGTTCTGCGGGATCTCCCGGAGCAGCTACTGGAAGTACCGGCGACTTAGGTTGGTTCGCTGGAGGTTGAACTTGCGTTAGAGGCTGAATCGCCGCTTCAGACTTCGGCCTCCATACTTGGCGGGTTGGTGACGGCTTCTTGGCCACTTCTTTCTACCGTCTTCTACGGGCTTCTTGGACTTGAGACCGTGCCTACGCTGACAGTGTGCAGCGCTTGCGAATGCGCTCATCAAGTGTCGAACGATTCCGTTTAACACAGATCCATTCATTCGTTGGCGGCTTGGAGGAGCTGCCATTCATTGGTTGTTGAGGCTGTCTGCCTCTCCTGTTCTTCAAATCCACATCGTAGCGAATTCCGTCGGTGGACTCCATCGCCTTTGCGAATTGCCGCGCCAAGCGTTGACGTCGTCTCTGGCGGGCTCTCTTTGAAAGAGTCGCTACGCCTTTAGCGACGGAAGAGTTGGCCAGAACAGATCTGACCTAGTTGGAGGTTAGTGGAACTTCACCCGATGCAACTTCGGCATCAATCGGGGTGAGATCTTCGTTGGTATTCTCTACTTCTTCACACCAACGGACTTTTCTCCTGGAGGAGAACTTCAGAGATTTCTTGGACTTGCGAGGGGAGGTGGATCCGGATGAGGATGACAGATACTCCTCAAACTTTTGTTGGTCGAATTCATACTCGACCTCCTCCTCGACCGGGATCGAGATCTGCGGTCGCGACACAATGATCTCGACAGCGAGATCGGTGGCTCCCAATGTGGTCGCCAGATTGTTCGCGGGAAAAATTGTTATTTTCATTAAAGTCATTGTCTCCTTAAGCAACTATTTTTCGATTACAAAAGATCCAGTCTTTTTATAAGATCTGGTTACAACAAGTTCAAAAAAAAATAAAAAGATTACAACTTTCCTTTTTTGTGGAACAAATCGCAAGATCCTGTTTTGCGGTCTCTTGCTTGTGTGGATTCTTCGCCTGCGCCGGGGTTAATCCGTGGACCACCACGCGATCTAGATCCGGTCAGATCTACACGGTATGATGGGTATTATTTCGCAAAGGAAATAATAGCCGGGGGGATTAGTTCAACAAGGAAATAATCGCCCGAAGTAATTGAGATCGACCAAGAGAAATCGATACTCTTCTCAGGATCAAAAACCAAGTTTTGATCCGGAGGGTAACCGTGTAGATCTCAGATCTGATCTCTCTCGAACTCCTGCCTTGTTTGGTGTGGATGATCGCCAAGAACTAGATCTCAAAGTTCAAGTCTTCAAAGCTTCAAAACTTCAAGGTTTAAATCTCAATCCAGCAGAGCTTCGCCTCCAAAAATTCCAACCTCTAACACAATAAGCCACCAAGCCTATTTATAGGCACTCAGACCTGGGCATTGGCCCAGGTGGCTCGGCCGGCCACCTTGGTAGCTCGGCCTTAGCCGATCCACCAATTGGTGGCTCGGTTTTGGCCGAGTCCTCCAAATGTTGGTTTTTTTTCGTCGTTTTCCGGTTTCGCGGTTTATCCGAACTCTGATTTGTTGATCTGGACTCTGATTTGGCAGTCCAGATCCTGATTTGGCAGTCCGGCTCCTGATTTGGCAGTAAATCCGCTTCGGTGTTTAACCTCGTCGCCTCGTTAATCTGTTTCGTCGCATCTTACTTAGCTTCTATGTTGTGATCTAACGATAATGCTTGGATACATCGCCCGATGGTTCGCAGGTTTGTTGAATCATCGTGCCGAGCTGTGTTAAGGGACCTATAAGCAGTTTTATACGCCTACAGGGAGTGACGGCACATGACTATGACCAGCTCAAGGTATTTGGTTACCCTGCATATTATCATGTTAGAACAGATAAATTAGAACCTCAAGCTAGGAAGGCCATATTTGTAGGATTCAAGCGTGGTGTCAAGGGATACAACCTATGTAATCCCGTTGATAGGAAGATTGTGCTCAGTAGGGATGTCACATTCGATGAGGCTTATATCTTAAAGCTTCTCAGCTCTCATTAGGTGGAGAACGACCCAATAGAGGAGATATCATAGGTGGTGGAGATCGATGCAGCTCTACAGTGTCCAAATGGTATAGTATCCATTAGAGTGCCGACTGAGGTGACGCCAGGCGAGAACTTTAGGCATCAAAATTGCCCATAGGTCCCCGTATGTGGCTCGAGACAGAGAGAAAACGATGAATGTCACTATTCGAGTCATAGAAGCTCATTTGACGATGATAAACACATGAAGTGTGTCGACGGACCATGCGAAGCAACAGAATTTCGGAATAACAGAAACACGAATGAACCGAGAGCTGGACGTCGCTTATGAAAGACGAAGCACCCCTCGTGTCCCATTTACTCCACACATTATTCAATCATCAGAGCTTGTAGATCTCCTCATCGGCTTTCTGACGCATTCTGGATCGCATGATTCCGAGTTTAGATGATGAAAATACGGCAAAAACGGACGGAGCGCGCGAGACCAAGCCCTGAGCCAAACCAAGACACCCCATGATGTCTCGGCTTAGCCGAGATACCACATGGTGTCTCGGCTAAGTCGAGACACCCATGAGTGTCTCAGCTTGGCCGAGACACTCACAAGTGTCTCGGCCACGCCGAGACACCCGCGGGTGTCTGCAACCCAAAAAATCAGATTTGGCGGTTTTGAAGCTGTTTTTTCGATGTTAACCACCTGGATTTGTTCCAATTGGTCTGATATCATCTAAGAACGTGCTTAAATGGTTACAACTAAGGATAAGAGGGAATAAGTTATACTTATCTGAAAACAGAGGTCCCGAAGCCTATAAATACAGCCCCAGGGCCTTCATTTTTCAGATCTGGAATTCTCAAGCGTTGACGAAGCCCTGTCGAACTGAAGATTGAAGGAGCATAAATTTTAGATAGGAGGAGACTTCAGTGAATTCTTCGGCATAAAGAAGGAGAGATCGATAGATCTGCAGCCCGGTTCTTTTCCTTGAGATCACCCCGTTGCGGTGATCTCGAGAAGAGTGGTTATCTCGCTGTTGCCGAGATAATCGCTTTGGTTTCTTGATTCCTTCGTGAATCAACAAATCTTTGGATCTGATCTGATCATTTAGTGGTCCACGGATATTAACATCCCCGTCACAGCCAAGATCTCACATAAGTAGCGAGCAATAAACACCCATTGCGTTTGTTTGAAGGAGATTGTAATTTTAATTTCATTGTGTAAAGGTCTTATAAAAAGACCGATCTTTTTTTGAACTTGCTGTAACGACTGAAAATATAATAAGTTATACAATGAAGAAATCAATTTCCCACCCAAACAAGCTGGCGACTATAGTGTGAGCCAACAGTCTCGTCACCGAGACTGTCGTGCAGCAGCCGACGATCAAGATACTCGTGGCTGAAGAGGTCGAATACGAGTTTGACCAACAGATGTTTGAGGAGTACGTCTCCTCCTCCTCCTCCAGATTCGCCTCTCCTTGTAAGCGCAGGAGGGTCTCCTTCAACCAAAAGATCCGCTGCTCTTCAGATCTGAAGACTCAAGAAGGCGAATTCCCTACTACCGTTGCTGCAGCCACACCTCACAACGATCCGCCGACGTCCAATGAGACCAGACCTACAGATCTGAACTCCTCCGCCATCAAGGAGTTAACTGCTGAAGGCGCGCCAACTCTATCAAGGAGAGCACGTCAAAGGCAACGCCAACGCCTCGCACGCCAATTCACCAAGGCTTTGGATCAGGTGGACGGACTCCGTTACCAAGCGGATCTGGAGTTCAGAAAGCGCCAAGTGGCTAAGCCATCTCGACAGCAAGCTTTGCGAACCTCCTACCAACCACCTACTAATGAATGGATTCGTGTCAAACGGAACCGTTCCACTCTTAAAAAGCGCAATCAGAAGCATCACGCACTTCTTTTGCATGCCCAGATCCTTGTACGAAAAGCACAAGAAATGCAAAAGGAAAAGGCGGTTAAGAGATCACCGAGATCCAAACAAATTTGGATGCCAAAGGCCAAATTAACGCCTAAGGCCAAAGCAAGCAACATTGCTCCCCACCCTTCGTCAACTTCGGATCCCGCTCCTAATGCTCCCACACCTTCGGTGAAGCCCAACGACAGCGTGGATTGTAGGCTGTCTAAAAATCACAATAGATAGCCAATCCCCATCAAACACCAATGACGGAAGTTACAATTT
>BQKN01064375.1:32502-55760 GCA_022839385.1 Asparagus kiusianus | reverse complement strand
TATATATATATATATATATATATATAGAACATAAAGGAGTGAAAATGGGAACAAGACCAAACAAGAGATATTTACCTACGACCACTATATAGAATCAGAGTACTCAGCTTCGTCCAGCGGGCAAAAAGGATATATATGTATAAGAGAATAAAAAGGGGTGAAAATTGGAACAAGAACAAACAACAGACACTTACCTACTTTCGTTTCAAGAGACGGCATAACAAGGAAATTTAACTTTCTAATTTCCATTTTTAAATATCTCTAATATTTGAAATTTTTAGAGGTATTGAAAATACAGTCGCAGACAGAATTCTCCGTTTAAGAGACAGGAAATTAACAAAACTTAAATGGTCCTGAAATCCTTACAGAACTCCTTAGAGTTTCTGTAGAAGCTGTCAGTAACCAGAAGGGCAAAATTTTAGGAACTATGATACTGTTATGTTTTTCCAGGAGAATCAAGGGAGAAGGGCAAGTCAGTTCTCAAGTCATTTGTCATTATCTCTGTTCAGCAAAATATGATAATTGTATTAGCTAAAAGGCATACCAGTTTCATCTCACAAAACAAAGACAATCATCTTTTCGAATTGTTCTGATTCTGCAAATACAGTAGTTATTCTTTTGTAATATTTTGTAATTTATTTTTGCAAACTCAAAATGTATATAGCCTGTCACTTCAGCTAGCAGAAATATGTTGTTCTGCAACCCAAGACTGCTCGGGCTCTAGTTGAACTTTTCCTATCTGGAAAGAACAAAACAAAGTAAGATTGTCAGACCAAGGTCTTGGGGAACAAATGTAAGTAAAAATGATTCCAGTACCTTTGCATTTTCAACACAGACAAAATCTTTGTAGCAGGCTTCCATCTGTAAGTGTGGATTCCATAAAACAGCATCCGTCCAGCTGCATGAGCAATAAGGATGAATGAAAAGATATAGGAAGAGATTTGTAGAGGCAAAAAAGACAAAAGAAAAGAAAAGAAAAATACAAGTCTGCAAAAGAATTCAGGTACATACTTTTTGTTTTTGATGGTTATTACATCTCCCAGTCCATTGTCAAGAAGAAGCTCATTCGGTGCGTTGAGGTAAACACAATCAACAAATCCAGGAAAATTGATCACTTCCCTAAATTACAATGAAACTGGTTTAAAAACTTGGAAATACTTGATCATTCTACATCTTATAAACATGCATAGGTGACATAATATGTGCTATTTGAATATCAAACAAAGCATGTGCTATGTCAATGTTTTAGCTAGATTAATTGGCTAAGACACATCATCGTTGAAACTGTTTCCAACAAAATAGGGTTGGGTGTGGAGGACAAGTCAAGGTGGAGAAAGCTCACGAAATAAATTGACCGAGCTTCTGCACCAGCTCTTAACCTGACATCAGCTATCTATCAAAAACTCCCTAGACGAGGTAACAATGAGGAAGAGAAGGCCTTCATAAGAAGGGCAGCCAATGATAGGCCTAAAATTGTGCTCCTACAGAGAGCATCCAAAGAGAGAACCTCAATGCTCCAAGATCCAACAGACTTCCAAGTCAAAGTAGCAAGATGACACATTTCTAAAATCATATTCATCACTATGGCACAAATATAAGTCGATGAAACAAATGAAATCAACTCCTATTAGTTGATAAAATTTCACTTCCTAGAATCTTGAAACATAAATAGTTCTATGTTTCAACTGATTATACCTTAGGAAAGTACTAGTTCTTGGCCAGACATTTATGAATAGTAAATAAGAGAGACACTTCAATACAGACCTCTCCTCCTTACCCTCCAAAGGATTGGAAGGGTCAGGATCCTTGTTGAGAGTTGTACAACCTTTAAGACCTTTCACTGATGCTCCCGTCACAGATGCCTGCAAATAACCAATGTGCTATAAGTGCCAGCTTGAACACTTTCACGTTTTGGAGTATATAACATAAAGAAGCAAGTAAAGCTAGGGGGGGGGGGGGGGAGTGAGAGGGAGAGGGAGGGAGGGAGGGAGCGAGCGAGAGAGAGAGAGAGAGCATGGTCTTAACACGGAAATAAGTATGTAATGCAGTGCTAAAGGAGAAGGGCTGCTTGTCTGTATTGGTGATAGTCAGGACAGTAGACAGGGACTTAGAATTTAGCATGACCTGCAAAGCATCACAAGAAAATGATATCATCATAAGACAATTTAGTAATTTACTGAAGACATGAAGAGGTGCTATGAGATCTACAAAAATATGGAGGAGAATTTTTCTAAAAGGACCCTTTAAAAAAATTAGCAAAATCAACCTTTTTGCTAAATAATTAGCAAAGTCGACCTCTTTTTGGCCAGCTCATCAAGACTGACCAAAAAGAGGTCGGTTTTGCTAAATTTAATGTTAGAAATAAACAGGACTATTAGTCCCGCGTGTTTAGACATCACTAATCATCTCTTAAGTACAATCCGGAAAACACACTGGATTAGTCCCGTGTGTTTAAGCGGCATCTTACACCCATCCATTCAGCAGCAACTTCCACCAAAAAAGTGAAAACTTTTCAAATCAAGGATCCTCACTACACCCGAAAGGCCGAAACCCATACCTCAGCTAACCATCAAACACTCAACACATGTCCAATAATATCCGGGTTCCACAAAGTCAACGTGTACATAAAATAACGGAAATTTTCCGAATTCGGAATCAAGCGCTCGTGGATGTTTTCAGCCCGCCATCATTTCCTGCAAGGGACAAAGGCCTTCTCTGTTGCTTGCTCGCTTTGAAGCGGTAGCACTTCGTGACAGCAGGTTACCCAACCACGTGTAAAGCGTGGGGCCATGCTCTTCAATACTCTCGAAAGCCCACGTGATCTCCACACCATACAAACGCCTACGCGTCCTCCCGCAGCGTCATGTGACCAGTCGACCAAGCCATTGAAAAGCCTGAAAGCACGCGGGACTATTAGTCCCGTGTGTTTTCTAGATTGTGCTTAGGAATTAATTAGTAAACGCTAAATGCACGGGACTAGTAGTCCCATGTATTTTTAATGCCAAATTTTATAAAATCGACCTCTTTTTTGCCAGCTTACCAAGGCTGGCCAAAAGGAGGTCGATTTTGCTAATTATTTAGCACAAATGACTTTTTTGCTAATTATTTTTTAAAAATGGTTTTTTTAAAGAAAATTCTCCAAATATGGAAGGTTCAAAACTATTAACCAGTTTTTAGGGAAACTATTAGATTGAAATCAACCCTCTGTGAGCAAATGCCAAATGTTTAGCAGAGCAAACTATGAACAAGAGAGAGCTTTGTCATAAAACCTACAAGTATACTTATTGAGTAAATCGAGGTCAAGCTAGTGAAGTTTGTGTAAAAAGGAACAACCAATATACCTTTGCATGTGCGTGAATGAACCTATGTTCACATTTTCCTGTATGATTTGCATGAGCAGAAGATAGATCAAAATGGAAATTTAGGTTTCCATTTATTTCATGAACATGATACTGTTAATTAATATGTATCTACATGTTCTGGCACTAGAAGGACGTAACTACACATATTAAATCTTGTCCATCATTCATCAAACTCATTAGTTATGCCAAACATTCTGAAAACACTTACTCAACAAACCTGGTGAAATTTTAACTTACTGAATAATTTCTTACAGGAATACCAGTTTTATTTTATTTTATTTTATTTTTTTGAGCATATATCACGAAACAGACCAAATAAAAAAGGACCCAAGTCAGAAGATACAAGAACAGAGCATGCAACTAACTCGTAACTCGTAGGACTTAAAAAAGAATAGAGACATTACATGTCAATGATTGAAAAAGAATCATTAAATATAAAGCAATAGATAACACAAATTGATCAATGGAGTCCTCTTACCCTGTATGAAGCGTGAAAACTAAAATCCCACATTGACCGACTATAATTATCATCCTTAAGTTCCAATGTTACCGTTGGATCTCCTTCACTGTTCTCAGAATCAGCAAGAGACCAATTCATGTTCCTTCCAAAACCATGCTGCCAAATCCAATAAATTGTGATGTTTAAGAAGATAAGACAAGGATATGCTTTAAGGTAGTAAAAGCTACATAGAGATCAAACTTGATCCGAAACATGAAAAAAGTAGTAACTAATATTGAAAAATAGTGTAGATAATCTTCAAAAATAAACATACTGAATAGCAAAATATAAAGAAATACTAAGCACTTACAGAATATTGTTATGGAGATTGATGTAAATATAAATATAGTAATTGCTGATATGAAAATTTGTATTGGAAAAAGATCTACACCTGCTGGATAGGACCTGGTCCAAACTGGGGAAAACAGTGTGGGATTCCTCCACTGGTACATAGCAAAACATGTTAGACATCACCACTTTAAGATGTGAAGAAAAATAATAATAATAAACATTAAACAGATAGCTTCTACTCAATGGAGAGTTTAATTTTTTATTTATTGCATAGATAACAGTTATTACTAATCATGTTGGACAATTTGATCCAATGCACGTTGTTACAATCTAATTCACGACATGAATACGCCCAGGATGCTACATTTCAACAACAAGTACTTTATCCAATCATAGGAGCATATGCCTATGTAAAATGACATCTAAATAAGGGCAACAAATTATTTAGCCAAGTATAATGCATTGCTTCCATTTAGTAATCAAAGTGTGACCCTCCATAAGAGATATTGCATTTAAGAATTCTCAAAACCCCCATCCCCAATCCTACTCCAACAGAAAAAAATAAAATAAAACAAATTAAAATACACTTCAAATAAAAGCAGAGGGAATACTTAACTAATATGTTCCACAAATCTAAAAAAATTTGGTATCAACACATTGGAATGGATTAAGGCCAGTATACTTAAGTGAAACTTGCTTATTAGATACAAAACAGATAAAAGTAAGGCGTAAACAGTAGTGAGAGTCATTTATACATGACCTGATAGGTTTATTCCCATTGAAAACAGCATCTGGTCGAACAAAGAGGAGATCTTTGCCATTGGCAAGCTTCCAAGATGTGATACATCCACCAAATAGATAAATCTCAGCTTCGCTGCAAAGTTGCAAACATGTAAGTTTGATCAATTTCTATTAAATTGGCATATCATATGCATACCAAAACTTTTTATGTTCCCATTCATTTCATGTGCGTCAAATGTAATATTGCATGATGACTGTGTTGCTTCCCAGAAAGTCTTCAAATCAACAAGTAGACATGAGGTCACAACTGGCTATGAGAATGATTCAGATGTTGTGGAGGTTATCCATTTTGACAGGACAGAAGGCTTCAATGTTGATGATGATATGTAATGTTTTGAATCACCGGTAGAAACCAATTATTTTCTGGATTTTCGAAGACGATGCTAGAGGAAAAAAGCCTAGACAGACTGATAATGTGCATGAGGGTGAATTATGTGAAAGTAGACATATATAGAAGAACTCGAAAGATACACTTGGCAAACTATGTGATCCCAACAATGAGAATACAAGTTCAATGGATTTCCACAAGTCATAACCTTGAAGAAGTTGTCAGTAGATTTCAGAGTCCATGGTTTATCATGATCACCAATCATAACAGCAGCGCACGCACCCAATAACAGACATCGATCAGCTTCCGTTTAAATCAAACCGTCCCGAATCCAGCAAATTGCGTACCAAAAACGTGGACAATGTGTGAAATGCTTTAAAAAAAAAATTCAAATTCCTCACCTGCCACGAGAAGAGGTCAACGAGACCTTGGGAAGCCCGCCATTGCCCTCGCTGATCTTGACGCCTAAAGCAGCAGCAGTCTTCTGCTGGTTCAAGCCCGCACGAGCCCTGCAAACGACCCGATAGAACAAATCCCCGGGGAGGATTAAAAAATAAAAAAAAACGAACTACAAGAACACTGACCGATTGGTTGATTGATTGAAGAATCCGGTTCAATTATTATACCTGAGGCTGTCGCCGAGGGGAGAACAGGAAGAAGAAGAAGAAGAGAGCATCGAGACGCTGGAAGCCATTCCTCGCTCTCCCTCCTCTCCTCCAACGAGCTTTTGTGAGGACCGGATAAGATTGGCTGCTTGTCAAAGCGGAAGAGTTTATGCAAAGGGCATATTATGCCTTTTTTTTTCCTTTTTAATTTTAATTTTTTTATGTTTTATTTTTCATTTTTCTTTACTTTTTTCACGAGCAAAGGATAGTGTCATCATAATGTTCAGCAGCAATTTTTGTCACGATCTGATGTTTGCCAATTTTGCTTTTATTTTTTGTATCATTGACGACAATGTAGTTTAGACTTTATAGTAAATTAAATAAAGAGCAACAACTAGGGTAGATTATGGAAAGGGTAAAAAAAGGGAAAGTATAAGATTATAATGAAGAGCATCGAACAATATAAAGGAACATAACATGCTAAGCGAGACCAAACTTTAAATTAAAAAAAAAACAACCAATCGAATTTAGTTTTCACCTGAGTTGATATGAAGGAATCCATGTCGATTGCAAACTAAATTATCAATCAAAAGCTATGCCGGACCAAAAATTAAAAATTAACAAGTGATGGCAACAACGTGGCCAGTTAAGTGTATCCAGATATCGAACAACAAAGCGGAAAGAGAGAGAGAGAGAGATAATAATAAATCAACAAAGAAATAATGATGACGCTTCTTCCGGAACAAAATACTGCATCCAACAGTCAACTCTTATACTAAATTTATACAGAAATGATACACAAGAGCCAAAACACTAATAACCCTCTTCCAGCTATTGCATAATAAATGAATAAATTACAAGGATAACAGAAAATAATAGTTAAACAAGGAAAAGGATAAACAGTTAACAGAGACCAGGAATTATCACCACACCATCAGCACTAGCAGAATTGTGCATAGCTCTGTAGACCGTAGGGCTCCCAAATCTAAGATGGACGATAAACAGTCTGACGTTTTCTTGAACCGAGAGCCAAAAACGGGGAGGAAAGCGAATAATAGATGTACAATTATTGTAACCATGGGGATGAATTAATAACATAACCAGTAACTATGACAGAGACCCGACCGAGCATCCATTGAAGGCTTCAACTTAATTCATGCGTGCGTTTAGCGGATTCAAGAGTATTGCACAGCAGCATGGCAACCGTCACGGGCCCCACCCCACCAGGCACCGGTGTAATAGCAGAGACCACCTGTAATGCTTCTTCATAGCAAACATCTCCCGTGAGATAGTAACCATGCTCACTGTTGGGATCCTGCACCAATTTCTCAAACTGTCAACACAACAGATTCTTATTCCTTATGTCTTCAGGCATGCTAAAAAAACATGCTTCTTGTTTTGGTAGGGGGGGAATTTTTATGCACATGAGGAACAAGTTTGCTTGCATTTGAATATTTAGTGCAAACCACACGCAAAACCAAGACGCAAAAAAGAAAAAGTATTTTCAATTACGTTAAATAATCAAGGATCAAACTCCGAATTTTGGCGCGTACTTTCTCTCGAAAAGCATAAAAATGCATATAAAGAAAACGCTAAACACTAACACTAGGAACATTGAATCAATCAGCAAGCAATTCTCTTCCAAAAAAAATTCTCCGATTGCATGAGGACATCTCTTAGTGATGGCATTACCAAAAACATCAAGGGGGATGAGCAAGGATTATTCATTAGCAGTGATGAAATAAAGATGGCGGTCCTAAGTAGCTAGTGGCTTCTTTGCTGTGCGGACATAGATGTCAAGCCTCTGCATATTTAAAGTATTTGATACAGGATCTTCCAAAATGATACAAGGACACGTCTTCATATCTATATACCATAAACCTATCAGATACAACCTGGTGTCAGTATCTTTTGTACAAAATTCCTGGTTCTCAATTCATATGTTTTAGTTTGTATTAATTAGAATTCATTGGAGTGTAAATGCCCTCAGGTGTCCAAATATGCAGATGTCTAAACATTAAATTTGAAATGTCCTAATGATATTGCGAATAATGATGCTAGTGACCAAAAAGATGGAATAGGACTTTCTAATACTGGCAACATCAAAGGCCTTTACTGACGATGATGACAACAACTAGGGTTGATGATTATAGGAAGAGGGTAGTTGATGGGGAGGTACTATAACCTGTATGAAACTTTTCCACTTCTCTGTGGTAGTTCACAAATTTGAAAGGAAAACAGTAATAAAATCCTAAAATCTGAAATAGTTACCTCGACTGGATTTGTCCCAACATCAATCACAACTGAGCCTCGCTTTAGCCAACTTTTGCGAACCAGATTGGGCACTCCAGCAGCTGAGATCACAATATCAGCTTCGCGAGTGATATCCTCCGGGTTCTTCGTGAAGGCATGAACTGTACTGACTGTTGCATGGTGTCTCTGCCAAAATACAAAAGTCACGCCTTCACGAAGTGAGCTAATGAAAAAGAACGTGAGTCTAGAACATTTATTTAAACGAAGATGAGTGTATATGTTACAAAAGGGTAGTGAGCTAATGAAAAAGAACATGAGTCGAGATTTCTGCTTGTTTTCTCCTTGAATGGAAATGTAGTAAAAAAACAAAAGATGGGCAAGGAGAAAATTTTAAAAATGTGTTTTTCCACTTTATAGTAGAAAACATAAAGAATATAATCACATCTCTAAATTTCCCTTTCATTTATTGTCTCCCAAAAAACAGTTTTCTTTCGTATCTTTTCTATCACTAGGAACCACAAAATCAGATTTGACTCAGATTACCTGCAAAAGCAAGGATGTAGGCAGTCCAACCACTTTACTTCGACCTATCACAGCCACATTCTTTCCCATAAGCTCGACACCCGATCGTAGCAACAGTTCGATGCAAGCCTTTGCTGCACAAGGAATGAAAAGTGGTTCTCCACCGCTCATAGCAAGATTTCCCACATTCAGAGGATGGAAACCATCAACATCTTTTTCTAGACTTATGGCACTTAAAATTTTCTCTTCATCCATATGCTGGTTTACAAAATATACAGCCATCAAACAAATGGAATGTTGATTTTCAATATAAATTCTGCACAAAGAAAAGCTTAAACAACAAAAAAAAAGGACTCGAGATTCTCATTAACTGTCAGAAGAGATCTGGTGCTTCCTTCAAACTCAATAGCAGTGACAAAGATAGAAAAGAGAGATTACTTGTGGGAGCGGTAGTTGAACAAGAATTCCATGAATCGACGGGTCTTCATTAAAACCCAACACAGTATTTAATACTTCGTCATCAGCACAATCCTCAGGAAGTTCTGCTAAGAGAGATCTAATTCCAACTTCCTCACAAGCCTTTGTTTTAAACCGAACATAACTTTGGGAATCCCTTCTTTGACCAACCAAAACTACGGCTAATCCAGGAACTTTCTTGATGGCATTGTTCATTTGTCGTACTTCTTCAGCAACAACTGTTCTTATATCTTGGGCAATTGATTTCCCATCAATAATTGTAGGGATCAGTTCATCGTTAACTGTGGAAGTTAGAAAAATAAATGCTTCAAAAAGATGGAAAAAGATCATATCCAAGAAAAAAGCAATATATACGTATAATCTCGTATAGTGATATGAATTCTATTGGTCTCAGGAAACATAGACATAATAGCTAGCATACTAGAACATTAGCAACAGTTAAGTAAACACTCAAGACATCTCACTTCCTATAATTTGTTAACTAGTTGTACTGAGAACATTTCTATAAATCAAACAAAGTTATAAAAATAGGAAAATGAGATTGCAATCCACACTTGCGTTGGCCAAATAAATCTTGAGTTCAATCTTTGTTTTCGAATATATGGAAAATGGTGTACCAAGGCTAGAAAGTTTTCACATTAACCAGCATGAACCTAACAAAACCGCTCAAGCATGTTGGACAGTGACCATCAAAACCTTCCATATCAGACTATCAACACTGACCCATGTTGATTGTTACAAAATTTGTATAGTACGGCGTGATATATATTGCACTTTAAAGATCTGGAATCCTTCCAGGACCAGCAAGCAAGCAAGCAAGCAACAGCATGAAGCAAGGAAAAACACCCACGTACTCTTAACAAAGATGTGTAAGGACGGAGGAGGATAATGTGCCTCTGCTCAGCAATGCTCCGCTCTTGAGTCAAAATCCCAAAAGGAATGAAAATAGGCAAGTCCGCAATTATAAGAAAATTCAAAGTATTATGTGTCCTTTGGCAAACTCGTACGCTCCTTGCTTTCAAGTATTTTATCCAAACGCATGCTGTGTTCAACCTAGTATAGTTCATTAGCAAAAGAACGTTATTCACTGACTTACTTAAGGCACTCGACACATTTAAGATTCAAGAATCATAACTCCGAGTTATTATGGATAAAATGAATACTATTCACTCAAGTCTCGTTTATGATCACTAAACTTTCAAGCATTCCTTTCCCTTTCCCCTTTTTTCTGCAAATTTTTTATCGTCCTTTTTCGTGTGAAGACCGAGGCAATAAGATCAGAATTGACAATCTATTAACGCTAGCGTCCACCGAAAATTATCTATTAAGAAAAGGAATCGCAAGACGTTTAAATGTAAAAAAAGGAGGGGGAAAAAAGCGGGGGATCATGGTCATAAGTTGCCCACCAGGTGTTTGTGAAAATGAAACCAAGAGATTCAACCAAGGATACACGATTAAATGGTTATAAAACTGGTTACCATGGGTTTGTGAGGAGGAGGAGGGGACGGGAGGAGCGGAGCTGCGAGGGGTCCAAATGTCGGGGAGGTCGGGACCCAATATACGACAGTCGCTCCTCTTCCGCTTCTTCTTGGTTGGCTCGTCCTCGCTGTGGGCGGAGCTGCTGAGGCTCGCGTATTTCATTAATAATAATGGGGGAGGCCTCGGAATCCGAGAAAGCTCCCCTTTCACTAATCTCGACAGTAGTAAAGCCCTCATCTCTTCCCCCTCCCCTCTCTCTCTCTCTCTCGCTCAAATGAGAAGCGCGGCCGAGTGATGTCGTAATCCCCAAGGGAGCTGATGCGATTGTGTTTGTCCTCTCTGACCCGAACGCTGTAATGGGTCGGTGATGGATTCGGTGATGTACGTGGTTTTGAGTTCCCACGGAAACGTCGACGTTTATAGGGATTTCATTTTGGCCCCTCCGTAGGCCCGTACGTAAAATAACTACTACGTATAAGCAACTCGAGTTGCCTTGCTCCTTGTAATTATTTTCTAGTGATTTTTCTTTTTTACGTTGACACTGTGATTTTCGTTCGGATTGGGCTGTTGATTGTTTCCTTTGGCGCTTGAAAAAATTCTTTTTTTTTTCTTTTTGTAAGTAGTATATCTACATTATACCTATACTTCCTTTGGACGACTCGTATCCAAAAGTTGCACGATAACGTCAAAAGTCTGCCTGATTTCATGGATGTTAAAAATCAAACACCAACATCAATCACCAACCGATAACAGATCCATTATAATTATCATCAACGGTAACATCAAGCGACGCCCATCCTTCTTTCTTTTCCCCTAATAACAGAATCCTTTCTTCCTTATTGAGTTGCAAAGATGCAGTCAGGCCATTTTTTGACCTGCCCCCAGGACTGCCAGAAAATACAAAAAGGACCTTTGGTTATCAGAAAATAAGTACAGTACGACCATGAATACCAAGCACATTGGCAACTGTTCCTTGCAGATTATAATGTTCTGTTACAACATGCTAAATTATAAATGATTTGAGGACGATTAACAAGAAAAAGGTATAGACTTACAATGTATTATATGATCATAGAAGGCGCTCAATACGCCAGCAAAATCATCGTTGCAACTGCTAACATCCTCGCTAATATTTGAAACAAATTTTTGAATCTTTAAATACACAACAAGTCCATAGCCTATGACTATCACGCAATCCCCCATTTCCGCATGCATTCTCTTCATAATGTGTGTCTGATCAATCAGAGCTGCTGCTTGCACCGGGCTTCTTCCCCGTGTACTTCTGTGTTTTGCAGAAGATTAACAAAGACATTAGATGGTTATATAAAATTAATCAAGGATAGAAGTTTCGTCAATAAAATATTCAACTGACAAGTCTTTTAACCTGCAGTGAAGTTAGCATTCCTGGTTTCCTCCTACTACCGCATGAATACTCATCATCTTTTCTAGGGTTTACATGAAGCTGTTGGGTATAAAAGTAATGACAATATTATAGAGGGATGAGAGAAGGATATGCACCTGCTTTCCAACGTTGAAGGGAATGTACTTGTATTTGATCATATGCAGTATCTGGCGCTTCATTGTCAGGAAGAAGAGAACAATCCAGTAAAAGAGAAGTATAGGCCAGAAGACAGGAACATCAAATACGGAGAAGAAGGTCATGACAAAAGCAATGCAGATAGCTTTCGTTATGGAATACCTGAAAACACAAGAACCAATTGAGATTCCAGAAACGCAAGATTGAGCACTTGAATTGATTATTCAAAGCCTCTTCCCAACGCGGTTATAATAGATAAAATAGAGAATGTCCATTCAAATACCCTATTCTAGAATGAAACAGTACACCTAAGATGTTATGAAATAATAAAAAGTAGATACATTAATCAAAATAAGCTAAAAGTAAACACATGGAACCCACAAAAGTGGCTTCCAGCACGGAGAGGGTATAACTCCAGAAGTCTCCATTTTGAGGATCTGGGTCATCCAGACAGTAATATAACTTAGTTATGCGAGCCTTGGCAAAAATCTTTGAAAAAGTCAATATGTTTACAAATCTGAAAATTTTAGTTAAGAAATGCATACTCAAGTAAGGTTGTGAAGCTTCAAATTAGAAGAAGAATAACAATGTACAACCATTACAACTCAATAAGGAAGCCACTAAAAAACTCACGAAGCAGACAACAATTGTTATGTATTTCTCACACTCAACCATAATATTTGCAGATCCCATCAAAAAGCTAGAAAGCAAATCCAGTACATGTTTTTAAGTAACAGTCGAGCAACTTCATAATCAAATTTTTCATTGTAATAAGAATATGAAGAAGAAGATGACTACAACATTAAAGATCAGAACAATGAAGAGGAAATAACAGAGAGCCTTTGGGCCCATTCATCTTCGCATTCGACGATTTGAAACACTGATACTGGGAGCAAAAATGAGAAAGTAACTGACACGAGAGACCTAAAGAAAAAACTGGCAGAGGAAAAACAAAGGAAAGAAAGAGCAAGAATATCAAAAGGCTTTAAATAAGGAATGAGATGAGATGATGAGAATAGTTGAAAATAAGAAAGGGATGAGATAAATGGAAAGACTCGGAGAGATGGATTGCAAAGAATGGTAAGGTACATGCGATAACATCTAAAGTTTGAAGCTAAATTTGCGATTCAAACATGATTTTTTTAATACATCTAATCTTGAGGAAATCTTCAACAACTGGGGAACTGTTAGTAAAAACTCATCTAATTGAAGGACATAAAAAATTTGAAGTCAAAAGGACATGTGGGAAAACACAGGGCCGGCCCTACCCTTAGGCAACTAAGGCAGTTGCCTTGGGCCTCGTTTTGGGTAGGGCCCCCATTCCCAAACATAATGCTATAGTTTAAAAGCCTAGGACCCAGCCAAAAACCCTAATCCCAATTTTCTTTCTCCCTCCCATTCTATTCTACCGAGTACCGCCGCCTCCTCTCTCTCTGACTCTTTGTCTCCCGTGCTCGGTCTCCCCAACGGCCAACGCGGCAACGCCCAATCCAAGCTGAGCTCGCCTCCTCCCCCACTCCAGTCCTACCGATCCGACTCCGCTCCGACTCCGCTCTCCAGCGACTCCGGCTCCGCTCTCCAGCGGCCCAACGCGGCAACCGGCAACGCCCCAGGCCCAGGCCCCCAACCGCCGGTGCCTTTGCTCCGATCCGACTTCCCACCGCCACTGGCTCTGCTCCCAGCTCCGATCATTCAGCATCCCACTGCACCGCGACGCCCCGCCTCCGCCGGACCAGTCACCTCCGCCGGCGCAGCTCCTGCTCCGCCCCGCCAGCCGTGAGCCTCCAGTCCACGCCTGACGCCGCATATCTCGCGGGCAGCGGGCTCACCGGCCACCGCCTTCGAATCTGGGTTCAATTTTTCTAACTAAAATCTATTTAATTTTCTTTATCATTTATTCATATTAATTTTATGCTTAATTAGTTAATTAGAAATAGAAATACTGTAGATATACATTGAAAGCTTTTTACTTGGTATTTTATATTTTTAAAGCATGCCTAATAGAAAATATGAAAGTGGTTGTCAAAAATTGAAGAAAAGAAAAAGAGTTGAAAAATTAATTCGATCTCAACAAGGAGCTCTTGATAAATTTGTTTTTAGTAATAAAGATAATATTACATCAACTTCAACAGAAGAAGAAATAATAGATGATTCTTTACTTGAGAATGAATTAGAAGAATATGTTGAGAATTTAGAACAAAATAATGATATTAATGATAATAATATTCAAGAAGAAAAAGCTAATACTCCTAATGGTAATGAAGAATATAAAGAAAATTCACATGAGGGCCAAGAAAAAAATTTAGAGATGAATGAGATATCAAATTCAAATATTTATGATCCTGGACAATGGAAATGTATTGATCAAAATTTTATAGATCTAATAGTTGAAAAAGGTCCAATTAAATATGAAGAAATAGATTTTCCCAAAGATGAAAATAATAGACACTTTTCTACATCATATTACATACAAAAATTGTCAAATGGAGAAAAACATGAAAGAAGGTGGTTAGTTTACTCAAAAGATTTAGATAGAGTTTTTTGTTTTTGTTGCAAATTATTTAGTTTAAAATCTAGTACAAGTCAGTTAGTTAACGAAGGTACTAGAGATTGGAAAAATCTTGGATATAAAATTAAAAGTCATGAAACAAGTCATGAACATATCACTAATATGTGTAAGTGGGTGGATTTAGAAATAAGATTACAAAAAAATAAGACAATAGATAAAAACATTCAAGAACAAATTAATAAAGAAAAAGAACACTGGAAAAAAGTTTTGCTAAGACTTATTGCTATAGTAAAACATCTATCAAAAAATAATCTTGCATTTCGAGGAACAAAAGAAAAGATATATGAAAAAAATAATGGAAACTTTTTAAGCTTAGTTGAAATGATAGCGGAATTTGATCCCATAATGCAAGAACATGTTAAACGTATTCAAAAAGGTGAAATTCAAAATCATTATCTTAGTCATAAAATGCAAAATGAACTAATAGAGTTGCTAGCTTCTGAAATTAAACAAATGATCATTAAAAAAATAAAAGCAAAATATTTTTCAGTTATCCTTGATTGTACTCCAGATGCAAGTCATCAAGAACAAATGTCTCTTATTTTAAGATGTGTTGATACTTCAACAAGTCCAATAAAGATTGAAGAATACTTTTTAAGAGTTTTTAAAAGTAGATGATACTTCGGGAAAAGGCCTTTTTGATGAACTTTTAAATATTTTGGAAAAATATGAACTTGATGTTAAAGAAATAAGAGGGCAAGGTTATGATAATGGATCTAATATGAAAGGAAAACACAATGGAGTACAAAAGAGGCTATTAGATATAAATCCTAGAGCATTCTACACACCATGTGGTTGTCATAATTTAAATTTAGTCTTATGTGATATAGCTAATTCATGTCCTAGAGCTATTTCTTTTTTTGGAGTGTTGCAACGTATATACTCATTGTTTGCTTCCTCTACTAAACGATGAAAAATTTTAGAGGATAATGGATGCAAGTTATCTGTTAAATCTTTATCTCAAACTAGATGGGAAAGTCGGATAGAAAGTGTTAAAGCAATAAAATTTCAAGCTCCAAATATAAGAGATGCTTTGATTCAATTAGCAGAAATTAGTGAAGATCCAAAGATAAAAAGTGAAGCTAATTGCTTAGCAACTTATGAGATTGAAAATTTTAAATTCTTGTTAGCTATGAATATTTGGTATGACATATTGTTTGCTGTTAATTCAGTTAGTAAAATCTTACAATCTAAAGATATGCATATTGATATTGCTATAGATCATTTAAAGGGTCTTATTGTATATCTAAAAAATTATAGACAAAATGGTTTTATGTCTGCTTTGAATTCAACTAAAGAACTTGCTAATGAAATGAACATACAACCTATATTTCGTGAAAAACGTAAAATTCATAGAAAAAAACAATTTGATGAAAATATTGGTAATGAAACAATATTTAACGCTGAAGAATCTTTTCGTATTGAATATTTCTTATACATAGTTGATAAATCGCTTGGCTCAATTGAAAGTAGGTTTGAACAATTTAAAACATATGAAAAAAATTTTGGTTTTTTGTTTGATTTGAAAAAGTTAAAAGCTTTAGATGATATTGAATTGAAAGATTATTGTCTTAATCTCGAAAATGCACTAAAACATGATGAACATTTAGATATTAATGGACTTGATTTGTTTTCAGAATTGAGAGTGCTTAGGAAAATTTTAAAAGTAGAGATTAATAGTCCAATTGAAGTGTTGAACTATATAAAACGTTTAGATTCTTTTCCAAATACTTGTATTGCTTATCGTGTATTATTGACTATACCCGTAACAGTTGCTTCCGCTGAAAGAAGTTTTTCAAAATTAAAATTACTAAAATCTTATTTAAGATCGACCATGTTACAAGATAGATTAAATGGTTTAGCAATATTATCTATCGAAAATAATATGTTAGAAAATATTGAATATAAAACTTTAATTAGTAATTTTGCAGCTCAAAAGGTAAGAAGAATGAGATAAAATCTATTATGAGTTGTACCAATTAGGCATCATCTAATATTTCGTCTTGGGCCCCAAAATTCCTAGGTACGGCCCTGGGAAAACATGTACAGGACAAGGTAAAAAATGTAGCACTGTCACAATTTAAGAGAATATATGCTAAAATCCCAATAATAAATGTTTTTCATGATGGCATATGGTATAAAGCTGTGCGGGGAAAGCAAGAATTAAAGATAATTCTGTCTTTAGAGAAGCTGCTGGATGGAAGTGACATTAGAGAGAGAAGAGAGGAGGGTAGTCAGCTAAGAATACACGGGTTCAGGTGCAAGTGCATGTGCGCGTATGAACATGTATGTGTGCATGCATGTGACCGCGTGCACACACGTATAATTTGCATAAGATCCAAATTATTTTTTCATTCAATAGTAATGAAAATTAAAATTACTATAAATTTTTTACTTTCCGTTTATTATATAGATCTGTAAATTAGAAAACTGCTCACTTTTTTAACCGAATATCCAAAAGGTCCCCTTCAAAATTATAGTTCAAAATCAGGTATGGCTGAAATGAACTCCACCCTTATCAAGAAGTGCAAATACTTTTAGATATTAGACTTATGTCGAAATTGTGCCACATAAAATGTTGGCAGGGAACAATGTGCACAATCTAAAATTAGCTCGTAACTCTTCATAATTGATTCAACCTAAATCCAAGCCCAACTAGACTTCCATTGGGCTGAGAAACATCAACATGAGCTCATGTTACGTCAGCTTATTAGCATAAGAGCATTCTCCGTTGGGTGGAAGTGATAGTCCAATATCGAAGCTCAACTAGACTTCTAATCAAATTATAGGTAAGCATTAAAGTATAGTTGCTTAACCAATGTTCAACTTGACAGAGCTGTTGGGATAAACATCTAATCAGCTACAAAGGGCCAAGTATGCACCCTCATGCATGGATCATCAAATAAAGATATGGTCAGCACTCAAAAACAAAGGCTACAATATTTTGGATGAAGTAAACTAAAACATTGAGGAAGCAACAAATACATTCCAACAGTGGTTGTTATTTGTTAATATGATAAACAAGGTCAGCATTTCAAAAAATGGGCAGAAAGTAACAACAAATGCAACCGTAACATAATTGCAACCGCATTCACACGCATGTGTTGTTATTGCTTATAGCAAAAAAAAAAGTTTGCAACATGCAACCGTGGATATTTTATTTAGTGGTAAAATGTATTTGCACAACCTTCCCTCCCACATGCAATCAATATTGGTCCATGTGCAGTTGCACTTGCACCAACATAGTGGCTTTCACAACCACAATTGCGATGCAAATTAAATCCCAGTGAGGGAAATTAATGCACCATAATGTTGCATGAAGCCCACTTGCAAAATCAAGTTGCAATGAACAAACAAATAGACATTTTGGTAAAAGAATAGCTAGGCTTCATGCGAAAAAGAATATTTGGCTCATTATACATAACAAGGGGAGATTATTGGTTTCTTTTCTACTTGGATTGTGATCAAACAGCTGGTAGGTAAGCACAGCCAGTTGGGAAACAAAGGCAGTAGATATTAACTGAACAAGGTAAAGTTCATCAAAATTTTCTTATCATCTGGAGAAACAAAATTGGAACATCGTATAAGGTAACAAAAAGGCAGGAGCATAGGAGTTGGGAACTTATGGCAGGGGAGCATACAATATCCTTTCTACCTCACAAATTTTGTTCTACTCATGAATTTTTTTTTTTTTCACAACATTTTGTTCTCAATTTGCTTGCTCCAGGATAACAAGATGCTAGGGCCTAACAAGAAGCCTTTTAATCACAAACAGACCATTATGCATCCATCACCATTGAAGATCACTTGTTTAGCTAGATGTATGACTGTTTTGCTTCGGGAACAATTTTCTTTGTTGCTTCCATTAAATCGTTTTAAAAAAACACAAGAATAAGCTTTACACGTGTAACTCTCTTCTTTTACAAAAACAAAACAAAATTGTGCTCCCTAGTAACACACAGAAACTCCTACATAGTAATCTTTACTTGCGTGGGATTCTTTCCTGATGCGTTATCCGTGGACCGCCGAGCAACGTTTCCAAGTCGGCTATGAAGAAGGATTGAAGTTAATGTTTCAACGGGAAAACAATAACAGAAGTAAGTGTCTTAGCGAGGTAAGACAAATATTCTTCTCAAGATCAAATCTAAGTTTGAACTCAAGTAAACACCAAAGGACTCTTGAGAACGCTTGAAAGTGGATGAATAACTCTCTCTTGCTCTCAAAGTTCGCCAAATGTCAGCCTCTCTTTGCTTGATCACGCCTTGGTTCCCCTGCACAAGTGTGTAGGGGGGTATATATAGAGGTAGGGAGCCATAACCGTCAAGTAGGAGTGAAAACACTTGATGGTCATTGTCTCATGTGGGCGAGACAGTGTCCACTGTCTCGGCCAAAGGAGACAGCGTCAGGGCCTTTGTAACCGCCGCCCACTACCTTAAAGTGTGTTAAATATCATATTTTTCGTGGGTAGTGGGCGTATTTTCAAGGTGTAACTGCCCATTAACGTTAATGAGTGTCCCTAAGCAGTTATGGAGCTAAGTGGACCCTACAAAACCCCATAAAACGAGCTGGAAACTTGGGAGGCTATCTCACAGTTGGAGAGACAGTGGAGACTGTCTCACCAACTGTGAGACAGCTCCAAGTCCTTTTCAAGTTGTCGTTTTATGTTCTCTTTTGCTTCCTTTTTGCATTGGATGATCTTCTCTGATTTAGATGATGGCGTTCTTTGTCTTCTCTCTGTCTTGAGCTGAGTTTGGAACCTATAGATAGTTTTTGATGCCTACAATGACACAACCAATTTTATCTGAAAATTCTTAATCTCTTTAGCATCGATTACTTAAGAAGAATGCAGCTGTCGTTAGGAGTCTTTGGTATGATAAAAAATTTCAAATACCAATTGCAATCCCATCAATATCATTTTGTGACCACAATTTGTAAAGTGATTGCTTTTTTGCAATCCTCTTCTTTCCCCTCTTATCTCTTACCTCTTGTAAATGTTGAAACTGTGAGAGGGAAGACTCAACTTCTTTAGCAGGTTGTTGATAGAGAATCTTAACAATAGTGGACTCTTTCACATGAAATGCCTCAAATAGTACTTACACAGCCGTCCAAAAACCTTTAACTCCATTTTACAGGATTTGGTAAGAAGTAGCAAGCTACACACCATCAATAATCCTCTTTCATAAAAATCGACACTTTCAAATGTAGATACGGGGAGTTGGGCGCAATTTCCTTGACAAAATCACTCTAATGCATTCAGATGCATGGGTCCCCCTCTGGAGTAAATCCAGAGCCAACTACGTGAATTAATGAACTACAACCCCCAATCCTCCCTCCCAGACAACCACTAACCCTCGTTAATATCATCGAGAAGAACACAAACTCTAGCTATTATAAACAATGACAATATCAGCTAAACAGACGAAAGAAGAGAATGAAGGTGAGAGAACTCTCCCTGTTAATTCTACTGCATTCATCAAAATAGATCATAAAAAATGAAGAAGAAGAGGGGGGGGGAATAAAAAGACGAGAAACTATACCAAAACTTGAACTCAGGGAGCCTCCTCATGAAAGGCTTGAACTCATCGGACCCTCTCGTGGGCAGAGATGGCCCGTCGGAGCTCTCCAGCTCCGGATCCACAACGGGGGAAAGAAACCCAATCAAAAGATTAAGCAAGTAAATCCCAAGCCCATAGCTCACAATATAAAACCCCTGCAGATAATAGACCCTCAATGCGTACACGAACAGAATCGCCAGCGTCCCGATCCATCGGCCCCAGGAATTGGGCGTCGATCGATCGAGATAATACTGATAAGTTCTCGAGAAATTGGCCTTCCATTTAGCGATCGAGGGGGAAGGACCGTCAATTGAGCCTCCCTCCATTGAGATCTAGGGTTCTTTTAGGAGGGGGAGGAAGCAATTGAAGGTTGGGGAGTTGGGGATCTCAGGTTAGGGTTTTCTTTGGCTTTATTAAATTTGGGGATGAACGGGAGGTTGAAAGGAGTTGAAACTTTTTTGAGAGCTTGTTTGGTTGGAAACGGATCTAGCGATCCAACGTGGATTTGGTTCTATTTCCTTTATTATGTGGATCCGGTTTGAGATTATTAAAGGTAGCGCGATTGACCCAATTCCTCTGACCGTGCTTACCCCTGAGGTTTACAAGTTGGCCTGGCCCATTAGTATGAAATGAAAACTAATGTTGTGCTTAGGTTTGGGCCGCGAATTGGCTCCGGACTGGCCCTCTATAGGTCAAGTGCTAATGGGCTGATACCGTTTCTAAACATGTTTCTGATTTGATTTCATTGGTGCCATATTACTCTCGACGCCTTTCTTAGAAATTATATTATATTATACTATGAAAAATTGTGAGTTTTTATAATGGGTTCTACTTTTTCCTATAACGTGAGTACAAAAGTAGTGTAAGATTTATAGTATAGTTTTCACTACTCATAATCATAATATTGTATTAATGAAATTATTAATACCGTATCAGTCAAACAAAAATATTCTATCAAAAGAATCATAAATTTTTAGTTATTATTTTTTTTATGTGATGTTTCTGAAGAAGGTTCTCTGTAGATTTTTTTCCCCCGTTTGAGCACATGTGGTGCACTAACACGGTCAAAAAAAATTGTACAAATGACCTTTCCGGTTGTAATAGGTGCAATAAAAAGGGCTAAATGATTTGTGTTTACCAAGTGGGCGTGCACATGAATCATTTGCAAGATAATATGGTCTTTTAAATTCGTTTTGCAAATGTGAAATATTATCAAAACAAAACTTTCCTAAGTGGCCAAATCTACTACAAACATTACATTTATAAACATGTGGTCCACTAAAAACATTTTGACAAATGGGATTTATTTTTTAAATTAAAACAATACTTGGCCAAATGATCAAAACGACTTTTTTTATTTTACATAGATAATCTTGTGACTATTGATTGTATCTACACATGTTATTCAGCTAAGGAGAAATAAACAATCTTTAGGCTCAACTGAACAGTACGCTTTAGGTACCTACATATAATTAATTTTTTTATTTTATATTTATCCCAAGCATTGGACATGTGATGTGAGCGTAATACCCAAACATATGTCCTACACCTTGTTTAGATGGAGATTAATGAATGGAAGTTAAAGTAAAATTTCAATTTCACCTTGTTTGTGAGCTTTTTTGAGGGGTTAGGGGATGAAATGAAATGTTAAATTTCCTTTCATTTTCCTCCACTACAACTTGAGGGATAGATGATGGAATGGAAACAAATGTAAAAATTTACAATGTGACAAGACAATTATACTCTTACGACATTAAAATCAATGACTAGGATATACTGACATGCAATATGTAAGGGTAGTTATGTAACTTTATACATATTTACTTCATTTCCCTCCTCTTTATTAGAACTCTCAAACAAGTTAAAACAAATTTAACTAAACTCATCAATAACATTTTATCTTTTCACTTTCATTCTTTACATTCCTTTTTCATTATTTAACTTTTCGTCTTATCCCTTACGGTGCATTTGGGTGATGACTTAGGGAAGGGCCTTCCTTCCCATCCCCTTCATTACACCTCAATTTAGGGTGTAAGATTTTGGTTCAAACCCCTCCCCATTTTCCTGCTCTACCCTCATAAATAAAACTCCCAAACAAAATCAAAATTAGATTTCTCTCTATCTTTCTCTACCCTCCATCCAAACAGATCATTAGTAAACTCCCAAAGCAAAGCATTAAAGTTACGACCAACCACTAGGAGGAGCACATTCCGCGGCTGTCCTACAGTCGACCGTGGGTGGAGGAGTGGCGAGTGGGCATATTTTGTCCGGACCTCCACCGAATTGAACGGACCTCAACGCGCTCCACCCGATTGAGAGAATAGTATCAACGCCATCCCTTTGCGATTATTCTTTTTATTTATTAATTTCTAAACTAAAAGCAAAGTGGGCCGAGCGAGCAAACAGCCCATAGAATCTTCGTCTCCTTTTTCTTTTGCCCTTCGCTCATCGCTGTGATAAGCTCGCTCTCTCTTAAGCCCTTTTCCCAAAATCTTATTGCCCATTTCCTCTTCTTGTCCCCTCATTCTTACTGGAACACCTGTGGGTATGCAATTTAATTAGCTCTTTTCTACGTTATATCTCTCTCTCTTTTTTTTTAAATGTTAAACATGGGTTGGTTCTGAAATATGCGGGCGTGCGGTTTGTTGGGTTTCGGTAATTTTTAATGTCCTCGGATGTTGATTATTCAATACAACGTTATGGGTGTGATTTTGGTTTGATTTTAGTGGGTTCCTTCGCCGTTGCGATGCACTACGGACTAATCGAACCTTACCAACGTAGTTTGAACAGGATTCTTCTGTAGTTCATTGTTTGCTTATCATGAAAAAATATTATCCTTTTCTCGTTGGCAATCTATGGGTGGGTATATTTAATTTGTTTATCGTATATTCTTTGCTCATCCGGTGGATGCTTCTGATTTTTATTTTTGTTTAAATATATATATATATATATATATATATATATATATATATATATATAT
>BQKN01064375.1:0-27502 GCA_022839385.1 Asparagus kiusianus | reverse complement strand
AATTCAGGTCTTGGCCGATACTGCGGTGCTTTAATGGGTCTGTGCATGTGCAGCATATAAGGAGTTGGTTGTTTCGGTTCTTACTTTATAAATACGTATAAATTTAAGATTCTTTCTCCCTGATGGTATAACTGAAGTGAGGACCTATTTGCATGGTGGCTTTGCCATCTCTGTGTTCATGACCTTTTGTTAATGTTAAAAGGTTTTTGAGTCTTAACTTGGACCATCATTTTCATGACCTTACTTGAAGAATGAGATTTCTCATATAGATATCAGCATCGGTTTACGATAATACTGAAGTGTTTCTTAACTTGATCTGATCATTCAAATTTCTAAAGATGTTTGGTGCCATTGTGTTTTAAGCATGAATAAACTTCTGCCCTTATTTCAATTTAACCCTTTATTATTGATTTCTGTAGGTGGTTGAAATAAGCAAGGGGAGCAAGGTTAAGTACGAGTTGGATAAAGCAAGTGGTCTTATCAAGGTTGGAACAACAATATATGTTTCTTTTATCATGTCACAAAATTTAAAATCACATGAGCTCCGTAACATAAAATCATATTTCCATCTTTTACTATATTACTTGCAATACAATTTATTCATATGATGTTATACTGATACTTTGCATTTTGTAGTTCATGCGGAAAACTAATGATGCACATGTACACTTAAGCTAATGTTCGAAACATATCTAGATTTAACTTCATCTCTAGCTAGATTTTTTCACCAGACTGAATTCAAACATAAACTTGTTAATGGCCTGGATATATGCATAATCCGACTTCAATTAGTTTGATAACTAAACTGTCCTCTACTTTTTAGCTTAATTTGATTGACACCGATCATGATTTTCCAAGCCTTCATCCAATAAATGAGTTGGCATTGGCTCCCCTGCATAGGGTTTCAGGTGTTTAGTCTTTGTTCAATACTCTATGCAGTACCAAAGTACTAAAGTAAAAGTAGAAAATTGGAGTATGTTACTCTGCACAAAAACCATGCCAGAACACTAGGAGGTACAAGAGCCTATTGTGATATATATTGTTGTCATATTGAGAGATTTTGCGCATATATGGGATATTAGGTGCAAAATTTTGAAAATTTCCTTGATAATCAATCTCTTGTCTCAATCAGGTTGATCGTGTTCTTTACTCCTCTGTTGTGTACCCACACAACTATGGGTTCATTCCACGAACCATATGCGAGGACAGTGATCCTATGGATGTGCTGGTATTGATGCAGGTATATTAAAATTATATCAGATGCGAAAAAACTCATAATCACTTTATTCTTGCTCTGAAAACTATAGATCATCTGTGCTCCTATGCAGGAGCCTGTGCTGCCTGGAAGTTTTCTTCGTGCTCGTGCTATTGGGTTGATGCCTATGATTGATCAGGTCAGCTTTCTGTTACTGCAGATACCGTAACTTTCTGATTTGGTATAACTTTACATTTAAAGGGAACAAGTTGATTGCTTTTATGGCTTTTTCTTTCACAGGGTGAGAAGGATGACAAGATTATTGCTGTGGCTGCCGATGATCCTGAATTCCGTCACTACAAGGACATCAAAGATCTTGCTCCTCATCGTCTTGCGGAAATCCGTCGTTTCTTTGAAGACTGTATCCACTCAACGCATTCCTACTTTGCCCTGCTTATTTCTCTTGGATATATTCTTTTTTTCTTGCTTGGTTATTGACTTAAAGTTTGTGTGTATCCTCTTAGTGACTCTTTACATGTCTTGAACGATGATTGCTAGACAATTGGTTCTCGTGACATCTACCATTTTCAGTGCCCGCGGCGCCCCCCCCTTCCCTTGTTCAGTTAAACCCTGACTGTACGATTGAATAGACAAGAAGAACGAGAACAAAGAGGTTGCAGTGAATGACTTCCTTCCAGCTGAAGATGCAGTCAAAGCAATACAGTACTCAATGTGAGTTGTGTTATGATAAAACTTGTCCTAATTTTGGCTATCCATCTAAACTTAGCATACTGCTGGTTTCTCATTTAGCTGATACATTATACGCAACATTACAGGGATTTGTATGCTTCGTACATTGTCGAAAGCTTGAGGCAGTAAAGACTCATCTGCATTGATGCTATGCTCGCAAGTTGGACTTATTATATGTTATGTTTTATAATTTCAAATCAGCTACTTTTGTGTAAGAGCATATCGTATGCCTGCTCCTGATCCTGACTACTAGGGACAGGAATACTTGAGCCATGATGCTCTTCTTGCTTTCTTTGATATATACATGATATGGAAAGAAAAGGCTTTTAATCTTGGGGTCTCTGATTAATCCGTAATTTCGCTGTCTAGTTGGATTCTCTCCGTGGCCATAAAGTAGTGGAAACCTACTATTATTTATGAAATAAGTCTATTTGTTTAATCAACCGATGTGATTCGTGGGAGATCTAGCGCATGTTAAAATTTTGAACGGATCACCATCTTTCATTAAATTTGGACTGAATTGCAATTGTTTGCGCGGTGTGGAGCGTTCTAATCACTTTTATAAAGGACTTAATATTTTTTTTCCTTTCAAAACTTAATGATAGATTATTATAATTGTTGTTGCACGACATGTAAAGTTGTACTAGTCTGGTCAGAAGTATACATGTTGTTGGCCTTTACATTTTTTTTTGTATGTTTGTCTTTGCTTATCTAAACAAAATGTTAATTATTACAATTGTTGTTGCGTGTATGTAGTGAATTACGTCTATCCTTGTATTAATGAATTAGTTTGGAATTTAATACAATGATATCACTAGATAAATTTTCTCTAAAAAAATCATTATGTCGCCAGCCCAAGCTGCCACCAGCTCAACCAAGGAAGCAATGAACCTAACTATAAATGTCGATTATTAAACTATTAACAAAATAGTAATACAATAATCATGGCACAAAACTCCCAATACCCATAAATAATACAAGTCATTGCTTCCGGGAAATCAACCAAACTTTGCGGGTCGGGCGGGACGCGTCCAAAACGGGTGCACTGGGCAACTTCATACCCGTTAAAAAAGATTTGCTTGGTTTTGTTTTGGTGGTGGTTGTCGTCGTTGTTGGAGGCTGAAGCAAACTACAGCTGGACATTCTCGTTTCTTATAACAAGTCAAAAAAAGCTCAGAAAAATAAACGCTTTTATTTTCCTTTTGTTTACCGAGAGAGGCGGTGGGGCCCAGCAGGATTGTTGTGACTATTCATTCGTGTCGGGATTTTGATATTTCTATCCGTTACAGGTCAGAATGAGCAAGCTCCTCCACTCCTGCAAATTATACTTCTTTTTCCATGCCGGTCCTTGTGAATTTTCTTGTTACATATATAATAAATAAACCCATCGAACAAGTTAATTATTCCATGCTTTTTTCCTAATTAGTTGATTAATTATTACATGATGATGCATTTTTTTTCAAGGGCTACATACACAGCCACAAGCAATTTTTTTTGGGGTCCGAGTAACGACATGCAAATAAACTTTTATGAATAACGACATGCAAATAAACTTTTCAAGGGCTACATACAGTTACAGGGATCCAAAATATAAGATCATTGTAAGAGATATATGGGATGTCCCCCTCTTGTTGCATAATGAGCTAGTTCATTATGCAATAGGAAGAGGACATCTCATCCGTCCTCTCCGTTGCTTTCATATTTTAAGTTCTTCAAACATTTTTCTTTTGTGAAATAGAACCCAGCAGAGCAAGGAACGCAACGGAGCAATTGCACCGTCATCGAAGAACATGACCCAAATTTTAAATAGGAAAAAGATTCACGCGGCTTTCCAATTTAATTCCTTCTCTACTTATTAATAAAAAGATATTTTATGTGGACCCCACACATCTGTCTCACTCAAATAGCAATCCCTCCAAATATATTCGAACTTTTTTTTTAATAATAATTTCTGCCCCCATTTATACAAAAGAAAAAAGAAAGAAAGAAAATAAAAAAAGAACAAGAAGAAAAAGCTGGCGCTCGCAGTCCCAAGTCCCATCAAAGCGCCAAGAGGGAGCTCTCAGATAGAGAGAGAGAAGATAGAGATATAGAGAGAGACAGAGAGACCGAGAAGAGTAGAGAGAGAGAGAGAGGGAGAACCCAAAAGGGCCAAAACCCAAAACCCTAGTTCTCCAGCTATCTCTCCCTCCCTATATCTCGCTCTCTCTCTCTCTTCCATGGAGGACATGCGCAGCTCTCGGCGACCGGCGAGGTCCTCCTACGGCGAAGTCTTCAGCGGGCCCCTCAAGTTCTCCTCCGCCCCCTTTGGCGCCAAATCCGAAGTCTACGCCGAGATTTTTGGTGGAATCGCCACGTCTTGCGCCATTCCCTTCCTCGATCTCCCGCCTTCGTCTGATGAGCTTAATGGTGAGGTGCTCATCGATTACTTGGAGATTTTCGGCCGTTCCAATGGCGGCGGAGATTTTGCTGTTGACTATGAGGACTTGTTTGGGGACAAGAAGAAGACGACGCAGCCTTCTTCAAAAGAGAGGTTCGTCGCTTGTTTTTTTTTTTATTCCCCCCTTCAATTTGTGTTTTTTTTAACTTCTGCCTTTGCTTTTCTAGTACTGTGATTTAAGGGTGTTTCGGTTTGTTTTGCTTGTTGTACAAGCTTTTTTATAGTGGAAAGTGCAACAAAACGAGATTTTTAAGAGTGGTATTTAGAAGAAAGTGATATTTTTTGTCAAAAAAATAAAATAAAAAGTGGGTCCAACAATTTGAGCTAACTGGAGCTGCATTTTTGTATAATGGGAGGCCAAAAGGCCTCAACAACCCATGAATTCTTTCTTGGGTGTTTCTAAAATCATTGGTTTGCCTCTGGAAATTCGATAGCCTTAATAAATGACCAAGAAAGAGGGGATTTCATCTTGTAAGGCTTATTGATTTAAGTAATGTTCTTCACTACGATCACTACAGAAGCTCGAAATAGTTTTCTCCAGCCCTCTTTGATTCAGCTGCTATTTACTATCCCCCTTCACTCAGAATAGTTAAGACCTGCTGCTTTGGGACAAAAGGTTGACACATATTTGTTGAATTTTACCCTGTCATCATTCTCAAAAGCTAGTGAAACTCTGGGGACCCTCTGAGAGAGAGAGAGAGAGAGAGGAGTGAGGGAGATGAAGAAAATTTTGAGGTGCTTTTTGCCATTTTGTGGTGATGTACTATGTAATCCAAGTTCATTCCTCCACAATCAAATGTTATTTTTGATGATTGATCCTGCAGTAAAATTCATAAAATATATGCTACTTTTGCAAATTTTAGGAAGTCATGGAAGCTTCAGTATTGGGCTTACTTGGTACTATTATTGTCACTGGTGATTCTGGAGCCCAGAGAGGGAAAGATCATTACAGTTGACCTAGTGATTCGATAATGTTGTTCAACTTGGTTGACTAAGTGCACATCCTAACTTGGGTCATTTCTCAACCCTTTTCCACCCACTTTTACTTCATTTTCTTCCTTTTTATTGTCCTTAGTTCCCTTTAAACCATATGTTGCTGGGTTCGGTATTTACTTTAAATGGTCATTCCATGTTAATTGACGAGTTAGTCTTCTGATTGTGCTGTGAAAGGAGAATTT
The DNA here is from genome assembly GCA_022839385.1 of Asparagus kiusianus. Taxonomy (NCBI): domain Eukaryota; kingdom Viridiplantae; phylum Streptophyta; class Magnoliopsida; order Asparagales; family Asparagaceae; genus Asparagus; species Asparagus kiusianus. Next base: position 21,939 of record BQKN01064375.1, on the reverse strand, counting down.
CTTGATACTGCTACACGTTTTTCTTTTTCCATGCTGCATTATCCACATCTTCAGGTCATTTTACTTCTCCACTTAAAATATTTTGGTCCTTTTTCTTCTGCCTAAGTGATAGCTGATGATATTATACTCCATGCACACACACACACACACCAGATTCTTGCCTCATGAAAATACTATTCGGTATTATTGGGCACATTTTCTTACTATTCAGGTGGTTAACTTTTCTAATTATTATTCTATTTTGTTGCATTATATGTGGAATTACTCAAGGACTTGCTGATTTTATTTTACGTGTGTTTGCATGAACTCTTACCTCTTATACACTTTTGATCATAGGGTCCAAATGGACGCAAAACTTGACCAGCACGCGGAAGTTTCAGATCTCTTACCTGAGGGTACTGATAAAGATTACGTGGATTGGTCTGAGAAGGATAGTACTTCATCAAGCTCTAACCGTTCAGATGATGGCTCAAAGAATTTCAGTATGTCGTATCATAGGACGAACCATAGTAGTATAGAGGATGTAATTAGTGGGGAAACACACGTAACTCATCCTGGGTATACTTATACGGTTAATTCATGTTCATCACAGGATGTAAGAGGGGGTATTTCCTCAAATATTCAAACCAATGATCTCACCTATAATGTGCGTTATAATGGGCAATCGAGTGATTTAGAACCAGTAGTAGTTCCATTCACTTCTTCTACTGATAACATAGAGAGTGATGTAGCTAACTTGAGAACACATGAGGAGTATAGAACTGGGTATGCTGCTTTTGAAGTTGATCATGTGAACACAAAGCATCATTCACGCTCTTCTAGCAATCATTCAGCTTCTAGTGGAGATATACCTTGTCCTGCTGTTACATATGCAAGTACATCTGACATCAACCTCAAAACAGAACTATCTAGAGTGCCATCACCTTCAAAACCACTCCCCAAAGTTGTTAGTAAGCAAGAAAGTATCAAGAGACATCACATAAGCTACAAAATTGGTGCATCAAAAAGCCATGTTGTTCAAGGGGTTCCCAGGGACAGTTCCTCTGGTTTCCTTGGCGTGGAGGTAGATGCTAGTTCAGCCGCTGCAGCTTCTGCTGCTGCTATGAAAGAGGCAATGGAGCAAGCTCAAGCTAGATTAAAGAGTGCAAAGGAATTAATGGAGAGAAAACGAGATAAACTCCACAGTCGTAAGAAGCTGGGCGTCAATGAAGGTGTAAACTATAATGAAAAGGCGGAGGGCAAAGCTTCTATAGAAGAAAAAAGTTTCAGGGAAGTGGCATCGAAGAAAAACTTGTCAAACAAGGATAATGGAATGAAAGAATATGCTTTAGATGACATATGGAAAGTTATAAAGGCAGGCAAAGCAACACCAGATCATGAAGAGAAGGAAAGATATGTTGTATCAGCTGCACAAGGTCATCGAGAGGGGCAACACAATGGATTTAAATCATCACAAATGTGCTACAAGTCCGAGGAGGTGTCTGGGAAATGGAAAACTGAGGAGCAATTCTATGAATTGGTAAGCAATGAGAAGAAGTCTAGAGTTGTCAAAGAGGCCTCCAAGCAGGATATTGAAGAGAAACCAGAGGCAACCACAAAGATCAGTGAAATCAAAGAGAACTATCCTCAAAATGATGAATTAGTCAGTGAATTTAAAAGGAATGTGGAATTGCATAAAGTTAGTGAACCTATCAAGGATAATGAAATTGGTGACAATTCAAAAGCCTGTAATCTGATTAACAAGGAGGAAATCAGAAAGACACCAGAGGAAGTTCCACAGACATGTGTATTAAAAGGAAATAAACAAGAAGAATTCCCTAGTTCTCATGACCAAATTTTTGATAAGAAGCTTCAAACATCTCAAGATGCCCTTTCCAGTGGAGTGGAAGTAAAGAAACTAAATATCATCAAGGAGGCTTTTTGTGGACAGAATGAAATGAATATGGTATCTTCTAGTAATGCTCTTAAACTTGAGGTGATTTGTCATGTTGATGAAGTAAACAGGCAGTTGCACACTGCAGACGAGGGTACTGAACTTACCGACAACGAGAAGAAACTCAGTGGAACAAATGTGACCTGTGCATCACATGAAGGCGATGAGAAGCTAAAGATGTTCAGGAGAAGAGTTGTGCAGCATGAGAATGAGAATGAAAATGAAATGAAAGCTAACTCTAGAAACTTTCTCAGCGAAGCAGATTTCAAAACTGTCGAACTTGAAGAGGCTTATCAAGATGAAAATCCTGAACATGCAAGGGTGAATAATAAAGAAATTGATTCTGAATTGGAAGGTACTAATTCAGATGTTGAGCACAGAGAGAACAGAAAATTGAATGGGGCTGAAAATGCATGCATACTACTGAAAAATGATAGGAAAAGTGGCGTGGCTCAAGACAGCGATGAAGGGAAATCAAGTTCGTCATTGGGAGACACTGTAGATCCAGAAGCTCAAGTGGTGCAGCAGAATCAGAAGAAACAGAATGCAGATCAAGAGCCTCCAATGGTGGAAAACAATGCAGGAGCTTTGAGAGGTGATCCTGCAAAGCGCGAAAATGGAAGTTTTAAAGAAAGCAATGCCGCGCTTGCTTCAGAGAAACCACATCACCAAGTTGGTGCACCACAAGAGGTTTTCCATAGGGCTACTGGCAAGAATGTGGAAGGTGTCCCTCAAGGATCTAGAGGTGAAAAGGAGGATCTAAGAAATACAACTAAAGTAGTTTGCCAGATGTCTCAAAGTTCATCACTTAATCCTCCAGAAAATTTACGTAATCTAGTGTCTCAGAAATCTAACACTGACTTACATAAAAGAGAAAAATTGGAAAGTGAAAAAACAAGTGATAGAGAACGAGAACATGAGCAAGAGCAGGCAAGAAAATTAGAGGAAGAGAAACAGAGGGAAAGGGAAAGAGAAAAAGACAGACTTGCTGTTGAAAGGGCAACACGTGAAGCACACGAACGAGCACGCGCTGAAGCCCGGGAGAAAGCGGAAAGGATAGCAGTGGAAAGGATTACTGCTGAAGCCCGTCAAAGAGCATTCGCAGAAGCTCGAGAGAAAGCAGAATTGGAGAAATCCTTAACTGAAAAGGCTTTAAAGGAAGCTAAATTAAGGGCAGAGCGTGCTGCAGTTGAGCGAGCAACAGCGGAGGCTCGAGCGCGTGCTGTAGAGAAAGCGCTCGCCGAGAAAGCTGCTGCCGATGCTCGAAAACATGCAGAACGATTCAGCGCTATTTCTAGGGATAAAGGCAGGAAACACAATGAAACGGGAGACTATTGCAGGGCAAATGACAAGGAAGATAAGGAGATAAAGCTAAAGTCCAATTCTTCTGTAAGTAATAAACCTATTGTCCAAGTTCCACTATGTGCGTCTTTTCAACACTATGCTTCATTCTCATGCATTATGGTGGTTCATGCAGGATGCACATGATGTGAGGTTTCAGAGTGCAGGATCTTCTGCTAGTTGGCAAAGACATACAGATTCTTCTGCTCGTGGTAATATTTGATTCTGGAAATTATTATTGTTTGCACATTTGAGAGTAAATCATGAATGTGCTCTTAAACCTTGAGAGCAATTCTTGTGTTTCCTCTTAAATATTTTGAGCAAGAACAAGCTAATTTGATGCATGCAATTACTTTTTTCTTTTCAATAAACTTTATTCATACTATTTAAATTAAAGAAGGTAAATTTAAATGCAGGCGAAGTTGCATCTCCTTTAAGGTGTAAGGCAAGGCTTGAGAGGCATCAACGGACCGTCGAGCGTGCGGTATTTTGAAGCTCACATGCTTTATATTTTGCAGGCAAATTGTTTACCAGGTGCAAAGTTGGATCGTCCTTCTCTGACATTTTACAATTTTCTTTTCAGGCCAAAGCTCTTGCGGAAAAGAATATGCGAGATATTATTGCTCAAAGAGAGCAAGCTGAGAGAAATGTAAGATCATTTCATCATAAAAAACTGCAAAATCTAATAAGTTTGCACTCCGTTTCTGATCCTAGATCAAACAAATGTTGCAGAGATTAGCGGAAACATTGGATGCTGATGTTAGGAGGTGGTCAACTGGAAAAGAAGGGAATCTGAGGGCATTGCTATCAACGTTGCAATATGTATGCATTGTATTTCATGCTTTTTGTTTTGGGTGGTTTAAGCCAAAGAGTTTTAGTTTTATGGCTTTCCATTACCTATTTCTTTACTGTACTTTAAAAACAAGTCAAGCGACTTTATCCTGTCACCCATGTCTTAGTTAGAAATTTTGGGATTTAGGGCCTATTTGGCAACTCATCAAAATGTGACTAGGATCGATCCTCGTCCCGTTTTGTGGTGAAGTGTTTGGCAAAACATTGTAATCCAACTTTACTGAGCCAAAAAGACCACCTTTACGGGATTAAGTGAATACCACGACCCCATTGGTCTTCAGATGTTCAGTTGGGGAAATCCAGATTAGGGAAAACCTGGTTGAATGTTTGGTCAAACTGACCCTTAGATGGAAAGGCTGTGGTAGTTGTATGTCAAGGATTCCTCATTCCTATTTGACCTTTGCACCGCTCTCATTCCTATTTGACCTTTGCACCGCTGAGATCCTCTCATGCCTTCCTTTTGATGCCAACATCCTCTGGAAGCCTAATGTTGTTCTATCCAGCCACTCCGGCTGTCTCCTGCCTGTTTCTCCTGTCAGTACTCAAAGTCCATCTCATATTCTTTTACTACTATATTACTGATAACCTGTATATGGCGAGCAAAGCTTCTTCTTTTCCTTTACTTCTCTTTTCTTTTTCTTTTTTTTAAACCCTTTTCATTTTAGATTTTGTTGCAACGTGCACATTGTTTGTAAATATTATGATATGTATGAACTAGTGTACATTTGTCACTAAGAGCTTTTCAATTTTAACCCAAATCGCAGATCCTTGGACCTGAAAGTGGCTGGCAACCAGTACCTTTAACAGATGTTATTACTGCTGCTGCTGCTAAAAAAGCTTATAGGAAGGCTACTCTTTGTGTCCATCCTGACAAGTTGCAGCAAAGGGGTGCTAGTATTCAACAGAAGTACATATGTGAGAAAGTATTTGATCTTCTTAAGGTATGTCCTTGTTTGTATTGTTTTGTGGTATGACGCTAGTTTTATGTAGAGATCATTTTATTTCCCATTATTGTTCGTTTTCATGATTTTCTGGGATTGGCAATATAACTCAAAAAAAAAAAAAAAAAACAAGATGTCAGTGAATAATTGTAATTTCCATAGAGGGGACTAAAAAGGATCTGATGCTGATGCAGGAGGCGTGGAACCGATTCAATTCAGAAGAGAGGTAGCAAAATAACAGCGGACATCGTGGATTTCAAATTACTAGCTGGTATTTGTAGTGACTTTAAACTAAACAGGTTCAGTTGCAATTATATAATGACTACTCATTTTGCAGTATTGTAAACGCTATATCCCATTCTTCCATTTTGAAAAATTTCTTTATCACACTGGCATTACTCTGACCTTACTGTTATAAGTATCTAAAACACAAGCTGTACCGTGTCTTTTGCTAGCTATTAACCATGAGCATTAAGAGTCAACCTTTCTCATTTGTACTCGCTGTTATTGGACGTGTCTCGTCATGCAAACCTATCTACTTCTATATTTCAAAATTATTATTGCATTTTGATTGTTTCATCTGTATCTTTATACACATCTTATAAACAAACAAAATGGTGAAAATGGGTTCCTATAAAGCCTGTGCGCTAACTGAGCGATGTTGGCCGTATCGTCAAGTAACAAATTTGACTCTTTTATCAGTGAGGTATGGTATTTGTTGGTGGTGGACTCTCGGTAGGGACTTTATCATTGTGATTTTGTTGGTGGGCACCTAAAGGTTGCCGGAAGCTCTTGAAGCTCGCTCTTAATTATTAGTCACTGGCCAGACTTGGGACTTTTCTTTTACTCTCACGATCGGATCAAATGTCACTTGCCAAACCCAGCGGTAGTTTTTGGTGGGTTGGCAGTGGCACTTCGTACCAGATGCACACGGTAAGCAGATACTGAGGTAAGCATGAATTGCGAACATATTATTAGACCACTATCGATGGTTATCCTTGCCATTTCAATTAGACAGTAATAAGCTCAGTGTGTTATGTATGTTGTTGTTCGTGAATTTTTTAAACCCCAACCCAAGTGAAAAGTGCGAGTAAGAGGAATTTTTGGAGTATGTGATGATAATAATATCAAAAGTGAGTAGCTGTTGTTATTGTTAGAGCATCTCCAACAGGTCACCATAATTTTTCTGAAATGGGGAAGTAAAATGCCAAATTCTCTAAATTTTTTTTTTTTTTTTGCTTCAAATCCAACAGCTTTCCCATTTTAGTGATTTAGACATTTATTATCTATAAAACATCCTACATACTCAATAATAATTAAGAAAATAAATGTTTGATCTTTTATTATAACAATATAAAACTCAATAAAGTATTAGATATATATATTTTTTTCCTTTGGAGAATGTGAGATATTTATGATAATGTTACTTTCAAGAATTTGGAGAAGGAGGAATTTTTGCAGAATGCTGCAGATTTGGGGAAAGACCCTCTTTTTTTCCTTATGCATCCCCATTTTAGGGAATGAGATGGAGAAATTGTTGGAGCTAAAAATAGCTCTATATTCCCCAAAATTGAGTATTTTAAGAAGATGAGGAAGCTGTTGGAGATGTGCTCTTAGCGCCAGCTAAATCTGAAATAAAACAACGGAAGCTGAAGTATTGTTGGCGCCTGAAGCTAAATTGTATTCAAGCAAGTCTCGAATTGAGGACATTTTAAAACACTAAAATTTTTACTTTCTACTATACTACTAAGGATTTCTAAAAAATATCAATAGTTAGTAAATTTATAGTTTGAAAATTTATTTTGGAAAGCGGTTTGTACCAATAAATTTTTCAACAGTTGTGTATGTACATAATTTAGGTAGGAAATAGTCTCTTCATAAGCGTATGGGATTCCAACGCTGATTCCAATTAGCAGCCTATTACGGAGATGAATGTATATATGCGTATACGAAGAACGACGACGACAACAACAAACAACTACGGCTTACAAGCGTTCATAAAGTCTTAATAATTAGGATTCAGCCGCATGCTCTTGGCTTCTTTCTCACAGCAACTTATTAAATAATAAAACAATTCCATGCGCTCGGTGTTGTGTGTGGGTACTTTCAATTGATCGCGTTCCCGAACAGAGAAAAAAAGTGAAAGGTCAAAAGGAAATAGAGGCTGACATTGCCCCCTTTTTTATTGTTTTGCTCCCCATTCTCGCCGCCTTCCACGCCCCTACTTTCACCCATCCCCAAAATAAGGAAAATGATATGGGCACACCCCCAACCGCATCCTAAACCACACCCTTTCTTTCATATGCTACAGTATATTAGGCTTCACATAATAAGATTTTAAAATTTTAAAATCTTATTATGTGAAGCCTGATGTACTGTAGCATATGAGAGAGGGAGTCAGGGCCGGCCCAAGCTTTTTTGAGGCCCTGTGCGAAATGATAAAATGAGGCCCTCTTCTATATAAATGTTGAACTATAAATTTATTGAATTATATTTATTTTACAAAAGAAATAATACATAAAAATACAAAAATTACAAAAAAAACGATGTTTTCGTGCATTTTTTGATGCAAAATCATCAATAATAGATTATTACATTATTAGTGGGCTAGTATTAGTGGGCTAGTATTAGATTATTAGGCCCTTTTTTAAACAAACAAAAGACTTATTGGAAAGAATTAAGAAATATACTATGGGCATTTTTAAAAATTTGGGGCCCCCTTTGAAATGGGGCCCTGTGCGGTCGCCCCCCCTACCCCCCCTCTTGGGCCGGGCCTGGAGGGAGTGTGGTTTGGGATGTGGTTGGGGGGTGTGCCCTTAGGGGGTATTTGGTTACATTTCTATAAATTATAGGAAATGTTTTTCATCCAAAATTTGATTTTCTTGTATTTCTTAAAAAAATTATAGGAAAAGTTTTGAGAAGTTAAAAAGTACAAATTTTCTTATTTTTTGTATTTTACTTGTTTGGTTCAAAACAAAAAAATGACTCATAACTTTTGGAAAAATAGCAACATTTCTTATAATTTATAGAAATATAACCAAACACCCCCAACTATATAGAAAAGTGAGAACTTTATAGAAATGTGTTAATGAGTTTTATTATTTAAATAATGAATGCGTCAGATTTCCAAGAGATTTTCGACCATTTTTGAAGGAAATCAATTTCTATAAAATTTGGTACTTTTTTGTATTTTATAGAAAACATTTCTGTAAATCTTTTTTGAGCCAAACACGGTTTATAGAAATCTATAGAAATCTCTTAATTACAAAAATACCATTGTTTGTACTTTTTAAGAAAACATTTCTCAAAAACAATGCAACCAAAACACCCCCTTAGTGCCACTCCAAAATAAAGGTTGCAATTTTGCTCAAGTCCAGGACTCTCCGTCCTCTTCCTTTTTATATTTATATTAATAATTTTTAAGAACAGAGTTGTTTAATTCATTTTGAGATTTGGGTTGAGTGCCATAACGAAAGTCCGTATCAACAATTTTGGAAAAAACCAAGACGGGAAAAAACTATATGCTGTTAATAGTTCTGGTTGCTGTATCATCAGTTCACAATTTTTTTGCTGGTACATGACATCGTTTGTCATGGTACACGATAAAAGGCTGTTAGCCATGGATGATCGGACACGTCATGTCAGGTATGTCACCCAATTACGCAAAGAAATGCCAGCTTTCATTTATATCTGTTTGGTTGGTTTCCTAAAATCAAAGAAAAGAAAATAGGACCCCGGATATCATTAAAAGTTGATTTCCATCTATTTCTATCCTTAAAAATCACCCGTATCATCCAATAATACGATGATAACTCATTTTTTTTCTTACTTTTAAGAATGAACCAAACACAAGAAATAAGTAACATCATCCATTTCATCTCATCTTATCTCATCTTTAAAAATGAGTCACACCATCCAATAACGCGGTGACAACTCATCTCATCTCATTAAAATTTGATTTTCATCCATTTCCTATAAAAAAAAATCATAAAATGAGTTTTTCTAAATATGAGTCACATCATCTAATAATATAATGACAACCCATCTCATCTCATTTTTTTTACTTAGTTTTAAGAATGAACCAAACATAAGAAAAGAAACTATTATAGAAAATAGATTTTTATAATTAATTTTCTTATTTTTTTAGCCAACCAAACAATCTCAAAAAAAGTCATGAAATTTGTTTCTTAAAAAATCACTCACATCATCCAATAATATGGTGACAACTCATCTCATCCCATCTCCTTTCTCATTTTTAAGAAGTGAAACAAACACAAGAAAAGAACCTATTATAGAAAATATGTTTACTTTTCTTTGATATCCTAGTTTTTTTAGCCAACCAAACAACCCCAACGAAGTAGAGAGATGGAAATAATAATAAACTTAAAAAAATAAACAGAACGAGTAACATTTTATTTTTCTTTATTTTTACCTAAAATGAACTGATAAGCCTACGGAGGACATAGTCGGCTCTTTCCAAGAAAGGAAAAAAACAGCGGTGGTGGTTTCCTTCCGTTCCGAGCCATTTAATTTAATTAACTAGTGTTATCCTCCTCCTCCTCAAAGCAGAGCAGCTCCCCGTGATCGCGACGCGACGCGCGGCGGTCAGAAAGAGGCACGTCACGGTCGGGACCCCACACAACGTGGGCAGCACATGCGGGTGCGTCTCATCAACGTCGACCCAAATCCGTTTTGGGCCCAACCGTACCGTGCCGCTTCCGGTGATCCCACGCGCGGTTTGAAAGTCGGTGGTCTGCATTCCCCATTCATCCGTTTTCATTTTATAGCGCGGTTATATACTCTGTATACTTTCCTACGCTCAAAAGCTCACGGCACGAAAGGGAAGGTGACTGGCCGTGATTGTCGGCAAAGACCGGCAGGAGGCCTTTTTATTTTTTATTTTTTATTTTTAACCGTATATGTTACTGTGTGTTACCTTTGTAAAAGTTTGATTCTTTTCTAGCGGATGGAAAATGACGAAGGCATTCGACAGTCTATCCATTTTAATAGACGCATGGTACTCTTTGTGTCCTCATAAAAATTTATGAAGTAGATACGCGGTTATATACCGTATACGTAGGAAAAATTTCATTTCCGTCGGAGAAATCGGTGAAGAAAAATGTCTCGGTGATTAATTAAACGTGTGATTTTATTTACATGTTTGTGAATTTGTTATTAATATGACAATTTTTACATATAGTTTTTTTTAGCATCCTTTACTTTCTTTATACATAGAAGCTTTTGTGTTAGGGTATACGTCAACAAGAATGCCTCGAACGGAGACGTAATACACACCCAAAGGATTTTGGAATCACAGAATAAAGTCTCTTCAGGTATCCCATAACTGAGAGCCGCGGATGGCCCGCGGTTGATCAAGTATACAGCAATATTAACAGCTTCGGCCCAAAAACTCTTGGGCAATCCGGAGTGGATCCTCATACTTCTGGCGCGCTCCAAGATAGTACGATTCATACGCTTCGCCACTTCGTTGTGCTAAGATGTGTATGAGACGGTCTTCAGTTTTCTAATCCCATGGGACGAGCAGAAGTGCTTGAACTCCTGGCTGCAATACTCGTCTCCATTATCAAACTTTAGGCACTTCAACTTATTGCCTGTTTTATTCTCTACACAGGCAAGCCACTTCTTGAAGATGATGACAACATTTGACTTGTGCTTCAAGAAGAACACCCACAGTTTTCTAGTAGCAACATCAATGAAAGAGACAAAGTAAAGATAGTTGCTAACAAATGGGATTTGCGCAGGTCACCATACGTCGGTGTGTACCAACTCCAATTTCTGTAGTTTTGGAGTTGGTCCGGTCTTGTTGAAACTCACATTCTTCTGTTTACCTAGGATGCAGTCTTCACAGAAAGTCAGATCGATCTTGTTCATACCCGAAAGCCTCTCTCCCGCGGCTATAATCCGCATCACCTTCTAGCTCATGTGGCCAAGTCGTCGATGTCAAGTCATGCAGTCGGCAGATGATGATGATATTTGTCCTGAGGTAAGCAAGCAGTCGATCTTCCCATTGGCGATGTAGAGAGTCCCATCGCGTCTATCGTGTGCCACCACCAGGGCACCTTTGGACACCTTCTAGCTTCCATGCTAGAAGGATACTCTGTAACCGGAGTCGGTCAGTTGCCCGACTGATATAAGATTCCGCCTGAGATCCGGTACATGCCGAACGTTGTTCATCGTTAAGATGGTCCCGCCCTCCATCTTGAGGATACAATTTTCCTTCCCAGAAACCTTGCAAGGTTGATCGTTGCTAAGATAGACTGTCCCCAAGGCCTTCTTCACAAACGATGAAAGCAGCTTTTGTTGTGAGGTTGCATGGAAAGATGCGCCCGAGTCGATGACTGTAAGCAGTCTAAAAATTACTATAGATAACTAATCCCCATCAAACACCAATGGTGAAAGTTACAACCTGACAACTTCCACATAAACAGACGAAGGCTACAATTTAAAAACTTTCACGTAGATCGATGAAGGTTACAATCTGACGACCTTCACAATAATCGATGAAAGCTCTAATTCAACAGCCTTCACAATTAACATCGGAAGTTACAATCAGATGATTCTCATATTTTTAAGGAGCCAAGACGAAGGTTACAAGATGACGATCTTTGCAACGTTCTAGCAAAAGATACTATAAATTTACGGTCTCTTCAAATCAAAATACAGATATATCTCAAACCGTAAGGAATTTAACGAAACAGATGGGAGCAAACCGAACCCTACAATTGGGTTTGGTCGGCTCCGCCTTGTCGAGATAGTCGATTTTTATATATAATTCATTCAATTCCGACTTACGGTTTGAAAGTTATGACCTGTTCTTCGCAATAAGTTATGTTCTGAAGCCCGTTTGCAAGACCGGGCTTCGCCTGAATATTGGACTTCGCCTGAAGCTTACCAAGCTCGCCTGAGGCTCGCCTCTGCGTTCCGAAGTTAAGACGTAGAGTTCATCTCTGCGTCCCAACAACAAAACGCAGGGTTCATCACTGCGTTTTGGATCCAAACGCAAGGTTCATTGCTGTGTTCCAGACTCAAAACGTAGAGTTCGTGGCTGCGTTCCAGACTCAAAATGTAGAGTTCGTGGCTGTGTTCCAGACTCAAAATGCAGAGTTCGTGGCTGCATTCCAGACTCAAAACGCAGAGCTCATTGATACGTTTTTAGGCTCAAATGCAGAGCCCAACTCTGCATCACAGGTCCAGAACGTAGAGTTCGTGTCAAAATGTGGATTTTTGAGTTTGATTGGTTCAAACAAAACCTGAACAGTTTCAAAACCATTTTTTCCACTTCTTGATCGGCCTCGTCATCCCCTACCTTTCTTCTGTGCACGTCCTCGTGCCTCGACATGCAGAGCACTCCCACTGCTGGAGGTCTCAGTTCTTGAGACTTTGCGACGAGATTCTTCATCCAGAATTGACCCAATCACCATGTCGAGCTTCATCTTGTCATTACCATTGGCGTTGCTTACCGCCATCACCATATATTTCCATGAATCTGATAGACAAGAAAGTAACAGAAGAGTTTGGATCTCATTGTCGAACTTGAGATCTACTGCAGCAAGCTGTTGCACCACAGCCTGAAATTCGTTCAAGAAGTCCGTCACGCGAGCTCTTTGCTGCATCTTTAGATTTAATAGCTTCTTCATCAGGTACACCTTATTTGAAGCAAACGACTTCTCATACAACGTCTCCAATGCCTCCATCAACTCCTTGGTGGCGGTCGCATGCGAGACGTTGTAAGTCACATGTTGGTGAAGGTTGAGCCTGATGGTGGCAAGTGCTTTACGATCGAGCACCTTCCACTTATAGTCATCCATCTTCTCAAGTTTCTCCGCCTCTCCTTGGAGGGGTAGGAAGAGATCCTTCTGGTATAAATAGTCTTCTATTTGCACCCTCCAATACTTAAAATTTTAGCCGCTGAACATCTCAATTCGAAGCCTGTTGTCTTCAACCGTAGATCCCATGGCGAACGATTACGTCTTTCCCGAACTGTATTTATAAATAGTAACAATACTTATGAATAGTACCGTACTCGTGAATAGTATCGTACTCGTGAATAGTGCCAATTGCCTTTAAAGAGTAAATGATAATTTAACTTATTTTCTGATGTAGAGGATCCACTTTTAGTAACAACCACAGAGTATACGATAAGCATATATATGTACTCTAAGTTAGGCACTGATATCAGTTGTTAGGGTATACGTCAACAAGAACGTCTCGAACGGAGACGCAATACACACCCAAAGGATTTTGAAATCATAGAATAAAAGCACAAATTCAATCACAATACTCACAGATATAACGTGGTTCACTCTTACGGAGCTACTCCACAGTGTAACGACGACGCGCAGTTCTTTTATATTCCAAAAAAATTAGATCAAAGAGAACAACCTCTCTTGATCAAGATACACTCAAAGTATTCTCACAAACCCTCTCATTGATATTAAGAAAAAACTCTTTATTTTTCCTCTCTCACTTTTCTTTAAGAAGAGTTGTTTCTGGGATGAATTTTCCTGAAGAGTTTTTTGGCATTATTTATAGTGTTTGGAAAACTATATGCATTAATAAAATATTATTAGTGGTGGGACCCGTTACCTTTATTTTTCAAACTTTTCGGCCACCGTTTTTCTTTGTCATTGTCAAAAAGGTGGGGCTACTTTTTTGTTTTTTCATACATTTATATAGAAGGAGATCCTATGAAGACTTATTCTTTGTAGCATAGGATGCGATAATCTTTTTTATCGTTAGATTTGACATCAAGACTAAAATCATAGGATTCCAAATTCATATCTCACACTCACAAGAAAGGCACAAATCACACATTGAATTCCTATTTCCTATGTAAAATCCCTAAACATGTGTCTGGATAGGAGGTAGAAGAGGGTAAGGAGGGAAGTGGGCATATAAGGTCACGTTTGGTTCGGTCAAAAAAAAAAAAAAAAAAGGAAAACATCCTAAAAATAATTTCTAGAAAAATAAAATTTATCACTTTTCTAATATTATGGACCACTTTCAATATTTGTTTCAAGCTTGTTGTCTGGAAAGTGAGTTCCCAAATCATCATCCCAATCACTTTTCTGGAAAAATTCATTACCTAAATTTTTAAGAGAAAATGAGTTGTAGTTGGTTAAAATGAAATATTTTAGGGGTTTTTGGCCGAGGTGGCATTTCATATGTGTATGTTTGGCTGAGGTGGCATTTCATATGTGTATTTTTTCCTATTTTTTAGACAATGAACCAAACTATTGAAATGTATGATTTTCTAGGAATTGAGGCTATTTTCGCCCGAACCAAACAATAAAAACCCATTTCTAGGAAGTGGCTGGTAAAATATAAAAAATAAATTCCCCAACCCCCCTCAATTAGGTTTTCTCATGGTGCGGTTTTTGAACTAAATAGTCACTAACTACATTTGCAAGTTTTACCCCCCACCCCACAGGAAAAAAAAAACACACACACACGAGGATCGTCTATATGATCATGGATCAACGACGGCTAAGTTTTTATCATGAAACTCTTCTTTTCCTTTCCCCTTCCTTTACTAGAACACCCAAACTTAACAAGTAATTTCCCTCCATTTTATTATTTATATTTTCTCTTCCCTTCGCTACTTTCTTTTCCCCTATTTTATCTTCCCTCTCCTCTCTTTAGTGAACTCCCATGGTATAAGAATCCGAAATCCTCTCTTTTATATATACACTAGTGTGCATCCCGTGCAAAGCACGACCTTCATTTTTTTATTTCCGCTATACTAATTCTGTGTTTAATATAGTTTTTGTATGTGTTACAGTAACATTTTTAAATGCTGCAGTACCCGACTGTGCTACACTAATAAACCCTACAGTAATTTATGTGGCAATGATAGTGAACATTGGATCCTCCTATTTGTACTGCAGTAACAATACGATAGTAATTTACTGTAGCGCGAATAGTAAATCTTAGATCCTCGTATTGTTATAGAGGACTAGATAGGAAAATTGTCAGCGTTATCAATTACTTTGCATTTAACTTCATTTTCATCCATTGTCAAAGAAATTCTGAAAGACGTAGTCTTGAGGAATCAGTGTGTACTATTCAAGAATCAGGATAACATCACAACTTCATGAGCAGCACGCATGGTGTCAATTGAAGATTTGAAGAGGTTAATGTTTAAACAGTGCTGCGTCAATAATTTCATGACACTGTCACCGCAATAGGGAAGAAGAAGAAAAAGACTTCGGTCTGATAACCGAGCCCAGCTAAGCCTACTTGGCACCTAATTAGGTCGACCACCTTTGACACTTGGGGCTCGCTCCTTGTTAATTTATTTGATTTTGTTTTTTTAAAAGGTTCATTAGTATGGGTTCTCATTCCTAGGTTGTGCATCAATCCGCCAAAATTTGTGGAGTGTGTTGTTGAATATTTAGGACCACTGGCACCACATGTGCGAGTGTTGAGATTTTTTTTTTTTTTTTTTTTTTTGGTTATGGTGATAGAATTTGTTAAATGATATTATTCCTCTAGGTACACCCAATTTAAGTAAAGACTTTTCCCAAACTTCACTCCTACAAAAATACAGAGAAATTACTCCCAACATCGATCTCAAAGAAGCAAAGAATCATTTCTTTCCAAAATTCCCTTGTTGGTAGATTTTGCTTCTTCCCTCCTCATAGTGGGCCACTAGTATAATTGAGTAGCTTATTTTCGTAATTAATATGCAGCTTAATTAAGTAGAATCTGAGATTGATTAATTAGTCTGAGATTTCTGTAATTATGGTCTGGTAACCTTGGCATAACTGTTTTGGATCCGTTGAGTATAATCTAAGTTGTCTTCAATTGCTATTCACATACATGTATTTTTTTCACTAGAAATGAACCAAGTATGATGAAAGGTATTAAAAGGTGCGTATACAAGGTATTATCGTAACTCAACAAATATTAAGATGAGAAATACTTAAATTGCCTCAACCTGAAATTTTAAATATGGTTTAAACAAAAATCATTACTCTGAGAATGAAATCGAATAAAATCATAAGGATCAGCTAGGATATGGTACTTCAAAGGGTAAATTTTACAAAATTTGAAAGAAAAAAAAAAGCATGTCTCGTTTTAAGATAATCTCCCAAAAGCTGTGGGTTTTTTATCTGGAAAAAAAGATTCAGGGAAAAAAAATCATGATTTTGAGGGTTAAATTGCGCTTGCACACTTTTTAAAATTTTCTGTTAAGTAGGCCAAACCTCCTGGTGATGTTTGTGAAGTCTACGTACCGTATTTAACCTGGTGAAAAAAAAAAAAAAAAAAAAAACTTCAACAAATACATTTAACTGCTAACCCACATCCTCATTTATGTTGAGCGGGCGACTGTTGCCTCACATGAAAGCCTATCAGTTGAAGCCAACCAACTAAATGTCTTTTTAGCTCTTTGTGTGACTCCCTCCCTCCCCTATTAAAATGCGTCCACCTGCAATAATAAAAATAATAATAGAAGCTTCATAACTATTTGCTCTTCCCTCTCCCTCTCTCTCTCTGCGACAAGATGAGGGGAGTGAACTTATTACCGTCAATTTTCTTAGCGGCGGTGTTGCTGTTGAGGCAACGACGCGGGGTTGAGGCCGGAGGAGGGTTCATGAGGACTAACGGGCACCGTTTCAGTGTAGACGGGTACCCGTTCTTTGCGAACGGGTTCAACGCCTACTGGCTCATGTGCTTAGCCTCCGACCCATCTCAGAGAGACAAGGTCTCCAACGCTTTCCGAGAAGCTTCAAGCCATGGCCTCACCGTCGCAAGGACCTGGGCCTTCAATGACGGTGGCCCAAACCCTCTTCAATCCTCCCCTGGTTCCTACAACGAGCAAATGTTCAAGGTACCGCGCGCGCAAAACACCGCTCTTTTTAATTTTTTTTTGGTTTTTAATCGTTTTTTTTGGTTTTGTGTTAAGGGGTTGGATTTTGTGGTATCTGAGGCTAGGAGGTACAAGATAAGGCTGATTCTGAGTTTGGTGAACAACTATGAGAATTTTGGGGGGAAGAAGCAGTATGTGCAGTGGGCAAGGAGCCAAGGGCAGAACATTGGCTCGGACGATGAGTTCTTCACGAACCCTCTTGTTAAAAGCTACTACAAGAATCACGTTAAGGTAAATTTATGCTGAATAATGAAAATTTCTGGTTTAGTCTTCCAAAAATTTTTGCTGAACATTAATGAAAATTCCAGTTTGTTAATTTCCTTGGCAAGATTCCTCTTTTTGTAAGCAGCGGAGCGCAGTTCCATGGTTATGATTAAGTTTTAAAGACTTAATCTTGCAACAACTTGCGTCACAGTTTTAGTACTCTTTTTCAATGGTTCCTCTGTTTTAATTGTTTGTTCTTTTTCTTTTTCTTTTCTTTTTTTTTCTTTTTCTTTTGCGGTGAAGGCTGTGCTAACGAGAACCAACACCATAACTGGAGTTGCTTACAGAGACGATCCTACGATCTTTGCGTGGGAGCTGATGAATGAGCCCAGATGCCCTTCAGATACCTCAGGAAAAACCATTCAGGTTTGCGAAAAATATCCGTCTTAATTTGTATGATCAGTAACTCTTACGTACGTACGTTTGCATTTTCTAAAACTTTTGATCTTATTTTCTTCCTGTCGTATGTATGTACGTATATATACAGTCTTGGATCACGGAGATGGCCGCTCATGTAAAGTCCATAGACGGCAACCACCTGCTTGAAGCCGGGCTTGAGGGATTTTACGGCCCGTCTTCGGCTCAAATGAATCGAGTCAATCCAGGATTTCAAGTCGGAACCGATTTCATCTCCAACAATCAGATCCCGGGCATCGATTTCGCCACCCTCCACTCGTACCCTGACCAATGGTAACAACACGTCGATATTGGGGGACCCCCTTTACTTCCCTTTTAACGCATCTACTTCATAAATTAATCTCGTGTAACAGGTTATCAAACACAAATGATCAGCAACAGCTTGCGTTTCTCAACACTTGGCTCGACACCCACATTCGAGACGCCCGTAACATTCTCAAGAAACCGATATTTTTGACAGAGTTTGGGAAATCTTGGAAGGATCCCGGATACAGTGACTCCCAGAGGAATGCGATGTTTAATATCGTGTATGGTAAGATTTATAGATCGGCGAGGAGTGGAGGAGCGACGGGTGGTGGCTTATTTTGGCAGCTCTTGACCGAAGGGATGGATACTTTCAGGGATGGATATGAGATTGTTCTCGGTCAGGACCCGTCGACGACTAATGTTATCACTAGTCAGAGTCGAAAGCTTCGCTACCTTGGTAAGTTGTATGCAAGGATGAGGAATGTTGAGAGGATGAAGAAGGCGAAGGAAATAAGGAGGAAGCAACGGCTGGATGCAAGCAGAGGGAAAGATGTAGGAAACTGATCAGCAGGCGTATAAGGTGTTAACTGCGTCGTCGTGTTGAGTGGGGTAAATTCTATACGGTGAGTGGGTGTTCTCTTTGAGATGTTTTATGTTTCATCCAAGAGAAGCAATTTCTAGTACTCTAGATCTTCTGATCATCAGATGATTGAGTGAAAAGGACTATCTGTGTTTGTTTCCTTTTTTGTGTTATTGATATAGTTATACCTTACTTTTTCGGTGTTCCGAAAATTACCTTGCAAGTTATTTGATGCGTCAGTTTACTCTCAAATGGCCTGGTTGTCCACTACTTTATCCTTCAGGTGCCCCTTAATATCTTATAAACCCTCTTCGATACTGAGTACTTTGTCTAATGCCCCTGAAATTTCGAAGGAACTCCTCATACTTATAACAAAAAATTCTTCATGTTTCACTAAATATGGTACTCAGCAACACTTCAAAGAAAACCTATTGAAAAGCTTCAAAACAAGCTTATGGTTGTTATCTACACAAACAGTGCACATAGAATATGCACAATACTGTCATACAATGCTCTGAATTACTGCAAGCTCACTACCCGTAAGGCATCAAAATGCTAAGACTCACATTTTATTCATACTCACATTTTATTCATACAGCCTCATCGCTGCTCGACACCTAAGCAACCTCTTCCCAGTCAGCCAGTTCCAAATGTTACTTACATATTTACATCATAAGACTAACTGCACGCACCTAAGCGGCATCTTCCCAGTCAACCAGTTCCAATTGTGTGCTCACCGTAATTGAAGCAATTCTACATTATGGTCCCATTCTTGACGGTAGAATTCTTTGTGACTATGGTGATTCCTGACCGGATGTAGAAACCTTCACTTGGTCTATTTGCTTCTTGAACCCCCTATTACATAGAAGAGCATTATACGAGAAGACGTATAATAAAGAATGAAACTAGAAGCAGGTACTCACATCTTTATTTATTAAATGCACATTCTTCCCAATTCTAGCATTCATGTCAATGATGCAATTCCTGTGAGAAAAATGAGAGCTTCTTAGAAACTTTTGCTTCACAATGGCGATGACTTTTTATCGTAAAATAAGCTTTTCTTTGTGGAGCTTACCTGATCCTGGTATTCTTCCCTACGCCAATGGGAACGTTACCCTCAGCCAGAAGAGACGCAATTTCTGCTTCAGTTTCATAGTTGTCAGCACCCATCATCATAGTATCCTGCAGGTCAATGTATATTCATTCAATGTTGAGGTAGTTTACAAATTCATTTATACAAGGGAAAAAATTAATAATTAAAGTGACTACTAGGATACAGATAATAATAAGAACAAACCTTGAGTTCTACTCCATGGTCTAAACGCGAACGAACACCCACAATAGAATGTTCAACACTACATTCACGCAAGAAGCAACCATGTGATATAATTGCATCCTTAATCTGCCAAGTTTAATTTGAGTAATGAGACAATGCAGAGAATGCTATTTATAAGCTCTAAATCATTAGTAATGCTCCAATTACTCGAAGGGATGCTTATGTCAAATCATTTATATGTTCCAAGAGAGAAAATATAGGGCGCATGCAAAATAGCATAAATTATGTTCTTGTGCATCTTCCACCACCGAATGTGAAAGACTCAAATGGATAATCAACTGAATTTCATAGCATTCTTCAAAATTATACTACAGCTTACCCTGCATTTTTCTACTTTCGTTGGTGGCAGAAATCGAGGTGATGTGAAGAAAGGAGTCTTTGGATCATAAAACTGAAATTTTGGAGGCTGCAACCAAAAAAAAAAGGAATCAGTAAAACCAGCTAACTCCAATAGCCACAAAAACAAGTTTGACATTAGAAAATAATTCGACATAGCTAAATATATGAAATATCTGCCTAAAATTGTATTATTCACGGTTGATTATTATCAATGAAATCAAATGCATGAGTGACGTTCTATCCCTCTCATCTCTTAAAACTCCTCTTTTCTTCCTCTCAAAATTTCTGAAACCCTAGCATCCCCCTATCGGGTGCCATATTCTCTTTAATTCTTACAATAAAACATGCCATAGGCAAACTAACCTGATCAGTGAGTGCCATATTCGCATCAAAGAATGATCTAATTGTTCCAATATCCTCCCAGTAGTCACTAAACAAATATGCCTGTTATAAAAGAGTATTCAATAATTAAGTCATTTGGGAGACAAAGACATTTGCTAGAATTATATCCAAGTTCTAAAATATTTTTCACCTGGACATTGTACTCCTGAACAGCTGAAGGAAGGATTTCTGAACCAAAATCGTTTGATTTTGGATATTTCCACCTGGAAGGAGAAAATATATGATAACATAAATTCTGAAAGAATTATAATTGAAAAGCATGCAACTTACCTTAGAAGTTTTAGAAGGACATCTCTTCTAAAAATGTATACGCCCATTGAAGCAATGTAAGGATACTTCATAGTTTCTTGGCGAGACAAACTGAGAATGGTGGTATCTATTTTCTGTAATATGCCAAAAAACTTGATTAGATCTTCAGAATTTAAATCATGATTGTATAGTCAGATTCATTTAATGAATAATGAAATACTTAGGTTTATTAGGCTTACCATGGATTCCAAATCAACGCCCTTTGGCTTCTCAGAGAATTGGATGATTCGTCCAACTTTGTCAATCTTCATCAATCCGTAGTCAGATGCCCGGCTTTAAGATAATGCAGAATGCAGACGTCATGAGAAATAAAAGAAGACACGAAAACTACTCTTACTTTCTCTGAACTTAAATTAAATAAGACCTCAAAAATGAGGACTGAACCTAAAGGATAAACCAAGCTTTGCAAATCAACTGAACTGTTATGAGAAGAATTTAGTAAAGTTGTTTCAATGTCCATGATTGTGCATGTAAAAATATTATGGCTGGCCTATTAGTCCAATAATTTTTTTTCTGTAAAGTTAAAAAGTCACTAAATCATGGTAGATTAGTGACTCAATACATAAAGAAATCGAAGAGGAGCTCTTGTTAGATAAGCCCTAAATGTTAATTTTTTTTGCATTAATATAGAAATAAGTTACAGCACGACTATATGGAAATCTTAGTTAAATAACAATAACATATTAAACATTGTCATTGAAGGTCGAGCGAATCTAAGCATTACCTATCATCCACAGGAACGCAAGATACCGTAATATCAGCACCAGTGTCAATATGCTTCTGCATTCATTGTCGCGTGTCACTTAGTCACTATATATTTGACGATCACATAACAGGAAATACCAAAATCATGATATTAAATGAAGCTAGAACCTGCAAAAAGTCCATGTAGTCCATACGATATAGATGATCACCAGACAAAATCATTATGTGCTCAATGTTCTTATTCTTTCCATCCTGAATGAGAATATAAGTATATATGGTTAATACATCACCTAATAAAATATTGTTAAAAAATAGGAAAAGATTAGAATCAAAATTACAAAAAGTGATCTTGACTGTTATAGGGAATTTTGTTTCTTGTTT
>BQKN01064372.1:294364-311513 GCA_022839385.1 Asparagus kiusianus | reverse complement strand
CTCGATAATTTGCTATTTGGTCAAAGTATCGGGCAAAACTACATTTGATTTAGTCCTCGTGTTGGACTATAATCCCTTTAAATCCTCGTGTTGGACTATAATCCATTTCAGTCCTCGTGTTGTACTATAATCCATTTTAGCCCTCACATTGGACATTTACCCACTTAATCATGTGTTGACCAGTTATTAAGCTATGAGCATGACACTTATCTGTGACAGGACATGACACTTATGAAACATCGGACTCTTGGCACTTATTTGGTTATGACAGGACACGGTAGTTTATGTTCTGAGACGGATTGCTTTCCTCTTTATTATTGATTCTGTATTAGACTTTGGGTTTGGTATTTAGGGATTTACAATTTGAGACATAAGGTATATACATGAGAGTTTCCTTGTTTGGATTATTTCGCTCGACGTACCTATGCTCGTGTTGTAAATTTCTAAATACTAAAATCCCTTTTTGTTTAAGATTTATGTTTTGAGACTTATTATGTATTGACTGTATTTTCATATACAACGAGCCCTGTTCCCTTAGGGTTGGTTGTGATGTTACTCGCTAGTGCTTTGACGCTCGTTGTCCCTCCCCATTTCAGGTAACGAGTCAGGAGCCCGGAGAGTCGTAGGTTGATGGTGACACACCTTAGTGTCAGCTGTTTAGTTATACTTATGTTGGAGCTCCACTATAGATTATGTTAGACAGTTGAGAGTATTGTTCTAGAAGTTGTAAAGGTTGTGTGCCTTATTTTCTTCTTGTCAGATATTTATACTTGAGACTTGTTGACTACTCCAGTTTATTTATTCAGATATTTACTATGTATTTCCATTTGTTGGATGATGAGATGTTTATATGATTATTATCATTTCATCAGCCCTTCGTGTATTATCTTTTACTTGCTTTTGTACCTACACCTGTTATTGACTCTACTAGATAGATATTAATTATGATGGTGAAACATGTTGTTACACGGTGTAGTACATGGCAGGTTTGACATTCTTGGTTTCACCTTGGACTGCAGCCTTGTGCGAACCCAGGGGCGTCACACTCATGTGACGGCGATTATGTAATAACTCTGTCATCTTGCGGCCCTCTGATGCTCTGAACCACCTGAAAGTTAAAATAAAATAAAATAAAAGGACAACAACAAGAGCGTCAGAGCGCTAGCAAGATTACCTCCATCCATCCCCCGGGGAAGGGCTACTAAATGAAGTGGAGGCTCTATCTATTATGTAAGACCCCGTTGATTTTGACAACTTACAAGTGTGAATATGAGTGAATAAAGATATTTAATATATATTATATATATATATATCGTTGTTGCATGGTCATGCATGGAAAATGATATTTGAGCTTATGAGCATGTGTATATGCCTCAGGTATGAGGATGAGTTGCAAGTTTGCAAATCGTGTGCAAAAGAAATCGAAGTATGCAGATTTTTGTTCATGAGTCGACTCATAGCATGTCATGAGTCGACTGATCAGGTTGAGTCGACTTGCGCCTGTCATAAGTCGACTCATGATACCGAGTCCTGTTCCCTTTTTCTTTCTGCTGAGTCGACTCATAATTTATGAGTCGACCCATGAGTCATGAGTCGACTCATGACATATCATGAGTCGACTCATCGACGTTTTTCTGGGGGCTTTCGGGTCGGGTTTGCTGGGTTTCGGGTCGGGTTTTTATGGGCTTATATATACTTCTCCCACCCGAAAACACTCATTCTTCATCAGTAAACCCTAGAGAAGCCCTAACCTCCTCTCCCCCTCAAAACCCTAGGTGTTCTTGGTGTTTTTGGAGGCATTTCAAGGGGTTTTCAGTGTTCTCTCTTGGATTTCAGCGAAGGGGATTGCTGTTCTTCGCATTTGAGGCGAGTAGCATCTCACCCAAACCCTTCCCTATGTTTTTATTTATTTATAAACATTTTTAATGAGTTTTATTGAGCCTAAGCCTTATTTTCAAGTATAAATCAATGCTCTTGATAGGGTGAATGCTAGAAATCACGTGTTTAAGATTTTAAATCCCCACCAACCAGTTTTTAATGAAAACCCAGATCTGGAATTTTGTTTAAAGGATAAAAACATGAGTATTTATATTGGTTTAATGTTTTTCCTTCATGTTTAGGGCTAAATGTTAGATCTAACCTATAAGAGATCGTTTCCCATGATAGATATGTTTTTCTTACTGTATAATAGAGTAAAAATTGAAGGTTAGATATGTTGTATATCAGAAGAATCGAGATGGGGAACGTTTAGATCAAGTTCCAGTTCGTTATATGCAGATTTCAGCCTGTGAGTCGACTCACGACTCATCATGAGT
The DNA here is from genome assembly GCA_022839385.1 of Asparagus kiusianus. NCBI lineage: Eukaryota > Viridiplantae > Streptophyta > Magnoliopsida > Asparagales > Asparagaceae > Asparagus > Asparagus kiusianus. Next base: position 309,198 of record BQKN01064372.1, on the reverse strand, counting down.
CGACTCATCAAGCTGAGTCGACTCATGATTTGTCATGAGTCGATTCACGAAGTGTTGTGGCATTGTCTTTTACTTCTGATGAGTCGACTCGTCAGTATACGAGTCGACCCATGAGGCATGAGCCGACTCATAAGTGTGCATGAGTCGACTCATCTGAGTTATTCCTGTTTTTCTTTGTATTTCTGTAAAATCACATGTTGCATATATATACCTGTAGACAAAAATTTATGTGTTTCCATGTGAAGTGAAATCCGGACATGAGTTTAGTTTCGTGTACTGCGACTTATTAGAAACTTGGGTATATGTACCTAATTCAACCAATTTATCTAGTCCATGTGTTGGGCGGCTATTATACTTAGTCCATGTGTTGGACACTCATCAATTTTAATCCATGTGTTGGATATCCATAAACGTAGTCCATGTGTTGGGCAGTTATTGAATATAGTCCATGTGTTGTACAGTTCATATATTTAGTCCATGCGTTGGACAGCTTGTGTATATAGTCCATGTGTTGGACAGTTCATATATTTAGTCCATGTGTTGGACAGCTTGTGTATGTAGTCCATGTGTTGGACAACCACTACCTCAGTTCAGACCTTAAGAGTTGATACCTATACCTGTTTTGGCTGGACATGATATCTATTTGAGTTGTGACACGACATCATATTTAAATCTTGAGATGAGTCGTCTTCTTTTATTGTTCTCTGTTATATCTCGGGCTTGGTGTTTAGGGATCTACAATTTGAGATACAATGTATATACATGAGGGTTTCCTTGTTTGGATTATTTCGCTCGACGTACCTATGCTCGTGTTGTATTTCCCTAAGTACTAAGACCCATATCTGTTTGTATGATGATTTAATGCTATTATGTATTATTGTATATTTTTGTATATACAACGAGCCCTATCCCTTGGGGTTTGGTTATGATGTTACTCGCTAGCGCTTTGACGCTCGTTGTCCCTCCCCCCCTTTCAGGTCACGAGCCAGGAGTACGGAGAGTCGCAGGTTGATAGCGGATCACTCTAGTGTTCAGCCTTACATTCTAGCTGTGTATTATTTTTCTTTAGGCTCCACTGTATTGATGTTAGACATTTGAGAGTTTATTCTAGAAGTTGTAAAGGCTGTGTGCCTTATTTCCTTTATTCAGACTTATTGTATTTTGAGACTTGTTAAGGAACTCCAGTTTATTCAGTTCAGGTTTTGACTATGTACTTCAGTTTACTTCGTTGATGAGACATGTTATGTTCTATCATTTAATTCAGTATTTGTCGATTCACCTTTTACTTGCTTTGTACCTACACCTGTTGTTGATTCCCCTAGAGAGATAGTAATTGTGATGGTGAAACATGTTATTGCACGGTGTAGTGCATGGCAGGCTTGACATTCTTGGTTTCACCTCGGATTGCAGCCTTGTGTGAACCCAGGGGCGTCACATATTAAGCATAGCCTACCTAGATCATTTTCCTCGTATATAAGGAAAATACTTGTTAATACATACATATAAGCAATCATCTACTCTGAAATAAATAGATGTTGATATTTAGAAATCCACAACACAAGCATAGGTATGTTGAATATCCCATTAGCTCAAATTATGAATAGCTAAATACCAAATCCAAAAGCTACTACATAGAACAATAAGAAAAGATAACTCCATCTCAAACCATATCAAATGTGTCTTGACAAATATCAGATACGTGTCCAACACATGGACTTCATCTGCTACATATTAGATAAGACAACTCAAATAAGTATCCAACACATGGACTATATATGATGAATATCCAACACATGGATTGTAATAGATAAATATCCAACACGAGGATTGCATATAATTAAGGTCTAACACATGAGCTGCAATAGGTAAATATCCAACACGATGACTGCATATGATGAGCGTAATACAAATAAATGATGTAAGTAAAGTGCATATACACTATTCACACTCGTACCTCGGTGAGTGAATCCTAAACTCATGTCCATAATCAACTCATATGTAGAATACACAATTTACAGTGTATTAAAATACCAGATAAGCCAGATAACTCGCTGGTTCCACAAACGCATGTAAACAACATGCACATGCACAAACAGGTCCAACGGTCGACCGCCATGACCACCACGGTCGATCGTGAAATGAGCAGAAAGACATTGCACAAAATATCGGCTAATAGTCGACCGCACAGAAACAGAGAGCTTCCTACACAAAAACGTCACCCAGCGGTCGACCGTCATGTCCACCGCGGTCGACCGCGCAAAAGCATAACAGGTTTTTAGGTTTTAAACTTGCAAAAATTTTAACTCATCAAAAACATGAATTTTATCATTTATAAATCATTTGACAAGATGAAAACTTTATTTCTATATATCAGAAAAATATCTCATGATTTACTTAAACTTGATTTAACCTAATCAAGTTTAACAACCTAAATAATCAAATTCTTTACAAGAACTCTAGTTATCAACAAAATTAACATAAATATACTTGTATAAAACTTGAAACCGATGTAACAATTGTTTTTCCACATTTTCAAATCTTGTTTTATCCCAAACCTAGGGTTTTAAGCATCTCTAATCAACATAAAATATTATTTAATTATCAAATTAGGGTTTAAACATGGTTTAATCATGATTAATAAATTAAAAACAAAATTATGAATAACCCTAATGATCATGATTATATTTCTATCATAAACAGTAAGGAATTATTATAGATCTATCACGGTTTAAAGAATTATCATCAAAAATCTAAACTTTATCATGTCGGGTTAAACTTTACCATGAAAAACATTACTTTAACCATTAAAAGTCTAATCTTTATTAAGAGAAGGGTTTGGATGCAGATAATCTTACCTTATCATATGCACAATCTCCTGAAACAATCAGAAAACGATCCCTTGATGCCAAACATCGTAAATCTCGCCTTCTCCTCACTTTTCACCTCATGAAACTCTCCCGAGAACTCAAGTTTAGGGCTAGGGTTTGAGAGAGGAGGAGAGGGGCTGCTAGGGCTTGGAACATAAAAGAAAAGAGGTGTTTTTTCATGTATAAACATGTATATATATATGGCAGCAAAGCTGAATAAATACAATCCAAAACCCAAAACCCGAAACTGAAAACCCAGTCTGACTAGAAACATACTCTTCGGTATTTTGAATATAACTTTCATATACAACCTCAGAATAAGGTTATTAAAGATTTTTTGGAAAGATGCTGAAGAGACCTACAACTTTGGTCTTTTAAGTTTTTCCATATTCATAATATATCAGTGTGTAAAATACAAAATCTCTCCACTAGTTATTATTTTCCAGATTTATACATCATGCATGTTTTGTGCATTTGCACTCATATATACATATATACAATGAATTAATCTCAAATCAATTCCTAGCATACTAAAACATCACAATATGTTATTTATCAATGTATAACAAATTTATTATTATTTATCATAAAATATTCAAATTTTTGGGGTTTTACACATGATAAACAATTTTGACTCATTTTCTGTCATTTTAACCCTAATCATAAATAATTAAGTGGAGTTATAAATTTATGATTTCAAGAGATATAACCTAATATTATTATCCATTTTTATTTCTTTTGAACCAAAGGAAAATAATTTTGTGAAACTAAAATTTGATGATTCATGCACAATAACTCATTATTTTATCTATTTTTTGTTTGAATCTAATGCCAATTAATTTAGTAGAGCTCCAAACTAACAATTCATATATAATTTCACAATTACTCAATGATAATTGGTTAAGTTCCATTTAAAATTTATAATTTTCATGAGCATAGTTTTTTAAATTTTTATTTGTTTTGATTCAATGCCAAATACTTTTGGACTTCAAAATTCATAATTTATTGAGCTACAATTGTGGTTTTTAGCCAATTTTTATTCATTTAAACCTAATGGTAAATTACTTTGCTCATTGAAATTCATAATTTCATGAGTTGTAGCCTAGGATTTAGTCCACTTTCATCCGTTCGGCCATATAGCAAATAGTTAACAAGTGTTTAAAATCATGATTCATGAGCTATAATCCATCATTACTAATCTATTTTTGCACTTTTCAACCCATTAATAATAAATTATGATGGGTTCAAATTTCATGATTTTCACAAGATATATAACCCGTAATCTTTATCCATTTTTATTCTTTTCAATCTAATGACAATGAATTAATAAAATTTTAAATTTCACAATTTTCATGACTATAACCCATATTTTTTGTTAACTTTTGTTTAGTATGGTCAAATGGAAATTAATTATATGGACTTACAAAATCATGATTTCACGAGCTAACTCATGATTTTAGTCAATATTTATTCATTTGGACCAAACGGTAAATAATTATTCAAAATACACAATTTCATGAGCTATAACTTAAAAACTTTTGTCCCTCTTTGTTCACTTTGACTAAATAGAAAATACATAACCAGAGTTCAAAATTCTTAATTTTCATGAGCTAACCCATGATTTTTTTTATTTTGTCTTAGTGGATATAATTAAGTGGAGTTCAATAATTCATGACTTTCATGGGCTATAACCTGTCATTTTTGTTCATTTTGCCCCAATGATGAATTATTATGTAGAGTTCAAAAATTCATGATTTCATAATCAACTCAATATTTTTTTTCATTTTTAGTTTGTCTTGACCAAATGTAAATAATTTTGGAGTGTTTAATGTTCACAATTTCATGAGCTGTAACACATTACTTTTATTTATTTTTATTTATTTTGACCGAGTAGCAAAATGCTTAAGTAAAGTTTAAAATTCTTGATTTTATGAGCTATAACCTATAATTTTTATCAATTCTAATTCGTTTCAATCAATTGAAAAATAATTTTATTCATTTGAAAGTCATAATTTCACGAGCTATAGTCAAGGATTTTTTTGCCATTTTTGTTCATTTTGATGAAATAGCTAATAGTTAACTATAGCTAAAAATCACGATTTCATGAGCAATAAACCATGATTTTTGACTATTTTATTTCACTTTCTCCACTGGTTTTTGACTATTTTATTTCACTTTCTCCTAGTGGTAAATAATTATAAAGTGCTCAAAATTCACAACTTCATGAGCCATAACCTATGATTTTAACAAAAAAAAAATTTGTTTCGAGCCAAAGGCAAATAATTAAGAGGATTCTAAATTCATGACCATGTGAGTTATAAACCTATATTTTGTGCATTTTCATTTGTTTTAATCCAATGAAAAATAATTTTGTAAAGTTCAAATTTCTCAATTTCATGATTATAACCATAATTTTAGTAAATTTTTATTTACTTTGACATAATGGCAAATAATTTTGTTTATTAAACATTCATTATATCATGAACTATTAGCAAATAATTTTACATAGACCAAAATTCATGACTTCATGGGCTAGTAACCATAATTTTTAGACATAAAATCATAAATTTTGGTCTACTCAGAATAATTTTCCAATGTGTTAAATGAACATAAGTGGACAGAAAATATTGGTTATACCACATGAAATCATGAAGATAGACTACACAAAATTATTTGATAATGGGTCGATACGAATTAACATAGCATAAAATCGTGGGTAATAACTCATGAAAGTTTAAATTTGGGACTATATGAAATTATTTTCCAATGGGTTAAAATAATTTAAAATGGTCAAAAATCATGGGTAATAGCCCTTGAAATCATTAATTTAAAATAAAATAAATTATTTGCTAATGGGTGAAAAGGAATAAAAATAGACAAAATTCATAGGCTATTGTTCATGAACTCTTGAATTTTAGACTCCACGAAATTAATGGCTAATGGGTCAAAATGAACAAAAATGGTCAAGCCATAATTCATAAAATCATGAAATTTGGAATCTATGAAATTATGTGCCAATGGAACAAAATGAAAAAAATGAAAAAAATCATGTGTAATAACTCAAGAAATTGTGAATTTTGGATACTGCAAAATTATTTGCCAATAGGATGAAATGAATAAAATTGGCCAGAGATCATAGGTTAGAGCTTATGAAATTGTGACCTTTGGACTCCATGAAATTATTTGCTAATTGATGGAAATGACTAAACATGGCTAAAAGTTGTGGGTTATAACTCGTCATATCTTAAATTTTGGACTCTATGAAATTATTTGATAAAGAGTCGAAACAAATAAAAATAACCAAAATTATGGGTAATATTCAATAAAATCATGAATTTTAGACTACGTGAAACTATTTGTCAATGTGTCAAAATGAATAAAAATAGCTAGAATTTCATCGTTATTGCACATGAAATCGTGATTTTTAGAATATGCAAAATTATTTTTGGCCATTTTTATTCATTTTGATCCATTGTAAATAATTTCATTGTAAAATCTAGAAAATTTGAAAAAAAAATATTTTTTAATAATAATAAATAAGTTTTATTATGGTTGGTGATCATTTTAGGATGAATGGATCAGATTGGAATCGATTGGAGATCGATTTGTAGTTTTAGCCTCGGTATTGCGAGTTTACTGATATCTTTTGGGCACGGGGTTTGCGCCATTGATCATATTCACAAATATTATTATTATTATTTAATAATAATAAATGAATTTTATTATTTTTGTTAATCGGATGGGTATGGAGTTTGCGCCATTAATCTTAGAATGTTGAGACCGTGTTGTGGGTAAAGTTTCATTGCATTTTGACGTCTGAGACTGAAATCTTATTTTCTCTCTCCTATATATATATATATATATAACTCTACTCTCTCTCTCTCTCTCTTTCCCTTCTCTCTCGTTGAGCAGCAGCCGCCTCTCCCTCTCTAACCCTAAAATTTTTTGTTCGATTTTTGGAAAACTTTGTGAAGCAAAGTTTTGGAGGAGGATTAGAGCAACAACTTTTGTGAAGCCACTTCATACGAATCATCTGTTTGAGAGATCAAAACCTCTTCTAAAGGCAAGTTCATCTTCTTCAAACACATCCCTGTTTTTCTTTGATTTTATTGGATTAAACTCTAAATTGATGAATAGAACTTTAGATCCGATCACTAAATAATGAAAAGACATGATCTTAATGACTAGAATTTTAATAATTGGCTAATTGACGAATTGATTAGATTACAACCCTAATTAATCAAGATAAATCTGATTAGTGATGTTTAGGGAAATTTGATCCCAAAACCATGATTTTGTTTGATGTAAACTTGTTTGGTCGAGCCCTCATTTAACTTAATGCAATATTTAAATCATGATTTACACCACACGTTGAGATTTTACAAGTTTTTGAGAAAATCTATTAACTTCATGAAAACTAACGATTTTGTTTTAGTACTCGGGTCGGTCGGCTGACCCCATTGATTAGTTGATCGATTTGACCCTCAGGATCTTTTGATTTTCCTCAGGTCAGTCGACTGATAGATCATCAGTCGATCGATCGAGACTTGTGTTTATTATGAATGTGTGCTCTTCGGTCGATCGATAGATCATCAGTCGACTGATCACGAGTTGTTTTTATTATGAATGTGTGCTCTTTGGTCGACTGATAAATCATCAGTCGACCGATCGAGACTTGTGTTTATTATGAATGTGTGCTTTTTGGTTGACTCATAGATCATCAGTCGACCGATCGAGACTTATTATTTAAGAGCGCTTGTTGTTCGGTCGACTGACGGGAAATCAGTCGACTGATAGTGTCAGTCGACTGACTCCTAGGGCCAGTCGACATGTTTGATGTTATTTTGCGTATGTTGATCTTCCATGCACGATTGGTCACAGACACGATGTACAAGCCGCACGTCAATACACCTGTATGACCATGGCAATGCACGTGTTAGGTTTGAGCACGCATAGACCTTTAGGAGTGCATAGTCTAACATTTTGTATTTGTCACGATAGGGAGTAATAATTATTTCGAATTGCGATGGTTCTGGACGCTTGAATGCGTTAGTCTGTGCACCGCATAAGATAGCGGGTGACTACACTCCGAGTACGTTAGTCTGTGCACCGCTTGAGACCGAGGGTGACTACACTCTATGGTACATCTTTGTTTAGGTGTTTGAGTGTGCTAGTCCATGCACTGCATGATACTACAGGCGACTGCACTCTGAGTGCGTTAGTCCAACACTCCATGTTGTGTTTTTGTTGAGGTTGCTGAGAGCGATAGTCCCATGAGCCGCTTGACACTACGGACGACTACACTCCACGGTGCGCAATACTCTGTAAGATGCCCTAGTGGGTAGTCCGTCATGCACGATGATGCGATAAGGTCGGTGCACCATACCCGTAGGATATTCTTATAAGTAGCTCATCCCGCATGATGATGCGATAAGGCCGATACACTTATACTTTGTAGGTATGACACCCCTGGTTTCACACGAGGCTACAGTCCAAGATGAATCCAGAGATGTCAAACCTTCCATGCACCCAACACTGTGCAACAACATATTTCACCATCAAAGTAATATCTCTCTAGTGGAATCAAATAAAAACAGTGCAGGTACAAGCAAATAAAAAAAAGACAATCATACAATGAACATGATAAAGGAAAGAGATATCATAAATATCTGAAATCATGTTCCAACAATAGTATTAACAAGTCATGCTAATCATGTTAATAAAAGTACAAATTTTAAGAAAAGATTAGTCAAAACAGAAATACATCACTTAGATTTATGGATATAGTCTTTAAACATCCTAATAAATAAAATTCTCGATTAATTTGATTAACTAGGGTTTTAAACCAAACTAGAACATAAATTAATCATTTATTTATAGTTCTAATGATCATGATCATCTATTATTATTAATTACATATTAGTTCAACTGATCTCTTTATTGGTTTAAGATCTAGCACCACAAGTTATGTTTTTAAAACATCGAATTAAGTTCTAAACATAAGATTAACTAATTAGATTTATTAAATCATGAAAAATACCGAGGATAGGTTTGGAGGAAGATGATCTTGCCTTTCTAAACATGCTAATCTCCCACACGCAAGCAAGATTCGATTCTTTGTCATCAAATGTCGTGAATCTCACCCTCCTCTCGGTGTTCGCTTCACAAAGCTTTATCAAACTCACAAATTAGGGTTAGGGTTTTGAGAGGGAGAGGGAGACTACTAGGGTTCAGAAGTATTGATGAAAAAGAAGAATTTTTCGTGAAAATATGTATATATATACCCTTATATGTAATTGGGCCCGAAAATTAAACCGACCTGAAATCTACCTAGATGTGGCCGTCGATCAACTGATGTTTGGCATCAATCGACTGATAAGCCCCTATCGGTCGACCGATGCCAACCATCAGCCGACCGACCAGAGGATATTTAGATACGGGTTTTTGATCTATTGCGTGCATGATACTCATACATGTGTATGTATTCAATCTAAACTCAGTTTTAGACATGTTAATTCATCCCAAAATAGTTTCACACACGACAAAACTCATCTATTATCATTTTAAAATGATATTTTAAATTTATACGTGGTTTTACATTCTTCCCCCCTAAAAGAATTTTGTCCTTGAAATTTCACAGTCATATCTTAGAGATTAATAATACGAGAAAAGCACGTTGAGGGGATAATCCAGACAAGGAAACCCTCACATATACATCTCGTACCATTATTCTCCAGATATGACTCACAAGTAATATTTATACCTAATAATCTAGAATGTAAATACTCCCACTTAACCCTTAATTAAACAAAACTAGTACGTCGGGAGAAAAATCCAAACAAGGAACCCCCCATGTATATACCATGTGATCCGAATGATTAGGAGCTAAGTGTTAATATCCCCATTCCAACGTTAAATGTAAATGTTGCTATACAAATAATATGAACACAAACAAATCATAGCTAACATTATACCTGCTCAAACAGGTGTACGTAGTTGTGACGCATATTCTCCTCGCGCTCTCATGAAGCCTCCTCAGCTCCTTTCTGGTTCCACTGCACTTTGACTAAAGGAATAGCTTTATTTCTAAGTCTCTTATCCTCCCAGCAAGAATACGAACTGGGATCTTAATATTGGTCAAATCTGCCTGAAGCTCAATCTCTGGCGCATCTAACACTCTCTGCTACTCCTCGTCTCGCAAATGCTTCTTGAGTATCGAAACATGAAAAATATCATGCACCCCCATCATTGATGCTAGAAGATCTAGCCAATACGAGATGGCTCCAACACGTTCCACGATCCGGAACGATCTAATATATCTCGAGGCAAGCTTTTCCTGTCTGCCGAATCACTGAACACCCTTCATAGGTGACACCTTCAACATAACATAATTTCCAACCTGGAACTCGAAAGTCCATCGCCTCTGATCCGCATAGCTCTTTTGTCGACTCTAGGTCGTGAGAATACGCTCTCGAATCAATGCTACTTTCTCTGTAGTCCGTCTCATAAGCTCTGGCCTAAGTAATAAGCTATCCTCCGGCTCTGCCCAACAAATCGGGGATCGACAAGGCCTCCCATACAATGTTTCATAAGGAGCCATGTCTATAGTAGATTGATAAATGTTATTTTAAGCAAACTCAATCAATGGAATATGATCCTCCCAGCTATCCTAGAAATCAATAACACATGCCCGTAACATATCCTCCAACACTTGGTTGGCCCATTCTTTTTGGCCATCTGTTTGCGAGTGGAACACACTACTACATGATAGTTGGCTGTCAAAAAGTTTCTGGAAGCTCTTTCAAATATGCAATGTGAAAACTGAGTCACGATCTGATACAATCGTCTCTGGAACTCTATGTAGATTCACAATCTCCGGTATGAAAATACGTGCATATGTCTTCACCGTGTATGTCGTCTTAACTAGCAAGAAGTGCGCTGACTTCATGAAAAGGCATAAATGTATACCTCTAGAGTTGCAAATGCACAACTAATCAAGTTATAGTATAAAAAGTTATCGATCCCACAAGGAAGGTGTTGTAGGATCTGATCTAATACACACTAAAACACTAGATTGGGGTGAATAGTGTTCTTTTAATAATTATGCAAAGTAGATTATAAATTGCAAGAAAGATAGAAACAATCATAGAAATTTACAATCACAAACACAAGCTTTTATACTGGTTCCACCTTCCCGGTGTACATCCAGTCTCCAAGCAAATCCTGCTTGAGAGTTCTACTATGATTTTAAAAACTATTACAAAATTAAAAAGCAAACCTGACCAATTTGCAAGACTATGCAAATTATATACAATCTCTTCACCAAGAGATCACAACTCTCACACCCAAGAGAATTTTCCTTGAATCAACAACAACAATTCCTATAAGCTTTGAATGTGTAATGATGTGCACCAGTGGCTTTAGGAACGTTTTTAATCTCTAGAAATTACCTAAAAACTTTGTATATAGGATGAAGATCAATGGCTATTTTAGAGAACACTTTTTCCCAACACTTAGGCAAACAATCTGAATTTTGAACTCTTTAGAATGCACAAATGTTAAAGCTTATGCATACGAATTAATGGTGCAAATTTCTGAACTTCTTACCTATTAATAGCCCTTGAAAAGACAAGTTTTTAAAGCCAATTAACAGATCAAAAACGGCTATAAACAGTCACAAATTCAAACTTAAAAAGTCAAAAAAACTATCTTTGTAGTCGACTATAACTTCTAGTAGTCGACTACACTGAGTTCAAACCAACTCTGTGAAGTCAGGATTTTTCTTAGTAGTCGACTACGCTGGTCATTAGTCGACTACACTATAATAACAGAAAGTCTGAAATTCAAATTCAAAGCTTAGTAGTCGACTATACTGTAATCAACATAATGTTTAGAATTCTGGAATGACTCTTAGTAGTTGACTATAATGCCTAGTAGTCGACTATTCTGTATTTTTACAAAATCTAGAAATTTATCTAAGTCTTTATTAGTCGACTACACTGTATAGTAGTCGACTATATTGTTATTTGACAAAAACTTAATATTTGATCAGTGTGCATGTAGTCGACTACAAATCTTATTGGTCGACTACAAAGGGGTAAAAATGATATAAATGAAGTATTTTGAGACTCGTTATTTAACTATAAACTCTAATAGTTAACATAGAGGATTTCTATTGTTAACCAACACACTAAGCATGTGTTAGTGTGTTCTAAACATTATGAGTGTGTATGTGTTGTGAGTGATCAAGGCTTGTACAATAATTCTAAGTAAAGAAAATATAAAATTTACATTGTATATGTTTAAGAACTTCATCTTCTTTACTTCATATTGCCTTGAGCTCATCTTGCACTTTTATTCACATATCTTGAGCTTATTTGAAGTTGATATCTGCATTGATATATTAGTGCATAATAATACACATAATGAATGAATTGTTATCATTAAAACTAAATCTTGGGGACATGATATCTAACATTCTCCTACTTTTTTATAATGACAAATAATTTATGTACATGTAAGTATATAACAAAAGAAATAAATATTTATAAGCATTATATACTTACTCCCCCTACATAAAAGCATATTTGAGTCTACAATTTAATTCTATATCATAGAATAGCATAATGTTCTAATACCATTCTCCCCCTTTGTCATTAACAAAAAGAATTGAACATATATCCTAAACATGCAAATATTTCCTCTTCATGAGCTAATACTTCAAAAAGATCATCCAAATTGTGAACGTAGTCCATTACTTCACCCATCCAAATTAGAAGGCAAAGACTTGCCATAAAGACCAAAAGTTCGATGATTTTCATTGTCACAATCTGTTTAGAATATACATAGCTCATGAACATCATATGTATAGAAAATTTTTCTAACACACTAAGCATGATAATACTAAGCATGATAACATAACGCATTAAGCATGAGAACACTAAACAACATAGTAGCAAAATAAAAACTTAGTAGAAACTTACAATGCATTACATAAATCTTAAACACACCAAACAACTAGCACAAAGTTTTTGACACATAATTCAACAAACAAACAAACTAAGGACTTAATTGTTTTTGACACACAAACTCAAACTAGTCCAAGTGCTATATGATGCATGCAAAGTCTTCTAACTTGACGGGCCTGGAGGAGGTGGATGTCGTTGGAAATATGCAATGAGCTTCAGATCCAAGTTATCCAACTTCTTGTTTATCTCTTCTTAATTTTTCAAAATGCATGAGTTCTGAGCATAGAGTGCTCGTTGTCCAGTCTCCAACTCAAGAATATGAGTAGACAAAGTGTTATATTGTGCATCAGAAAAGCATGAAGGTTCAGTTTGCATAGGTTGTGGAATGTGGCTTGAAGAGGGTCCAGCTTCATGAGAGGATTGTGGTATGTCTTGGGGATTGGGTTCTTGTGTAGGATGAGGCTCATCTTGGTGAAGTTCAAAGTTGGTTAATTTCATCTAAGTTAAGGCATTGGAATCAAAGAGGTCGATGGAACGAATCATATAATTTTTAGTTTTGAGTTCGACATGAACATTAGAGCGCTAGCAAGATTACCTCTATCCGCCCCGGGAAGGGCAACTAGATGTAGTGGATGCTCTATCTATTAAGCATAGTCTACCTAGATTTTTCTCGTATCTGATGGTATTAATATTTAGAAATCTAAAACACGAGACGTAGTACGTCGAGCGAAATAATCCAAACGAGAAAACCCTCATGTATATATAGTATGTCTCAAATTATAGATAACTAAAAATTAATCCCGAACTAAGCAATCAAAAAAATATAACTGGAAAGTAAAGCATCATAATCAGCATAGGTATCTCGCATAACTGAGTATCTCAATCGAATATCTCAACAATGAGTCGTGGTCACTTTTGGCATCAGCCAAACACTCAGATAAAAATCTTTTTATAATATTATTGTGTCCCTGTGTAAAACAATAGGATAGGAATATCGATTCCTACACAATCTATACGGAAACAAAGATATATGTTCACTGACCTCAGCGCACGCTCGTGCGAATAAACAAGTGTCAGAGGTTCATCGACCTCTTTACACGCTCGTGCGGATAAACAAATGCCATAGGTTTATCGACCTCTTCGCACGCTCGTGTGAATAAACAAATATGTGTAGTGGAGTGAAATCATCATGGTCTCATTTTCGGTGTACTAACTCACTAACTCAAAAGTATAATCATAATAATATTTTATCATAATTCCCTAGGGATACTCACATAAGTATTACAACATATTTATAACTATAAGTGTAACAATCGAGCGGCACAAACTCCGTGAAGACCTCTCAAAATAGAGCAAACAAACTCCAGAAAATAGAAAACTGGGTCAAACTGTAAAACCCCGTACATTTTGATAATTTATGGAGGTGTCAATCAGCGCAGTGGAACGAGACGGCAAGCAGCAGATTTGAAGAATCTAGTTTTCAGCTCGTGAGTCGACTCATCAGGTTGAGTCGACCCATGACTGTCATGAGTCGACTCACGATATCGAGTCCTATTGTCAAAAGTTTCTGCTGAGTCGACTCATCAGTTTATGAGTCGACCCATGAGTCATGAGTCGACTCATAACTGACCATGAGTCGACTCATCGAGGGTTTTCTGGTTTTTGTAGTTCGGGTTTGTTTGGGTTGCGGGTCAGGTTTTAACTGTTCATATATAATCTCCTCCACCCGAAAACACCTCTTTTCATTAGTTCTCCCCAGAGAAACCCTAGCCTCCTTTCCCCCTCTAAACCCTAGTTCGTTTTTGGGTGTTTTTGGGAGATTTTCGGGGGATTTAAGCAGCTTCTTGTGGTTTGCAGCAAAGGGAATCATTCTTCATCATACCTAAGGTGAGTAGCATCTCGCCCAATCCTTTTCCCACATTTTTACGAGTTTTTCTTAATGTTTTCATGAGGTTTATTAAGCCTAAGAAGTATTTTCAAGTATAAATCGATGCTCTTA
>BQKN01064372.1:267403-284364 GCA_022839385.1 Asparagus kiusianus | reverse complement strand
CTCGTTTATCGAGTATTAATTTTAGTATTGATGGTTTCATCTACACATGTAAGATGAGACATTTGTCACAAGCTTCGATCTATACATCGAGACACGTGCAAGAATAGGATATGTTTTCTTTAACATTTGCATTCCATGTTTTATATACACAGTCCTCGTGTTGGACTATAATCTATCAAAGTCCTCGTGTTGGACTATAATCCATTAAAGTCCTCGTGTTGGACTATAATCAATCAAAGTCCTCGTGTTGGACTATAATCCGTTACAGTCTTATGTTGGATAATTACTAAACCTTGAGTATTTTTCTTAACCGAGTTTCGAACACGACATATTATATGAGGCTAGGACATGCTAGCTACCTAGGCTGGATATGTCTCTTATTGTAACTTTGACATGTTTACGTTTATCGGTGGAGATGTGTTTGTTTTCTTTTTTTTATTGTTTCCTGTATTAGACTTCGGGTTTGGTATTTAGGGATTTACAATTTTAGATACAAGGTATATATATGAGGGTTTCCTTGTTTGGATTATTTCACTCGACGTACCTACGCTCGTGTTGTAATTTCCTAAGTACCGAAACTCATTATTGTTAGGATAAATGATCTTATAATATTATGTATTAACTGTATTTTCATATACAACGAGCCCTATCTCTTGGGGTTGGTTGTGATGTTGCTCGCTAGCGCTTTGACGCTCGTTGTCCCTTCCCCTTTCAGGTAATGAGCCAGGAGCCCGGAGAGTCGCAGGCTGAGGGCGATTCTTATTAGCGCCCGTTTATCCACTTATTAGATATATTTCATTTTGTACTCCACTTGAGACATTTTTAGACTTGAGAGATTTATATTCTAGAGTTGTAAAGTCTGTGTGCCTTATTTCATGTATCAGATGTTATGTACTTTGAGACATGTTAAGATCTCCAGACTGTTATTATTCATTTCAGATATTGACTATGTATTCCAGCTTATTTGGTTGATGAGATGTATTAATTTGAGTTCTATCATTTCATCATGTATTTATTGTAGAATCTTTTACTTGCTTTGTACCTACACCTGTTGTTGATTCCACTAGAGAGATAATAATTATAATGGTGAAACATGTTATTGCACGGTGTGGTGCATGGCAGGTTTAACATTCCTGGTTTCACCTCGGACTGTAGCCTTGTGTGAACCCAGGGGCGTCACACAAACTACCCAGGAAAATGGTCGGCACTACTGTTAGTAAAATAAGCATATCTTTTTTTAGAAAAACTATTTTAAGGAAAAGTTTTCTGTTTTGAAAATTAGATTCATACATCTTTCAATTGGTACTATTTTGGTTCAGTTTGAATTTCATTTGTTATACTCAGTTTTCAGTTAAATATCATACATATGCAGCAGTTTTTCTGCAGAACATGCCTTTTATAAAAAGAGTATATCTTTATCTATACAAACGTGTTTTTAGAATGATTTTTTGTTTAGAAACTAGAATCACATATCTTTCATTTGGTACTAGTTTAGTTCAATTTTGAGTTCATTTACTATCTCAAATTTTCAGTTAGAGATCATGTATGTGCAGTAGTTTTAGCATTGGATAGAAAATTTATCATCAAAAATCTAATTTCTTCTAGCATAACAATTTAAGCTCAAGCATGAAAATATCATCATTTTACTTCTTAAATTTTTAACTAATTTACGGGGAAGGTTTGGATGAGGGTAATCTTTCCTCGGGGTCGCTGAAAATCCCCAAACAAAAGCTCGTGTGAGACCCTCTTTGCTGCAGTTGCTATCCCTTCTCCACAAACACCACAGGAACAAATTTCAGAAGCTACAGGAACGTTTTCAGAAGTTATAGGAGGAAGAGAGGAGGAAGGGATGTAAAACCCCAAAAATTTATATATTTTGTGATAAATAATAATAAATATGTTATATATTTATAAATAATATATTATGATGTTTGAGTATGCTAAGAATTGATTTGAGATCAATTCAATGTATATATGTATATATATAAGAGCAAATGCACAAATCATGCTCGATGTATAAATCTAGAAATTTATGACTAGTGGAGAGATTTTATATTTTACACTCTGATACATTGTGAATATGGAAAAACTTAAAGACCAAAGTTGTAGATCTCTTCAGCAGCTTTCCAACAAATCTTTAATCACCTTATTCTGAAGTCGGAAACGAAAGTTATAGCTAAAATACCGAAGAGTATGTTTCTAGTCAGACTGGGTTTTCCAGTTTCGGGTTTCGTGTTTTGGGCTGTAGTTTTTTAGATTTGCTGTCATATATACACATGTTTAAACATAAAAAATACATCTTTTCTCATGTGTTCCAAATCCTAGCAGCCCCTCTCCTCCTCTCTTAAACCCTAGCCCTAAACTTGTGTTCTCGGGGAAGTTTCATGAGGCGAAAGCGAGGAGAAGGCGAGATTCGCGGTGTTTGGCATCGAGGGATCTTTCTCACATGTTTTTTGGGAGTTCATCAACACCCCTCAGGTGAGTAACATCTTGCCCAACTTCACACCCTTTGTTTGCACGTTTTTATTGAGTTTTAATCCGGTTTTAATCGAGCCTAAATCGTATTTTGTGTATAAGTTATAGATCACTATGGCATATGATGCGAATATCAAGTATTTCATATTTCAAAAAGCTCACCAACAAAATTTTGTTAAAGAGATCTAGATCTAAAAATGTTTTAATAAATGTTAAATCCCGATTTTTTTAAACGTTTGAATCATGTTTATACATATGATTAGGGTTTTTAGTGATGTAAGATTCATGTTAATTTTTGTTGCATTTTGTTATATGACTATTAGAAATATTAGACTTTTATTTAAGAAGAATTTATCAAAGTTTAGATCTGTTTTGAAGCAGTCAGAAACTTATAGAGGGTTTCTGTCTGTTTCGCGGTCGACCGCGGTGGACGCGGCGGTCGACCGTTGGGCGCGCAGTTGAGCAGAATCTGTCTGCTCTCTGTGCAATCGACCATGGTGGATGCGGCGGTCGACCGCTGGGCGCATTGATAAGCAGTTTGCTTATGCTCTTTGCACAGTCGACCGGGGTGACCTCTGCGGTCGACCGTCGTACTGTTTGTGCATGTTTGAGTTTTGTTGTATACTTTTATGTGTACGATGAGTTGCCTCGATTATCTGATGCTAAATTTCAATGATTAATCATTCATCTATACATGTTAGATGACTTGAGGACACCAGTTTAGATCCGCACACCGAGACATGTGTGAAATTAGTATGTGTATATCCTTTCATATATCTCATCGACATTTACACATTTTAGGCAGTCCATGTGTTGGGCATTCAGTTCATTCAGTCCGTGTTGGACATTCATCTTTCAGTCTATGTTTGGACATTTATCATATACAGTCCATGTGTTGGACATTCAGTATAATTAGTCCATGTGTTGGACATTTTGCTAGACCTTGAGTATGACACTTATCTGTATTAGGACATGACATTTTACATGAGGTTGGGACATGATAACTATATATGTTGTACATGACACATATGTGAGTTTGACATGACACTATGTTTAGAAGTAGAGATGGGTTTGTCTTATTCTAAATTTTTGTTCCATGCATTAGATTTCGGGTTTGGTGTTTAGGAATTTACAATTTGAGATACAAGGTATATACACGAGGGTTTCCTTATTTGGATTATTTTGCTCGACGTACCTATGCTCGTGTTGTAATTTCCTAAATACTATAATCCACTTTTTGTTAGGATCAATGATTTATGTGTGTGTGTGTGTGTGTGTGTGTGTGTGTGTGTGTGTGTGTGTGTGTGTGTGTGTGTGTGTATATATATATATATATATATATATATATATATATATATATATATATATATATATATATATATATATATCAACTATATTTTTCTATATACAATGAGCCCTCTCCCTTGGGTTTGGTTGTGATGTTTCTCGCTAGCGCTTTGACGGTCGTTGTCCCCTCGCATTCCAAGTAACGAGCCAGGTGCATGGAGAGTCGCAGGTTGATGGCGATACATATTAGCGTCTATCTTTCTTTTATGGTTTTATTTTATTTATGGAGCTTCACTATAGACATTTTGTTTAGACATTTGAGAGTTTTGTTCTAGAAGTTGAAAAGGTTGTGTGCCTTATTTCTTTTTATCAGATATTCTATATTTGAGACTTGTTGAGATCTCCATACTAGTTATTTCAGAGATTTACTTTATATTTCTGTATGATGGATGATGAAATATTATTTTTATCTCTATCATTTCATCATATATCTCTTGTATTATCTTTTATTTGCTTTTGTACCTACACGTGTTGCTGACTCTACTAGAGATATAGTAATTATGATGGTAAAACATGTTATTACACGGTGTGGTGCATGGCAGTTTTGACATTCCTGGTTTTACCTCGGACTACAGCCTTGTGTGAACCTAGGGGCGCCACAAGGGAGGCTATGTAGAGAGTTTGGGACTGATAAGGAGTTAGGAGTTGTTTCTTTTGGCTAGAGCTCTCCTTCAAGGATGATGGGTTTCTAAGAGTTGGGTTTCATGTTCTCACATGGCTGTTTTATGAAGCCTGACAATTGTTTAGGCATCCTTGTTTGCTGCAAGTTGTTCCAAATTAAAATTATTAAGTTATCATTATTTAAGCTAAAGAGCTTTGAGTCATCTCAGCCTTAGTGTCATGTCCAAGAAATGACAAGGCAACAAAGTGACCCTTACCATGATTTAAGGAAAAGCAACAAAGTGACACTTACCATGATTTAAGGAAAGTGGTTATCTTTTAATGTAGTGACATACACTACATTCTACTTGCATGGATCTTAGTAAAGGTCTTAAAACACATATACAAATCATATACATATCTGAAAATAACATGAAAATGGGAAAAAAAATCAAAGTTCAAACCTGCACAAGCTATAGGAAATTTCGTCGCAGTAAAAATGCATGTTCTTTTGTTCAATATATTGGCTGTAACTTTCTCATTCGACATCGGAATGAGGTAATTTAAGATTTATTAGAAATCTGTTGAAGAGACCTACAACTTTTGTCTTTAACTTTTTCATGATTCGAGCTATATCAGTGTGTAAAACATATAAACTTTTAACTGATCATTTCACCATATATGCATTTGCACTCGTATATTCACAAATATACATCGAATTGAGCTCAAGTCAATTCCTATCATACTCAAACATCAAAAAATGATGTTTATCACCATATAACATATTTATTATTATTTGTCATAAAGTATTTAAATTTTTGGGGTTTTATAATAAACCTAGGGATAGGCCTAAGTTTATTGGAGTGATTCAATGGTTTGCTATGTCCGGGAAGGAAAATATGATTTGAAAGTAAATTTTCATCCGTCATTTTGATACTTAGAAGAATAACACCTTGATAAGGAATTTTGAAAAATTTTCCTAGTTTTTTAGGAGTTAAATTGATTTCAACTCCTTTCACAAGAGTGTTAAGAACATCCGATCGTCGATCAGTTTCAAGTCTAGTAATATTGATGTAAAATGGTTAGACCAAGAGAGGATAATGTGGTTTTTTATTTTTAGAGGAAAATAGATCTAACAGTCCAACATTTGTAAAATAATCACTAAAATTATGAGTGATAAAGTCATCAAATTTAACGAACCGACCGGGTAGTATTTTGAAAGTTTGATATTCTTTGAATTGAGCAAGAAAAGAAGGGTCTTTTAGATATATTATAGTCTTCCACAACATTAGAAGGACCAGACCTAGGCCCTTTTTATCTAGACACGATTTAAGAAAATTGAAAGGATCAAGTGAAGAAGACTTACCAAACTGTTGAAACCCTAGTTGATGTTAGTAGTCTGCTAATTGTAGTTGTAGTTGACTACTAAGTACTCAAAAACTCAGAAAAGTAAGGAATTTGAGAAAATTTTGAAGGAATGAAGATGCCCTAACCTTGTGAACGGATGAACTAATGAGGGAGAGGGGTTTCCTATCGGCTTTGGGAATGTGAGGGAGTGGGTAGTTATTGATTTAGGGTAGTTTCTCTTATGTAAATAATCAATGGCTAGGATTAAATCAAAATTTCAAGTGTATGGTTGAGATTTGATCTAAATAGAGGTAGATTTAAGGCTAGGATTGATCTGGTAAATAATGAATGGTTGAGATCTATTTGACTTAAGTTTAATGGGTATTGGGTTTTGGGTTTGATTGGTAAAGGATCCAATATGTTAAAACTGGTGAATGTGAAACTTGCCAGTTTATGTAGTCGACTATACTGTAATGTAGTCGACTACACTGTAATCGACAGAAAGCTATTTATCTATTTTTGCTTCTAATTAGTCGACTACTCCTCCTATTAGTCGACTACTAAGAAATTAACAGAATGTGATATATGCAATGTTTGTGCATGTAGTCGACTACTAACATAATTAGTCGACTATTAAGGCTATGTAGCATATGTATTGATTTTAAAACTTAGTTTACATCTTCAATTGAACATATACCTAATTCTCTTCTTAATTTAACATATATTTCTTCTTTTAATGGTTTTGGTAGAATATCTACAATTTGTTTATCGGTTGAAATAAAATCTAAAGAAATATCATCTTTAAGCATATGATCACGTAAAAATAATGTCTAATATCAATATGTTTTGTACGTGAATGTTGAATAGTATTTTTAGATAAATTAATAGTACTAGTATTATCACACATTATGGAGGATGTGGGACAAACTATACCATAATCGGATAATGTTTGTTTCATTCATAGAACTTAAGCACATGCAAAACTTATAGCAATATATTCTGCTTCAGTTGTTGATAAAGATACTGAATTTTACTTTTTACTAAACCAAGATACAAGTGAATGTCTTAAAAAGTGACATGTACCACTTGTACTTTTCCTATCGAATTTGCACCTGACAAAATCAACTCACTATATGATATTAAATCAAATGTGCTATTCTTAGGATAAAATAAACCATAATCAGTTGACCCTGACCACTGATCTGCTGGTGGTAATAAAATTCCTTACCCCATTGTTGGGTTCCTCCCGGTCTTGCAAAAGGTTTATTGTCCTTGCTCTGGTCTCTGGATAATTCTGCTTTCAAAATTAACTCTTAGTACGTCTCCCTACCCCAATCGGGTTAGGTCTAGCTGCTTTTCAAAATAGTAGATGAAATCCTTCTATAAAATTGACATTCACTGCTCCGGCATAACTGGAATCGGTGCTATCCTCCGGGGTTATCCTTTAAGTTGAATATAACTAATCTCCGCCTATATACTGAGTCAATGTTAAGTAACTCTAAAAGTATTTTCCATATATTTCCTCCATTTATAGATTGTAACTGAATCCGATGTGCTCTAAAATTTCTGTGCTCCCAACTTCTAATATCTTTCTCAATCTTACCGAGCCAAGCTTCCTGCTCTGTGACTCTATTAACAGCTGGATGTGGTGATTGTGAGACCTTCGGCATTACCTCTTCAATAGGTATGGTTGGTACAACTGGTGGTGGAACTTCAGAGAGTAACATCTGGCTTGTTACTCACTCCTCGAGTGTTGCTAGTCTCTGCTTCTATAATCGGTGTTACCAAGTCGATCAGATACTGTAGAGTCTGCTTCGGCTCGGGCTCTACTTGCCCAGCTCTCCGGGTACAAGCTTTACCGCGATCACATCCTCGTTTCAATGTTTATAATACCAAGAAAAGAGCTTATTTGACACAGTAAGTGAGAGCCCAATCATAAATAATATAACATATACCAATAGGAAAAACCGTATCACTTATCATTCATGCAATTACTTTTCAATCAAAGTAAGGTAGTTGTCACAAAAAAATTGTAATTTTCAAATATACGTATATAACGTCCTCACTCATTCTAGGAATTCCTAGCGGACTCTATACATGATTCCTAGGAAACTCTATCCTAGCTTCACGACTCGACACAGGAATGATCCTAGGATGCTAGAACTAGAACTCTGATACTAACTATGATGCCCCTGGGTTCACACATGGTTGTAGTCCAAGGTAAAACCAGAGATGTCAAACCTGCCATGCACCCACACTGTGCATAAACATGTTTCACCAATCACAATAATATCCTCTAGTGGAACCAAATAGAAGTGCAGGTACAAAATAGGCAAAATAAAGGGAATAAATGTAATAGACATGATATAGAAGAGATATCTCATAAATAAAAAGAATCATGTCTCAACTATAATATGTCTAATATCTGAATAATAAAAATATCTCAACATGAATTAACTAAAAATCATACTAAGGCACATTGACTTTATAATATGAATATGAAACTCTAATGTCTGAATAAAATTCAAAACTACAGTGGAGTCTCTACAAGTAAAAATATGCGATGACGACTATGCCAGAACTCCGTCACCATGCGGCTCTCTGAAACTCCGAACTACCTAAAAAGTAATTTAAAAGAAAAAGAATAACAGCAAGAGCGTCAGAGCGGTACAGCAAGATTACCTCCATCCTCCCCCAGAGGAAAGGCTGCTAGATAGAGTGAAGGCTCTATCTATTAAGCATAGTCTACCTAGATTTATTTTCCCCGTATCTAAGTGAAATTAACATTTAGAAACCTACAACACGAAACATAGTACGTCGAGCGAAATAATCCAAACAAAAAAACCCTTATGTATATACCATAAGTCTCAAAATGTAGATATCTAAATATTAATATCGAACTAAAAAAGACAATCTAATAAAACCAACAATTAGAAATTCACAACACGAGACTGGTACGTCGAGCAAAATAATCCAAACAAGGAAACCATCATATATATACTATATGTCTCAAGTTATGAATCTCTAATCATTGATCCCAACTAAGAAGTAAAGAAAGAAGTAAAGAAAGCAGTAAAAGAAATAAGACATCAACACATCGTATTTATAATATCTTCCACTATCACTGGAGAGATAGAATAAAATACCAACACATAATTTTGTATACTTTCAAAAGTAATGTATCTCGGTCATATAGTTCAGTGATAGGTCGTATTCATAACCTACATCTATCACACTTAGGCTATCAAGTAATTATCTCAGTACAACGGACTACCCTATAGGTATCCCGAACTATGTACACGGCTCATTAGTCTCATTGTGATTTTAGTGTATAACATGAGTGTGGGACAGACTACCAAATAGGCATCCTAGAAATACGGCTTACGAGCCTTATCGCACCCTAGTGCGGGACGGACGGCTAGATCAAGCCTCCTAAAATCCGACTCAATGGCATGTACATGTAGAATATCGACGTACTACCTTATGTAGTATTGAACTGAATTTATCAACGATATCCACCTTATGTATAAACTGTGTATATCTAGTATGTCAATGTACTATCTCATATAGTACTAAGTTGTGCTCATCAACGACATCTAACATGTGTATGGACGATATCTAATTCAAATATGATCAAATCAAAACACATCATAATCCCCTTGGGATTCTTAAGTGAGTAACATAACATATTTATGACTATATGTGTAACATCAAGTAGCTCAATACTCTGCGAACGCATCTCAAAATGGCGCAACATAGCTCCACAAAATGAGCAGGAAAATAGTCAGGACTTCTGTTAGTAAAATGAGCATATCTTTCTCTAAGAAAACTATTTTTAGAAATGGTTTTCTGTTTTGAAAACTAAATTCACACATATTTCAATTGGTATAAGTTTGGTTCAGTTTGGAGTTTATTTGTTATCCCAAATTTCTAGTTAAACATTATACATGTACAGCAGTTTTTCTGCAGGGTATGTTGTTACTAAAAAGAATATATCTTTCTTTGTACAAACTTTTTTTAAGAATACTTTTCTGTTTTAAAAACTAGATACAAATAGATTTCATTTGGAACTGATTTGGTTAAATTTGGTGTTTATTTGCTATCTCAAAATCTATGTTAAAAATTATACAAGTACTGTAGTTTTTTACAAAAAATATATATTTAGTACATCTCTTAAATTTCTCATATATAAATGAAATTATGAATAACTCTAATGATTATGATTATGATACTATCATAAACAGCAAGAAAAAATTATTAATCTAGCATTGGTTTAAGTTTCAACATAAAAAAATCTGATTTTTGACATCACAAGTTAAGATTTAAACATGAAAACACATATTAAACATCTAAACTAGTTATTAAAATTTGGGGATGGACTTGGATAAAGATAATCTTTCCTCAAACATCGTTTTAAGCCTCTAAAATAAATAGAAACCAATCTATAAGTACAAACAACCCGTTCTCCCTTGTCACACTTCGAAAATCTCGCTCTTGTGTCGGTATTGTGCTTCACAAAGCTCTCAAAATTCATAAGAAAAAGATCTAGGATTTTTAAGGAGAGAGGGTGACTGTTAGGGTTCATAGATATGATAAAAGAGAGGAATTTTTATAAAAAAACACAGGTAATTATAGAGGCAAATCCGAAACAAACTTGTTTGACCCGAACCAAGAAACCTAGTCTGACTAGGAAAATAACATTCCGTATTTTGGTCATAACTTTCACATCCGACCTCAGAAGGAGGTGATATAAGATTTATATGAAAGATCTTCGAGATACATACAACTTTGACCTTTTAAGTTTTTCCAGATTCCAACTACTTTAGTGTGTAAAATACATATATTTTTAACTGGTCGTTTATCCCAGATTCAGGCTCGTGCACGTGTGCATGATATTACTTCTATATTCACATATATACATTGAATTAATCTCAAATAAATTCCTAGTATACTCAAACATTAATAAATATTATTTATTATAATGTAACACATTTATTATTTATTACAAAATATTCAAGTTTTTAGGGTTTTACAACTATCTAGTATCCACTTTTCTTTTTGAGATACCTGAAAAATAGATATTTAAGCATTGGTATCTTTTTATGTTGGATCCATAGGATTAGCACTTAGGATACCAAATCCACTTAAAATTTGGTTTCCCATTGTTAATGTAAATATAATTATTTGAATTGCATATATTTTTCTTAAAATTTGAAATAAAAATATTTCTTTCATGCATACTAACATTTTTAGGCACCCAAATGAATATAGATAAAGCATGATTATTTTTAGCATGTATATTCCTTGTTAATGATGCATAAAATTTTCTAACATTGTTATTCATAGAAGATGATGCATGATTTGTACTAGAAACATTTTTCATACTTCTTATGAACATATCCTAAACCAAATTTTTGGCTAGAAGACTTTTGACAAGATATATAACAAATCATTCAAGTCTTATTTTCTTTTATTAAACTTGTTTACATTTAAGAATAACTCTTCATATTTAAGTTTAAGTGAAACCATACTCTTATCTAAATCTAAAATTTTATTTTTCATAATATTACATTCATATTTAAGATAGGCATTATTTTTAGTTAATAAAATATTTTTAGAAAATAGTTTATCATTTAATTCCTTTAATTCTTCAATTTGTGAAGAATTTGAGGAAACTAACTTTTAAGTTCTATCTATCATTTTTATTTTCAATATCTTATAATTAGCATTTTAAAATTCTTAAACTTAATATAAAGTTCATTAAAAGCATCTAAAAGTTCTTCATTGTCTAAAGAATCATTTACTTCATCTTGTGCCATGAAGCACATGTGAGCGGATTATCATCCCAAGTCACCGCCATAGCCTTCTTCTTCTTCTTCTAGAAGTCGTTGAAATTGTTGGAATTTGTGGACTTTGACTTTAACTTGAGTAGCGGACAATCCTTCTTTATGTGACCTGGCTTATTACAATTGAAGCACAAAGAATTGCCCTGCTGGCCTCTTGCTAATGCATTGCACAGCACTCTGCAGCTCTGTGACCGATCTTATGATAACTATAACAAGCACCCTGGAATCTACGCTGTTATGGTGCCCTTTGATCATGCAGTGGTCCTTTCTTATGAGGACCTTATTGCTGCTGGGAACTTTTACCCTGCTGCTGGGGTCCTTCAGGTCCTAAAAATGGCCTCTTCCCCTTTCCTTTGTCCCCGAACTATCCTGCTTTGGTGTTTCCCTCCTTGCTCTTCTGGAATATAGTAGCCTCGGTCTCCTGAGATATAGCAACATCGGCAACCTCCCGCACTGAATGAAAAAACCACGACACTAAATAGCGACGTAAGCTCTGGCGAAGTCCCATCAAAAACATCTGAGTCTGACGCTCCCCTGTCTGCCACATGCCGGTAAATCTGAGTAGTCCCACAAACTTGCTCTTATAGTCAGCTACAGACATATCTCCCTGCTCCAATCAGGCTTACTCTAACTCTTTCCTGACCTTTGTTGTTGTTGATACATACTGCTTGTCAAAGAAGTAAACAAAATCCTCCCAACTAAGCGCCATACGCTGCTCTGGTGTGAAATGAAGTCTGTACCAACCTCCAGCATCACCCTTAAGGCTAAATGCGGCTAACCTCTGCTTCTAGATGGTGTCAACATTAAGCATATCTAAAATGTTCCCCACATCTTCCTTCTATTTATGGGCTCCAAGTGAATCTGATGAGCCTTAGAACTCTGGTGCCCTCAACTTCTAGTACCTCTCCACCAAATGAAGCTAAGCCTCCTGCTCTGTGGCCCTATCAACAGCTGATGGTGGTGTGGCTTCTGGTGTTGCCTCTGCAATAGGTTTAGCTGGTGCTATGAGATCGATCGGATGCTATGGAGCCTATTGTGGCTCGGGCTCTAGATCAGCTTGCCCGGCTCCCTGAGCACAGGTTCTACCACGACCACATCCTCATCCCGACATCTATAAATTCAGGTGTAGAGCTTATTAGACACGGTAAATGAGATCTCGAGCATATATAACATAACATATAACAATAGGAAAATCACATCACATATCATTCACAACATACTTTATAATCAAAGTAAGATAGTTATCATTAAAAAATTCATAATTTTCAAGGTATACGTGAATCCTAGGAAACTCAATCCTAGCTCCATGAATTGATACAGGATGATCCTAAGAATACTGGAAACTAGAGCTCTGATACCAGCAGTGACGCCCCTGGTTTCACACAAGGTTGTAGTCTAAGGTGAACCCAAAGATATCAAACCTACCATGCACCCACACTGTACAAAGATACGTTTCTCCATCATAGTAATATCTCTCTAGTAGAATCAACAATAATCAAGTGTAGGTACAAAGCGGATAAAATAAAGATAAGAATGCAATGAATATGATAAAGGAAAGAAATATAAAAATAAAAATAATCATGTTCTAACTAAAATAAATGAAGTACAACAGATGTCCGGAATATAGATAAAATATCTTAATACATAAGAGTCAACTGATAGTACTAAGGCACCCAGCCTTTTAAAATGAAATACAACTCTAATGTCTGAAAAAAAAATAATAAATACTATAGAGTATAAATAACTACTACTAATAAATGATGAAAACTAAGTCGAAACTATGTCAACCTGCAACTCTCCGGACGCCTGACTTGCTGCCTAAAAAGAAGAGAAACAACAAGCGTCAAAGCGCTAGCGAGATCATCTCCACCCCTCCCAAGGTAAAGAAGGTTAGGAGTATAAAAATATAGGTTAATACATATAGATATATAAATCATCTATCATGAACTAAGCAGAAATTAAGATTTAGAAATCCACACAACACGAGAATTAGTATGTTGAGTGAAATAATCCAAATAAGAAAACCCTTATGTATATATCATGTCTCAAATTATGAATCGCTAAATCCTAACTCCAAATCCTATAAATAAAATAATAAATAAAAGAACAACACATTACCAAATCTCATCCAATACAAGTCACATCAAATATCTCACACTACCCTCAGAGAGGTGGCACGGTCACAAAAATGATAATTCTGGTAAAAGAACCTTGCATAGTATATGTGTCGTGTATGACAACCTCAATCTTATATCCTACTCTTAGGGTAATTGACATGGGAGCATGAATGCAATCTATGTGATTCTCTATTAGAAAATAATAATGTTGAGTAAGACGCTCACAATATCATTTGACATCACCTACCTTACTCAATCACCCTGCGGAAATAGGCATATCACCCTATTCCGGAAAAACAATGATGCACAAAGGAGTGTAGTCTACTGCGGTCTCATTGTAGTATACCAAATAGTCACTCTGAGTGTAGTCTATCGTGGTCTCATTGTGGTATACCAACTAACCCACTCAAACATCCAAACTATCACACAATGCAATCTATGTCACACTCTATCTTGATAAACTCATAGGTTACGCACCTCCAAACGCTCGTGTGTACTCAAATCTAGTGCATGTACTCTCGTAAACTACGCGCGTGTGTTGACGTGTGACTCGTACTTCGTGTTCACAATCAAATGCGCGTGAGAAAGAAATAAAGCTCATAAAAAATCTTCAGACCGATCGACCAATACCTTCCTCGACTAACAGAAACGTGCACACAACATGCACATTAATCCATCCTTTGACCAGTCGACTGAAGTATGTTTTCAGACGACCAGACAGAACAACATCGCCAGATCCTGTAACATAATGATCGACTGATCGACTTGATCAGTCGACCGACTACTGCTAGATTCTCAGTTTCCTGAGAATTGACAAATTCGATTAATATTCATAAAATTGAATTTTTTTCAAAAAGCTCCTATGTAAAACTTAATTTCAAGTAATTAAGGTTTATTCTACTACATGAAACACAATTACAAATATTAGAGAAGATCTATTAACCCTAACATGTAATATTTGTAAATTTGTAATAAAAACTAATAACTTAAACAAAACTTTATGCTAAATCAAGTAAAAACTTTACACCCAAATCTGAGAATTTGTTTTATAACTTGTCAAATCAAAAGGTTAAAATCTTTACGTCATATATATTTAAAAGGTGTGATCTTTATACATGAACTAGGTTTTAAAATCCAATAAAACTAAATAGAACCAAATAAAAATCAAATAAAAATTGGGATGGGATTGGGGAAGATGAAACTCACCTCAAATGTTAGATCTCATATTTATAAGCCTACTATCTAATCTAGTTTTGATGATTAACAAACAATTCCTAACAATATTTGTTGAGTATTTATATTTACTTGTTAGGTATTCTACACAAAGATTCTTGGTTGGAGGTTGGTTGGATTGTGCCTACACGATCATATTCATTGGAGGATGGAAAGAATTTGGAATGGAGCACGATGCATTCAAGTCCAAGACATACTATTGCTTCATCCATACTACAAAGAGGAGGATTGCCCAAGATCAAGCGTCATAAGATCATTTAGCTTGGGTTTATCAATTAGTTTAGTATGTTCATACTTTGTGTGTTTATACTTAGAAGTCAAATTATACACACACGTAGTTTACATTTTATTGCTTTCAAGTTTAGCCACATAAATATGAAATAAATGGATATAGCTATATAAACACATATTTGTTTTATGTTTATACGTGCTTGAAATGATTTCATTAAATCAAGCCTTATTAATTTCAAATCAATGAAATCGTGTTTACCATTTTCATATTTTTGAAAGTTTGCACAATATATGTCTACGGATTAAAAGACTCGGTTATATCTTTTATATAGTCTATTAATCCATTCAAAAGAAGTTTCAAACTTGTTTGAAATTATTTTTTCAAAATCATGTGTTTTTGAGATTACGTATTTTGACCAATTTTGTAAAATGATGAGTTTTCACAAATAGGAAATGCAATTTAAAAAATCCTTTTGTAACATGTTTATTTTTATATTTATAAATATTTTCCAAAGTTTTATAATTTTTAGAATTTATTTGCTATTTTTAAACCTACTTCAAAGTCTAATTTTATTGTGCATATATGTCATTGAGCATTCTATCAGTCGATTGATGAGGACCATCAGTCGACCAAAAAAATACGCTGGAAGGACCGATAGTTTCTATTCAATCGACTGATGAACCATCAGTCGACCGAAGCAGACCATTAGTCGACTGATAGGTTCATCAGTCGACCGATGAGCATTGAACTGCCTCCAACGTTCAGCTCATCACTCGACTGAACAGTACTTTCAGTCGACCGACGAGCGTCTGGAAGCCTGTAATGGCTAGTTTTTTCAATTTTGTTTGTTTGTGATTTTTGGTTGGTTTGAGAGGCTATAAAAAGCCCTCATGTCTCATTTATTTCTTATGGATGTTTAAGAGAGTTTTAAACAAGTTTGTTTCAAAGTTTTAAGTGTGTTTTTGTTTATGCAAAAAGAGGTTTACAAGAAGAGGAGATCAATTTCGGTTTGACCTTTCTACTTCACGTTTCCATCTCTCTTTTTTTAGAGAAGTGTTTCTAAACTCATTTTCTAGCTATTTATTATTTTGATTTTCTTATTTATGCTAGATTGTTTTGAGTTTTACTTTAGCTTCATTATACTCATTGTTTACACACACACACACACACCTTGAGTTGTAATACACAAGGACACCGAGAGAAGTGGTTGGTGAGAGACGGGGTCAATTCTAAGAGGAGTGGCATCGGTAGTAAATCCTAATGATAGATCATAATTTCGAGCACTTGAGGAAGGTGACACAGGCTAGGCCAACACTTAGAGGGTGTTTTTTTATGATTGCAAGTGTGTGTGTCACGCCCCGCTTCCCAAAATACACGGGAATCGGAACGTAAACAAGCCCGCGACGTATTAGATTGAGAAGAAATATACACAATATTTTTTTTTCTCTCTTTTCTTTTCTTCTCAACCTAATACGCTAAGCGTCTGGAAACAATATAATATACGAAGTCACAGGTCCCCGATCACATATAGCAAGAATATAAAGACAACCCAGAATAAAAATAGACATATCATCAGTGGTAAATCATCCCAGATACAAAATATGGGTCAAAACATACCCTTATTACAACAACAGTTCAACTAAGAAATAAGAAATACATAGTCCATAATAAAAGGGAATAAAATAACTAAATCTATCAACAACTAAAGAAATACTGTAACGAGTTCTAGTGTTCATCAGCTACTACAGAAGAAAACTACTACGC
>BQKN01064372.1:244651-259165 GCA_022839385.1 Asparagus kiusianus | reverse complement strand
TTTTTTTTTAAGATATACATTGTTTAAATGATTGTTTTTAAATACATATATTGATCAAACATGATTTTTAGAAATATACTTTTTCATCACATAGTATGAACTTTCTTCTTGGCTTTATTTATGAGAGGTTTATGTTTTAAGCAACCCCCGGATTTATTGATTCTTTCTTTCAAATCATGTTTACCGGGTGCTAAAAGCTTTTGTATGGGTTGAAACAAGCTCCAAAAGCTTGATATGGTCGCCTCTCTTGCCTTCTTGTTGAATATGACAAAAATTAATTCTGGTTTGTTTTATCCTAAGCATACTCCTTGATCTTTGTGGATAAAACATATAAATTTTCGACATTATTCTTTTATGATGCGCTTATGATTCTTGGATTTCATGGACTCGTGAATTTTCATGATTTTCCTTCATGGAGTTTCATAAATGCTTTCACAAATATTTTTAAATACTTTCATGATTGTTCATGAACTTTCATTTGAATATTCATGGTTCTCTTTCATGAACAAAATTTTTGGTTTTTATAAGTTTTCATGATTTTCATGTTTCCCTTTGTTTGATTTTATATGTAAATCTATATATTATTTTTATATTTGTATATTGGGATATCATGTTCATAATAATACATCTATGTGTGTTCTCAATCAATCATGATTTATGTTTGATGACTTATAAATTTTTAGATATATTAATTAAACATTTGATTTTTTTTCCTCAAATATTTGATTTTCACTTTTGAAATATTTTTATATTTATGTTTAAGACCCATGCAACACTTTTTCTTAATAATACATATATATGTGTTCTCTTGGTCTCTTTGTATGTGAGTTGAGATTAGCATGCTTCTATATATATTTTGCTCACATATAACCGTCTTGTTTTTCTTGATATATGCTTATAGGCTTTTTGATAGAGGGAGTTTTTTCCCTATATTTTGTTTATACTCACTCGTGTTTTTTGATAGGGGGAGCTTTCGCTCTCTTATTCTTATTATTTTTCCCATTTTGATGTTGACAAAAGGGAAGAAACAAGTGGATTATGAGTATTTTATTTTCATGTATGAGTTATAAATTGTATATTCATTTGATATCATGCATGTCTTATATCTCTTTGTGTAGATTATTTGTCATCATCAAAAAAGGGGAGATTGTTAGGTCTCATATTTATGAGCCTACTATCTAATCTAGTTTTAATGATTAACAAACAATTCCTAACAATATTTGTCGAGTGTTTATATTTGCTTGCTAGTTATTCTACATAAAGATCCTCGGTTGGAGGTTGGTTAGATTGCGCCTACACGATCATATTCATTGGAGGATGGAAAGAATTTGGAATGGAGCACGATGCATTCAAGTCCAAGACACACTATTGCTTCATCCATACTACAAAGAGGAGGATTGCCCAAGATCAAGTGTCATGAGATCATTTAGCTTGGGTATATCAATTAGTTTAGTATGTTTATACTTTGTGTGTTTATACTTAGAGCTCAAATTATACACGCACATAGTTTATGTTTTATTGCTTTCATGTTTAGCCACATAAATATAAAACAAATGGATATAGCTATATACACACATATTTATTTCATGTTTATACGTGCTTGAAATAATTTCTTTAAAATCAAGCTTTAACAATTTCAAATTAATGAAATCATGTTTACCGTTTTCATATTTTTGAAAGTTTGCACAATATATGTTTACGGATTAAAAGACTCGATTATATCTTTTATACAGTCTATTAATCCATTCAAAAGAAGTTTCAAACTTGTTTGAAATTATTTTGTCAAAATCATGTGTTTTTGAGATTTCGTATTTTGACCAATTTTGTAAAATAATGAGTTTTTACAAATGGAAAATAAAATTTAAAAAATTCTTTTTGTAACATGTTTATTTTCATGTTTATAAACAATTTCTAAAGTTCTATAATTTTTGGAATTTATTTTCTATTTTTAAACCCACTTTAAATCCAATTTTACTGTGCATATATGTCACTGAGCATGTTATCAGTCGACTGATGAGGATCATCAGTCGACCGAAAAATTACGCTGGAAAGACCGACAGTTTCTGCTCAGTCGACTGATGAACCATCAGTCGACCGAAGCAGACTATCAGTCGACTGATAGGTTCATCAGTCGACCGATGAGCGTTAAGCTGCCTCCAACGGTCAGCTCATCAGTCGACTGAACAGTACTTCCAGTCGACCGACGAGCGGCTGGAAGCCTGTAATGGCTAGTTTTTCCAGTTTTGTTTGTTTGTGATTTTTGGTTGGTTTGAGATGCTATAAAAGGCCCTCATTTCTTATTTATTTCTTATGGATGTTTAAGAGAGTTTTACACAAGTTTTTTTCAAAGTTTTAAGTGTGTTTTTGTTTATGCAAAAAGAGATTTACAAGAAGAGATCAACTTTGGTTTGAGTTTTCTACTTCACATCTCCATCTCTCTTGTTTTAGAGAAGTGTTTCTAAACTCATCTTCTAGCTATTTATTATTTTGATTCTCTTATTTATGCTAGATTGTTTTGAGTTTAACTTTGGTTTCATTATACTCATTGTTTATACACACACCCCTTGAGCTTAAGTATTTTCACATATAGTATAATTATTGGGTTGTGTGATTGTAACATTAAGAGTGAGCTTAATTGAGTTCTCATCTTTGTATTAGAGAACAAACCTTGTATTTACGCTTTCATTGTTAAGAACACGTTTTAATACACAATGATACCGAGAGAAGTGGTTGGTGAGAGACGGGGTCAATTCTAAGAGGAGTGGCATAGGCTGTAAATCCGAGGGAGATATTGTAATTCCGAGTACTTGAGGAAGGTGACACGGACTAGGCCAATACTTAGAGAGGGTGTTTTGTGTGGTTGCAAGTGTGTCAGTTATAAACGTTTATCAGTGAGTGTTGAAAACTGATTGTGTAGTATTTTTGTGAGATTGTGTAGTATTATTTTATGACTACCTTACTTTGATTGAAAAGTAATTGTGTGAATGATATGTGATATGATTTTCTTATTATTATATGTTATGTTATATATGCTTGAGATCTCATTTATTGTGTCTTTTAAGCTATATTCCTAAAAATTATAGATGTCAGGACGAGCTAGGCAAAGCTAAGTTAGCAACTAAGCTGCAGCAGGCTCTACAGTACTTGATTGATATCATAGCGCCAATTACAGCTAGAACAGGAGTCCTAGAGGAGCAAATGGCCAACAAGATTCTGCCAGCAATACTATCATCTGAAGTTCCATCACCAGTAGCACTAGCTTAGCCTATTACAAAGGCGTCATCAGGAGTCATGCCAACACCAGCTATCGGCAGAGTTTATGCAGTCTTGTCGCGCGATCATGGTGCAAGTGTGGCCATTGTGGAAGGTATGCTCCTTGTGAATACCTTTCCATCCCGTATTCTTTTTAATTCATGCTCTTGCATTCTTTCAACTCCTATGATTTCATGATTAGACTCCAGCTAGTTACACAACCTTTAGATATTCCTTTGTCAGTTTCCACCCCTCTAGTTGATGTGTCACTTCTAGAGAGTATATGTAGGAGATGCATTATCAGCCTAGACGAGTCTAAATTCGTGGTCGATTTGATTGTCCTACATATGTTCGAGTTCAATATGATTCTTGGTATGGATTGGTTATCTTCCTACCATATTAGTATTAACTGTTTTGCGAAGACAGTTAGCTTATGAGCATTCGATGGTACTGAGTTGGTTGTAGCGACCTCACGGGGTAACCAGTTTGTAGAGTTATTTCTAGCCTATGTCAATGAGGTGATGATGCGGGATCAGGATGCTGATTTGAGTGAGACACGAGTAGTTTCAGAGTATCAAGATGTCTTTTAGGACATACCAGGATTGCCTCTAGTGAGAGAGGTAGAGTTTTACATAGAGTTGTAGCCAGGCACAGACCCGATATCCCAAGCACCTTATCGTATGGCACCATTGGAGCATTGGAGTAGATGGAGGTCTTTGAATGAAGGGCTGGTTAGTCATGCCGAATAATCTGTAGTTGAAGAAGGATTTATTTGATAAGGCACATCGCACCAGGTACACAGTGCATCTAGGCACAACCAAAATGTACAATAACCTGAAGAGATATTTTTGGTGGAGCGGCATGCGTAGGAAAATTACGGAGTATGTGGCTAAGTTCTTTACCTATCAGCAAGTGAAGGCAGAACATCAGAGACCGTCAGGAACCCTATAGCCTTTACTCATTCTTGAGTGGAAGTGGGCAGATATCTCTATAGATTTTATTATGGGATTACCAAGGTTGACCAAGGGGAATGATTCCATTTGGGTGATAGTTGATTGCTTGACAAAGTTGGCACATTTGTTACCGGTGAAGACGACTCATACGGCAGAGACTTATGCGAGGATTTTTATTCGGGAGATAGTTCGATTACATAGAGTTTCGGAGATGATTGTATCAGATCGTGGCTCAGTTTTCACATCTCATTTCTAGAAGAGCTTCCAAAATTCATTTGGCAGTCAGTTATCATATAGTAGTGTTTTCCACCCACAGACAGATGGACAAACGGAGAGAGTGAACCAAGCGTTAGAGGATATGTTACGGGCATGTGTTATTAATTTTCAAGGCAGCTGGGAGGATTATATTCCATTGATTGAGTTCGCCTACAATAATAGCTATCAGGCGATGATAGGTATGACACCGTATGAGGTATTATATAGGAGGCCTTATAGATCCTTGATTTGTTAGGCAGAACCGGAGGATAGCTTATTGCTTTGGCCAAAATTTGTGAGACAGACTATAGAGAATGTAGTGTTGATTTGAGAGCGTATTCTTATCACTCAGAATCGGCAAAAGAGCTACGCAGATCAGAGGCACGACCTTTAGAGTTTCAGGTTAGAGATTATGTTATATTGAAGGTGTCACAGATGAAGGGTGTTTAGCGATTTGGCAAACAGGGAAAGCTTGCCCCAAGATACATTGGCCCGTTCAGGATTTTTGAGCGTATTAGAGCCATATCATATAGGCTAGATCTTCCAGCATCGATATCGGATGTACACGATGTTTTTCATGTTTCGGTGCTCAAGAACCATTTACGCGATGGGGAGCAGTAGAGGGTGATTTATGCACCAGATTTAGAGCTTCAGACCGATTTGACCACCATTGAAATTCCAGTTTGCATCCTTGCCAAGGAACATAAGAAGCTTAGGAATAAGGTGATTCCTTTAGTGAAGATCCAGTGGAACCGGAAAAGAGCTGAAGAGACTTCTTAGGAGCATGAGAAGGATATGCGTCGCGACTACCCTCACCTGCTTGAGCAGGTAAAATGATTAGTTATGATTTGTTGATAATTTATGCTAGTTATATAGCCACATTTATATTTAACGCTGGAATGAGGGTATTGACACTTAGCTTCTAATCACTCAAAACACATGGTATATATATGAGAGGTTCCTTGTTTGAATTTTTTGCCCGATGTACTAGTTCCGTTTGATTAGGGGTTAAGTGGGAGTATTTGTATTCTAGGTTGTTAAGTATAAATTTTTCTTATGATTCATATCTAGAGATTAATGGTACGATATGTGTATGAGAGGGTTTCCTTGTCTGGATTATCCCCTCGGCATGTTTTTCTCGTATTATTAATCTCTAAGATATAATTGCGGAATTTCGAGGATGAAATTCTTTTAAGGGGGTGAATGTAAAACCCCATAAATTTTAAAATATTGTGATTTATATTGATAAATGAGTTTTAATTATGATAAATATTATTTATAGATGAATGATTATGTTAACAATTGATTTGAGATCAATTAAGAGTATATATGAGAAGTATACAAGTGTTAAACATGCACAAGAAACGAG
Organism: Asparagus kiusianus; assembly: GCA_022839385.1. Lineage (NCBI taxonomy): Eukaryota > Viridiplantae > Streptophyta > Magnoliopsida > Asparagales > Asparagaceae > Asparagus > Asparagus kiusianus. The sequence goes on along the minus strand of BQKN01064372.1, from coordinate 253,336 downwards.
TGAAGCGTGAAAACATGCACAAAAGATCAAAGGCTGGAAATAGCCTCTGATCAGTCGAGCGACGGGCTCAACCATGCTCTCGATCTCGAGAGCTCAGCCGATCAGTCGACCGAATCTTTTTATCGGTCGACTGATCAGGCTAAATTTTTGAGAATTGCTTCCTTTACTCATGGATTCGTTCTTTTACGCGTGGGTTCGTTTCGCAAGAGTGTAGTGCAAGTTGTGAGCTGATAATTACACATATTTTGATGAGTACACGTACTGAGTTGAGTGTGCACGATTCGATCGTTTGGGGTTATTCAAATAGTTTGCATTCATTGCGAATAACGATTATTTCAGTTAGCTATTGTTATGGGTGTTTGAGTGGGGTAAGTTAGTACCCGCAATGAGACCGCGGATGGACTACACTATGAGTGTGTTAGTCAGTATACCGTAATGAGACCGCGATGGACTTCATCTGTTATACACTTTTGTATCCACATGAGCATGCGCAGAGGTCATTGAACCTATGTTTTTTTTATGCATGGTTATGTGTAAAGGTTGATATACATATTTGTCGATCCGCACGGGGGTGTGATGAGTTAAAGAATTTCAGAGAAGAATTATTTAATTAACTTGATGATAACCTGAGTTGCAGATGATATTTGTATTTTAGTTGATATGAGTTAATATGGAGGTATTTCACATCGTTGGTACACAGGATAGTGTATTGGTATCGGCTTTGCCCACGAAGGGTAGTATGGGGAGTTGAACGACATTTATGGAGATGATTGTTATATTTCTTTCTGGTGTTGTTCTTCTTTACTATTTTATTCCTAGTTGAAATTTATATTTAGAAACTCATAACTTGAGGCACATGGTATATACATGAGGATTTTCTTGTTTGGATTATTTCGCTCGACGTACCAGTCTCTTGTTGTGGATTTCTAAATATAAATCTCATGCAGTACAGGATAAAATGATCTAGGTAGACTATACAGTTATAGGTAGAGTCTCCATCATATTTAGTAGCCCTTCCCTGGGGGCGGATGGAGATGATCTTACTAGCGCTCTGACGCTGTTGATTTCCCTTCTTTTCAGGCAGTGGATCAGAGTTTTGGAGAGCTGTAGGTTGATGGACTTTCAGCATAATCGCCGTCACTTACTGATAGTAGTTTCTACTCCACAATTATTTAGTTTGATTTTAGTTGATTATTAGACTTACATTTTATTTTGAGAGTTGAGAACTTATGTATTATTCATTTGACTCTTGTAGTTGAGATTATTGACCATTTGTATCAGATTGTTGGACGTGTTTTTTTCATTCTATTAAGATTTGATTTCTTCTGATATCGATCATTTATTACTAATGTTCTATTTTTGTTTTCATCTTTTTTATATCTGCTTGTACCTGTACTGTCTTATTTGACTCTACTAGAGAGATATTTCTATGATGGTGAAACATGTCGTTGCACAGTATGGGTGCATGGCAGGTTTGATATCTTTGGATTTACCTTGGACTACAGCCTTGTGTGAAATCAGGGGCGTCACATGAGCGGAGATGTAGGTCATGGGTCGACCGAACTCCATGATCATATTGTTTGTTTGCAATTGTCATTTGTGCACTATCTCACTTATATTTTGTGTTCTTGTTTATATCGTCCATCGTTTAAACCACAAATCCTTGCACATAACTTGTTGTACATCATAATTGCTAGGATATTTATTAATTATTTTTAGTTTGACATTAATATCATATTAGATTAGCAAATACTCTATTCAACCCCCCCTCCCCACACACACACACACACACACCCCTCCTCTAGGGTAATTTCATCAAAGTCGTGTTAAACTCCTCAAACACGCAAGAGACACGTTCATCCTTCGATAAAAGCCCACGATCTCGCCCTCCTCTTGATTTTGCTTATCAAAGCTCTTCAAAATTCACAAAAATAAGTTCTAGGGTTTTGAGGGGAGAGGGTGGCTAATTGTTCACGTGGAAGATGATGAAAAATAGGAGAAACATCGGGTTTATATACTTATATACATAAACAGGCCAAACCGAAACAAAACTGACCCGAAAACAAACTCAGGTTTGTGCACCCGCCGGTCGACTGATGCTTGACATCAGTCGACTGGTCAGCTACTATTGGTCGACTGATGTTTGTTATTAGTCAACCGACCAGTGGCTAATTTTCAGTCGACTGGTCCATCATATATGCATGTTTACACTTGTAGATTTACACTTATATGTATGTACTCGATCTCAAATCGATTTTAAACATACTCATTCATCCCAGAATAGTATCATCCATAATAAAAATTTATTATTTTCACAATATTTTCAAAATTTACGATTTACAAATAACCCTAGATTTTTGTCCATTTTTATTTATTTTGACCAAATATCAAATAATTAATTGGAGTTGAAAATCACTATTTCATTAGTAGTAGTCCATGATATTAGTCTATTTTCATTCATTTCGAGTGTGTTTCAAATTTGATGATTTTCATCAGCCATAACACATGATTTTAGTTTATTTTTATTTGCATTGACCTAATTGAAAATAGGTATGTTTAGTGCAAAATTCATAATTTAGTGAGCAGTAACTCACTATTTTATACAATTTTTTTCATTCAACCCAATGTTATGTATGATTTCATGAGCTCTAATCTATGAAAACTGATCAGTCGACTGATCAATGGGGTCAATTGACCGACCGGAACACTGAATCAAAAACGTCAGTTTTTCTAAAGTTATTTGGGTTTTTTCAAATCTTTAACCCTAATTAAAGAATTCATTTTTAACTTTTAATCAAGATGTAAACATTTGCATCATCAAGTTTAAGGGAGTGATCTCTACACATATAATAGATTTTAGTCCAATAAAAACAAAGAAAAAGGGGATGAGTTTGGAGAATATGAACTTGCCTTTAGAAGAGGTTTTGATCTCTCAAACGCGAGAGAAACTCAATCCTCCTTCACAAAAGTTGTAGATCTCGTCCTCCTCTAGATCTTTGCTTTACAATGTTTCTCCAAAAATGAAAAAAAATTAGGGTTTAGAGGGGGAAAGGTGGCTGGTCAAACGTGAGAGAGAAGGGGGAAAGAGAGAGAGATTGTGACTTTTAAAATCGCCTCGGAAATTGGGTTTCAGTCTCTGTCGTCAGAATGCAACGAAACTTAACCCATATCATAATCTCGATATTCTAAGATCAATAGTGCAACCCTCGTGCATATCTGATCAATAGAAAAAATTACTAAAAATAAAATAGTGACAGTTTTTAGTAGACTCGCTATACCGAGGCTGAAACTACGAATTGATCTCAAATCGATTCTAAACTAATCCATTCATCCTAGAATGATACCAACTGTAATAAAACTCATTTATTATTATTTAAAATTATTTTTTAAATTTTTAGGGTTTTACAGTTTAAACCCAATGACAAATAACTAAATGGAGTTCAAAATTCATAATTTTCATGACTAATTACCCATGATTTTAGTTCATTTTAGTTTGTTTGAATCCAATAGCAAGTAACTACGTACTAAATAATTATGTAGAGTTTAAATTTTACAATTTGCATGAGCTACAATCCATGACTTTTATTTATTTTTTCTTTTTTCTCAAATGGAAAATAATTATGTGGATTTTAAAATTCATGATTTCATCTAACCTATTATTTTTTCCATTTTTATTTGTTTCGACTAAACAAAAAAATAGTTAACAATAGTTCAAAACTAAGATTTTATGAGCTATAACATATGATTTTTGTCCACTTTCTTTCATTTTGACCTTATTAAAATAAATTAAATAGAGTTCAAATTTCACAATTTTATGAACTAGAAGTCATAAATTTTATCCATTTTGGTTTGTTTCGACCCAGTGACATATAACTATCTAGAATTCAAAATCATAATTTTTTGAGCTATAAGCCATGATTTTTATTCATTTTTATCTAATTTTACCTAATGGAAATAATAATACGGAGTTCAAACTTCATGATTTCATGAGGTGACCCATAATTTTTGTTTATTTTTATTCATTTTTTATTTGATGAAAAATAATAAGTAGGGTTCAAAATTCATGATTCTATGTGATATAACTCCTCATTTTTTTATGATTCATTTTTTATAAGGTTCAACGATCAAGATTTTTTGAGTTTTAACCCAGAATTTTTTTCATTTTTGTATGTTTGACCCCATGATAATAAATTAAGTAGAGTCCATATTTCAAAATCTTATCAGTTAAAAGTTATGATTTTGATCCATTTTTTTCCATTTCTATCCAATGATGAATAATTATGTGTAGTTCAAAATTCATGATTTTATGAGCTATATCGATGATTTTTTATTATTTAAACTCAATGGAAAATAATTTAGCAGAGTTTAAAATTCACACGATTGTTGTTCATTTTTGTTTAGACCCAATGGATATTATTATATGACTATAAAATTTACTATTTCATGAGCTATAACTTCCGGTGTTCATCAATATTTATTCATTTCTACCAACTTTTATTGATTTTGTTCATTCAAAATTCACGATTTTATAAGCCGCAACCCATGATTTTGTTTACTTTTGCTCATTTCAACCTTAAGATAAATAATTAAGTGAAGTTTAGAGTTCACAATTTTCACCCACAATTTTTTTATTTGTTTGATTCAATCCAGCGGAAAATAATTATGTGGACTTCAAAATACATGATTTAATGCCTATAACACATGATTTTAGTTAATTTTTGTTCATTCAGACAAGTTCACACTTAATTTTGTTTATTCAAATTTATAATTGCATGATCTATAACTCATGATTTTAGTTAATTTTTATTTATTTTGACTCAATAGAAAGTAATCGTTCATTCAAAATTTATGATTTCATCATTTCTAATTCATGATTTGATTTTTTTTCATTTTTATTCATTTCTTCCAAATAGAAAATAATTAATCAAAGATTAAAAATCATAATTTTTGAGTTATAACCCATGATTTTTGTTTATTTTTGTTCATTTTGTTCTAACAGCAAAAATTTATGTGGAGTTTAAAATTAACAATTTTATGAGCTATAACTATGATTTTTATCCATTTTTTCATCTTGATCCTATGAAAAATAATTTGTAAGGCTCAAAATTCACAATTTCACGATCAATAACTCAATTTTTAACTCATTTTGACCTAATAGCAAATTATTAAGTAGAGTTCACAATTCCAATTTCATGAGCTAACCCATGATTATTTTTCCATTTTCATTCATTTCAACCCAAAGGTTAATAATTCCAGGGAGTTCAAGATTTAAGATTCCATGAGCTACTCATGATTTATATTCATTTTTGTTTATTTTGACCCAATAATAATAAATTAGACGGAGTTTAAATTTTACAATTTCATAAGCTAGAATTTATACTTTATGTCCGTTTTTGTCAACCCAATGACAAGTAATTTGTGAAATCTATGATTTTCTATGCATTTTCATTCATTTTGATTCGATAGAAAATAATTAAGCAGAACTTAAGATACATAATTTTATAAGCTATAACCCATGATCTTTTTACCAAATAGAAAATAAATATGTAAACTTCAAATTTCACTAAAATCCATAATTTTAGTATATTTTCATTCATTTTGATTTAATGGTAAATAATTTTGTTCAATTAAAATCCACGATTATATGAGCTATAATCCATGATTTTTTGTCCATATTTCTTAGCTTTGATCAAATAGCAAATAATTAACTAGAGCTAAAATTCATGATTTTATGTGCTATAATACATAATTTTTGTCCATTTTCATTCATTCATCCTAGTAAGAAATAATTAAGTAGAGTCCAAAATTAATTATACTCATGAGCTAGTGGAGTTCAAAGTTTACAATTTTTGTTCATTTTTGTTCATTTTTATTCATTTTGACTTAGTGATAAAATAATATGTGGAGTTCAAAAACCACGATTTCACGAGCTATAAGTTATGATTTTTGCTTATTTTCATTCATTTTGACTTAGCGGCAAATAACAATTAAGAGTTCAAAATTCACAACTTCATAAGCTATAACTCATTTGTTTTGATCTGATGGCAAATAATTAAGCTAAGTTCAAATTTCATGATTTCATAAGCGATTTTTGTCCATTTTTGTTCATTTTGACCTAGTGGCAAATAACTATGGGGAGTTCAGAATTCATGATTTCATAAGCTATAACTTTTTTGTTTTGATTTAATGGCAAATAATTAACCTAAGTTCAAAATTCATGATTTCATGAGCTATAAGAATCAATTTTTGTCTATTTTTGTTTATTTCAATCTAATGACAAATAATTATATAGAGTTTAAAATTCACCTTTTCATGACCTATAACCCATGATTTTTATTCATATTTATTTATTTTTATACAATTCAAATAATTTTGCAAAATTTAAAATTCACAATTTTATGAGCTACAATCCATAATTTTTTATTTATTACCAATAACAAATAATTAACTTGAGTTTAAAATTCATGAATTTCATGAACTGACCCACAAATTGTCTTCTTTTTGACCCATTGAGAAATAACTATGTGCAATTTAAAATTCACGATTTTCATGAGCTATATAACTCATGATTATTTCATTGTTCTTTGTTTAAACTAAATGGTAAATAATTATATGAAGTTTAAATTTTATGATTTCATATGCTATAGCCCATAATTTTTATCCAGTAGCATACATTGTGATCCAATGGGAAATAATTTTGTAGAGTTCAAATCTCATGATTTTATAAGCTATAATCCATAATTTTTGTCTATTTTGTTCATTTCAACCTAATTATAATAAATTAAGCAGAGTTCAAATTTCATGTGCTACAATGTAAAACCCCAAAAATTTGAAAAAAAAATAATTTTAATAATAATAAATGGTTTTATTGTAATTGGTGGTCTATTTTTGTTCATTTCAACCCAATGACAATAAATTAAGCGGAGTTCAAATTTTACAATTTTATGAGCTAGAAGCAATGATTTTTGTCCATTTTTTCCATTTGACCCAATAACAAATAATTTTACGGAGTTCAAAATCATATTATTCAATCTTCTGGTATTACAAAAGAAGAAAAGAGGAAGAAGTTAAAATTTTGGTGAATTTAGCACTTGCAAATTTTCAATAGCGTTAATGAGCTCATACAAGGGTGGATTCAGGTGATATCTAGGGGTGCAGTTGCACCCCTAGAAATTTACAAATTGCATATAGATTCAAGTAATATTTATAGTTTGCCTCCCTCTAGAATTTTCAAATTGCATCCCAACCCAATTACCCAACCAATTTACAATGAAGTTATAGGTAATATGGTGTAATAAGTTTGTAGCAAATTGAAAATTAGCTCATTTATAAATAAAAAAACTTATTTAACTTTTCAACAATAAACGCAAATTGGTGTAGGCCCAAACATTAAAAGTCAAAAACTACAGTACTAGACACCCAAAGCTACAACACTATAGTTTTATAATATTATCTTTTTAGTTTTAAATAAATAGATGTTTGTTGTTCTCCCCTCCAAGAAAATTTTTCTGGATTTGCTACTGAGCTTATATACCAAATCAAGAAATGACGCATATAAATGTTAAAAACTTTAAGTTAATTTGTCTTTTCTTGGTTTCATCTTCTTCATTTTCACCATTGAGCTAATGATTCCAGACAATGTACTTTTTATTGAGACATTCATCTATATTGTGTGTACCGAGACATTCATCTATATTGTGTTACCACAAGTGATTATTTGTATACGTCATTTTCAAATTTAGTGTCATTATTTTCTTCAGGGTTGGTTTTATTACTATTCTTTTGGAGATGGAAAAATATTCTTGGAAGTTGGTTTGGTTTTATTACTATTCTTTTGGAGATGGAAAAATATTCTTGGAAGTTGGTTGAGGCTCTACAACTCTGAAATCCTTTTTTTCCCCCCCTCTAAAATGTTCTCGATATTATTAAGTGTGCTTGTTGATATGACTGTTTCATTATTTTTCTTTAAGAGAAGAAATAAGAGTGCCCCTTCAACCTGTAGTAGTTCCTGCTCATGCATTTGTGTAAACCAAATTTTATGATTAAACAAATGCATGTGAGACGCTCCTAACATTCATTTAAAAAAAAGGAAAACTTTTAACACAATAAATGACAAGAGATAATAAAAAACGGTTTTTCTATAGAGTGCCCATGGGCACTTTATAAGAGATGAGAGAGAAAGAGAGAAATGAATGAGAAGAGGATCCCAATGCAAATCAGAGGGCCCTCCTCCTCATTCATTTCTCTCTATCTCTCACCTCTCTTATAGAGTGCCCATGGGCACTCTATAGAAAAACCGAATAAAAAAATAGAACTAGAAAGAAAAGTCAACTTTCTTTTTAGATCCATCATATTGGGAAAAGTACTAGCAAATGATTGGTTACCAGAAGGTTCTACCAATCAAAAGCTTTTGTGGTGGTAAGCAATTCGTAACCAAAGGCTCAATATTCACGCGGTCAAAAAGATCAAACTTAGGGGGATATATTGTTTTGCTTGCTTTTTTTGGCTAGATTCTCTCATGTGATGTGGTACATCGACAAGCTATTTAATTTCAATGTTTTTTTGATAATTCACTAATTAAGAAAGCTCGTGGAAAGTTATTCAATGTTTGGCACTTTTTTTTCCTTTTTTGGGGGTGGGGGTGCTCAAAATAGGGAAAGCACGAGGTTTATAATATTTGCGTGA
>BQKN01064372.1:219292-235920 GCA_022839385.1 Asparagus kiusianus | reverse complement strand
ATATATATATATATATATATATATATATATATATATATATATATACACACGAGTGTATGAACTCTAAATTGTTTTTTATAGTTAAGTATGGTTTTCAAATTTGAAGCATGCATTAAGCTTCTATCACTAACTGAGTTACGAAAAAAACCTTTAATTATTATTTTTTTAATCCAAACCCTAATAAATAACACAAGTGTTACAATGTCCGAACAGAGAATGGGCATGCCACAGATCAACCATCCGCCTTTTGAGACAAGGCCCCAAGCCCCAACCGCTATGCCACTTCCAAAGGGTCCAACTGGGCCATATTAATAAGCAATTGATTGTATTATGATTAATTACAACGAAATAAAAGTTGGATCGTTGACCTTGTAGTCTTAGGCTCATCATCTAATCTCACTTGATTAATTGCTGTACTTGAATTAGTTATCATAATCCTACCATTCACAAACCCTAAGCAAACGGATGATGAAAATGCCCGCTATGTCGTCTTCTGAATATAGCTCACACCATAGGCCCAACAAAGTTAAATACTTGAAAATAAAACATCTAGTTACAGGGGTCACTAGATAGAATTAAATGTTAAGAAACTATAATCAAATGGAAGGGGTAAAAAAAACAGTATATAACAATTCAATCTGAAGTGTTCAAACAATCTTGTGATTTCCAGCAAGAAACTATAATCTAATGTCCCATCACCTTGTCAATTTTGAAACGAAAAGAAGGATGAAGAGGAAAACGATAAAATTACATATATGCACACTTTGATTAGTGATTCCGCTGTTTTTCAAGGATTTCGCGAGTTCGTCTAATGTATATGCAAGTGAATTGCTTGCACCAAAAAATTACTAGAATCTGCAACGATCTCTAGGCTATTGACATAGTTGCAACCTAATACTTTCGCCTTGTGTTAATCACAATTTGTAACATTCTGATCAACTGAGAACTCACCAAATATATTGGGGCAATCTTCCCATTTCTTGCGATCTCTTGCTTCCCAGTATCCGCCAATGTAGCGAAACGTCCCAGTTTTGTCGTCCTTTTGAAACCATCTCGGTTTCCAGCCATTTTCCTGCAATTTACGCGACTGTCCAAAGGAAACAACAACATCAAGGTTAGATTAATATCATCAAACTAGAACCGGTAATCATGTATATAACCTCTGTACTATGAGGTACCGTTTGGCAAAGGGTTAAGTGAGGGGTTAAGGAGACTTAACCCCTTCTTAACCTGCCAAACACAACAAATCTATATAAGGGTTAAAGTGAGTTAACCCTCCATAATTTGCCAAACATAAAAAATATAGAAGGGTTAAGTTAACCCCTCTAGAGGGGTTAAAATGAGTTAACCCCTCAAAATGAGGGGTTTACTAATACTCCTATTTAGATGGAATAAGAGTTAACCCTTCTAATTATAAAGAAAATAGTCAAAATCATTGTTATTCCCAAACACTAAAACTGATCATAAGGGCTAAAATAAAACTTATTTAACGGGTTAATAATTTAGTCCTTCGGATTATCAAATGGGCTAAGTACATTAATCCTTCTCTTTAACTCCTCTTCATTAACCCTTTGCCAAACGGGGCCTGAGGGTGTAACTACTAATAACCCCAAAACTATTTTTGTTAGCACTTTCACCAGGACCCCAGCCCACCCCCCACCCACCCAACACAAACCCTTAATAAAAGAAAAAAAAATCCTGACAACATATTTTCCCCGTTGGGTTGAGACATCAAATGAGAATAATGTGATCATAAATTATCTTTTGGTCTTAGTTTTAATAGGAAAAAAACTACCTCAATTGATGACAAACCACGTAATGTTCTCTACAGTATAGGGGGTGCAAGTGCTAATTAAGTAGTTTAGGAGTGTAAGTGAGCACACCACCAGAGTAAGAGGGGGTGTATATGTAATTAATCCAACTAGAAATTATGGTAGATTCTTAAGGGTTTCTGTTCCCTTTGTAACTTCACCATGGACGACAGTGACGTCTATCAATTATGCTCTCTCTAGCAATCAACTTGTAAGACCGACTGAGTAAATGTAATGTATGTTTCCATAATGAATAAGGCAGTAGTCCCGAATATTCATAGAGGACACATAAACACTATCACAGAAGCTTTTTTCTTGATAACATAATACTGTAAACTTACCAAAATATGTTCACCCGATTTGAAATGCTCAATAGGAACCCTTTTCCATCAATACTGACCTTTCACTGAAGTCTTGTGTTTTCAGGAGTCTGTGTATGCGTGCACGCACGCATGTGTGTATGTGAGAGGGAGAGAGAGGGCGAGGGGGAGAGAGAGAGAGAGAGAGAGAGAGAGAGTACCATCCGTTGTCTCGTCTCCAATCGAAGCTTTTCTGCAAATGCCTTTTCATACTCGCCATTTTCAAGATATCGTTGATCTGGACGAAGTCTTGAATCCGTAGGTGGAAGTTTCTCCTTAATAGATTATCAAATATTCAAGATCAGAACTAGAACAAATAAAAGCAAAATGTTGGAAAGCAGCAAGTTGACTTCTATGTCTCTCTACCTGAAGGTTTGGTGTCAACTCATTTAGTGTTATTGCAAAAGATGACAAGTTGTACCGAGTAGGATTTTCAGGAGGTTTGTTTCTTTTCCATAACAAAGTGGCATTCTCTGTTGATAGCTTGGTTTTAGAAACATCATCTCCAGTAATATAGTACATGCTGTCATCCCATTTCCCTATCAAAGCAGCAACTTTGTTTCCCATAGTATCCTCTACAAAGCCTTGCACCTATAAGGAACAATTAGTCCTCAATCATTGAAAAGACAAGATACACAATGTGACATCTATGTAACATGAGATCTTACTTGGCGAGGGTTGCGGTCAAGAAGAGATTGCTCTTTGAACTTAAGCTTACATGAATATTGGCGGTTTCCTTGTATGCTCATTGTACCATGGTGATCACAGTATATTTTACCAAGGATGAGATTATAGATACTAGTCGTTACCTAAAAGAACAGAAAATGGATATTGTCAATCATATGTCAGCGAAATAAAACCAGAAATATGAAGATGACATTGCTACATACCTTGCTCCATTGAAATATTTCACCATCATCAAATTCCAAGGTTAAAACACCAAGAGGATCTAGTTGAATAGATCTGCCCCAAAATTTACTCCTGACATTGCTGTCTCCCCAGAATCTCCAACCTCTTCCTTCACAATGGCAGGCAATGAGCATTGGATGGTGGCTAACCTAACAATGAAGATGATACATTCACTCATATCCAGAACTAAGCATTTTCTATGTCTCAATTATGAATGTAACTTCTGGCCTCCAAAAAATCATCAACTGTTATGCAAGTATGACGACTTAAACATGTATTTCCATTTTTCTCTAGAATGAATTAGAAAATTATAATATTACCATGTGCTTTATGAAGTAGATAACAAAAATAAATTTCTATGTCCATAAATGCAAACGGTGAGTGCTAAGGATTTCCCAAATAGATTATGCTTGTGTTTGATGATGGAAAGATAACATGCAAATAGGATGAAATAGAAAAGATGTGGAGTGAGTGATGGTCTTAAACAGAAATTTGAGTTTATTCCTAATAGTAGCTTCGCTTAGACTTTCAGGGTTAATGTGATAATCACCATCTGTTTAAGACGGGTCCACTTAATGCTTAACAAATGTTATCAGAGACTAGATGGTGACTCAAAGGGGAGCGAAGTTTGGTGTACATATAGAAATGGAGGGAGAGATTGGAATTCATATGTGAGTATAGTCTCACGTTGGAAAATTTTTAGGAGAAATACAATAATGGACTATGGAGGTCGATAACTAATAGATAAAATTTTAGATTAATTTGGTGGTCAATATCTGTTTCCAGGATCATTTACTCTCCATAGAGGACCAATTACTCCCCAACGAAGACTAAGAGAAGTGTTTCAAGAATATCATTAGGTCATAGTTACATTTACTTAATAGAGCATATTTATCTGCTCACCAACTTAGCATGAAAATCTGGTCAGTACCTTAAAATATGGACCGTATTTATGTACAAAATCTACATTTTTCAGTATTTAACAATCAGTGGCCAGTTCATCCTGCTCACATATGGGCTTTCCATCATCAACACAAAGCAATCATAATCAATCATGAATAAGCAACAAGGAAAAAGATTTGTATATGTGGTCCAGCGGCTCCAGCCAACTCTGAACTACAATTATTAGGACTGCTTTATAGAGATATCACTATACTGACATGGATTACAAGAAAGAATGTGATCAAACAAATTTGTATATGTGGTCCCGCAAATCTGACCTTCAACTATCGGGACTGCTTTATAGAGATATCATTATATTAACATGGATTACAAGAAAGCAGTCAAACAACACCCTTTTCCTGATATAAGTTTGAGTAATCACCCATCATCGCCTACAAAAATGAAAAGATTTCTTTCCTTAATGATAAATTGAGACACCTTGATGTACAGCACCTTACCTCGAATTGATGTTCAAATATATAATATTAAGTTCCCTCTACTCCTTTCTTCACTCTCTTCATCTTCTAGTCATGGGTTCACAATCTGTATCTTAGGAACTTCACTAGTTTGTGAGGCCTTCTATATCCCTCCTTAGTATCGTTGCTAACCATTAAATAAAGTCATAAATCATTACTCTTTATTTAGGATCCAAGAAATCCAAATATCTCACAGCTCTAAATCCTAATTTGTTTCAAATCCAGTTATGTATTTAAGTGGTAATTCTTTACACCTTTAACTTTCCCATTTGGGTTGAGCACAGGACAAAAGCAAATATCTCTATTGCTTATATTCAAGATATGACAAACATTGGAGATACTCCGACATGTACTCTTTTTCATTGTTTCTTACTTAGATATTCATTATTATGACCCATTGGGCCCTACTGTAAACAACTTGTCACAACTTATATTGACAACTGTAAGATATCATATTTCCATCACCCTAAATTGAAGTCGTTCATGTGTTTGCATGCTTACCTTTTCGACGTTACACAAGCCTTTTTCTCCATCTTAACCCTGGATCCTTCCAACGTTACCACAAAGACAGTTATGTCAATCACTATACCGTAATTCCAAAACTAAAACTGTCCATCACCTGATGATTTCTATGTCACATGCTTACTTCTTAAGAGTCTTAAATTTTACCTTAATGCTACGGACAAAAACACCTATGTCAATTGCTCATAATCCAAAAAATAGAGCTACCATTTGAGTAATTTGATGGTTAACTCTATTGTGTCCAGAGATGTACCTTGAAGCATCATCCTTTACCTTCACTTTTTTATCATGAGCATACTCCTTTTCCCTCAAAACTATGACAAAGACGTCATGTCAATTGCTCCATCTTTAATCAAACCAAGAACTACCACATATATTAGGTGGTCCTTGCGTTTGTTATGTCAACTTTTTTATCATGTGCATACTCCTTTTCCCTCAAAACTACGACAGGTACACCAAGTCAATTGCTCCATCTTTAATCAAAAACTAGAACTACCACATATGTTATGTGGTCCTTTCATATGTTATTTTCATATATCTATCTTGAAGTAACATTCTTTACCTTTCCCTTTTCCCTTGATGGCAAGGCATAAATACGATTATCCCATGTTGAATGGCACTGGAACTTCATGCCTTCTTTCATTATTTTTCCTTTCTTGGTTGTACCATCTTGTCTCTCCCCCTAAGACCCACTATGAACAAGTTGTCAGACCTTATGTGAACATGAATCTGTCCATTGACTCAGTCCTTGGTTTTAAACCAGTGAGACACCATCCTATCACCACCTTGAGTCAGACATTTTCTTGTATTCACATCCTCACCTCCCAAGAAATCCGAAAAAGGCCTCATGCTGCACCTTAACCTAGAATCCACTTAATATACCAGAAAGAATATTATGCCCACAATTCCATGTCAATCTCAAAACTAGAACATCTACTGGAGAATCCAGATAATGGGCTTGTATAACGTGCGTAGTTTTCCAATCTCTCAAAGTTTATGGCAAAACCACCGATGTTAACAGCTGCACCTTAATTCTAAAGGTGAAACCGCTGTTGGAGTAACCTGATGATGGTCATGTATCATGCTGACATAGTTTCCTTGAAGCATCATCTGTTCTAAATGCTGAAGCTACCAAGTCTACCTGTACTTGCTAAATCACTATGCTTCTCCTATATGAACCTTTCAAACATTGGGTTTGCAAAAGAAATTTTATATCATCCTTGCCACTAGCCATTACCTGCTCTTCTGACACCTTATTGGTCCTTGTGCATGCCACCAGAGTCTTGAAGGTAAATGTCATCACATAATTTTATGATCTTAGTGTGCTGCTAAGAAACTAAAGTGTGTTCTAACAATCATCATCTATATAGTGATGCTTGTTACATCCACTATTTGAGACAATGATCTCACCCTGTCAGATGCACCACCCATATGAATGGTGTCAGCCTTAAGCAGACCCATTTAACAGGAGATCATCACAATCATGTCCGATTCATTAACTTGAGACCTCAAACTAATACAAAATTTCACAATCACAGTTATGATGTTTATAAAAGATGTTTCTTAATCAGATATAACTAGAAGCATATAATTAAAACTGTTAAACATACAATAATGCTAGAAGGAAGAAAAGATGCCTTGACATTCAACAACAAACCTTCTCAGAGAAAAAACGAAGTCCCGATTCAGGAAAATCAGCTTCATAAGTCTCCCCTAACAGAGGATTGAATGGTTTACAGGGCCGGCCTTCAGTTGAAGCATATCCAGAGACTGCAAAGGCAGCTATATTCAGCATTCTCATGACACTGTTTCCCTAAATAAAAAGCATAGAATTTCAGTGTAAGAAAGACATATTAGAGGTCAGTGGAAGAGTTTCATTAATTTTGAAAAGCGTTGTATAATCATTTAGACATAATGTGGTGGATTTTAGAAAAGAAACAAGTGCTTTGTAATGTAATAAAAATACTTAACGGGGTAATCACTTGAAGTGAAATCCACAGAGGTAAGACAAATCTACCACCAATTCTCAGAGGTTTACACCTTGGTTTGCTGATGTGTCCTTATCTCTTTGGATTGATTATGGATGAAGTTACTAGGCATATCAAGTACATTCATGATAAGGTCTCATGATGCATGTTTACTGCCTGATGATGGTAATGTATTAGTAGCTAAGATCAGAGAAGGGATGATTTCTAAATTAACAAGCTAGAGAAAACTTTAGAATCTGAAGTACTTGGAAAAAGCATGAGAAAAAAGATGCAGATGTAGCTTATCAAAAGGCAAGACAAAACTAATATAGTGCACATCACATGATGATAGACAAGAAATACCTAGGATGGTTTCACTTTTGCTTGTCCATCATTTATCATGAGCAATAAGAAGACATATATCACAAATGAACCTAGCACTACTTCAAATTAAAGAGCTCGGAGTATGACTACTTGACCAAGGTTACTACATCCATGGAACGCTTTGAATTGCTTGCTGGTCAGCAATATGAGGAGGTATGTGTTTGCGTGATGTTTTAGGTCAAGGGTACTAGGATCATTTTGATAGTCATGGAAACATTTCATCTATATGCATAAGCTTATACACAAGCATACTTCTCTCCACATTTATATACACATAAATACGCATTGAAATAACTCTTCTCATGGTTGAATCATGCTTGGATTACCCAGGACAAGATGATTACTGATAAAATTGGATACAGGAATTAGAAAACATTAAGCAACATAAAAGAATAGCCATAGACAATGGAAAATTGTAATTTCCAAAGAAGCTGCCAAGATTGAGAATATGAGAAGATTAGTGAACATCAAGAAAACATAATCAAAAATATCTATACGTTAGGCTCTCCCCTTTCCCCATAAATATTCCCCCATGCCAATGATTTGCATTTCTCCATAGAAAAATTTTCAACTTATATAGGTAAAACGAACATTTTAATTTCTATCGTTCCTTCCACTGAGATTGTGTTCTAGATTGGCACTTTTACCAATTCAGATCATTGCACCAGGAATCTGTTGTGGGTATCTCTATCATGGATCCAGAGACGGGTCAACGAATTAAAAAACATTAAGCAAGACTACAATTGGTAGAAGCCCGTTTGAATAAATTGGAATTAAACTTGAAAAATGGTGAAGTCAAAGATCAATAATTCTCTATAGATTTCATCAATATCCTAGTTTTTTACTCGAAGAGAATGAGGAGCCTCAGTCCTCACTACTACATAAGGATATAATTGCAAGATGATCAAAAATGAGGAGTAACAAAGAAACATATTCAAACTTGTGATAGAACCAATCAATTTTAATGACATGGCCATTCATCCATTTGATGTCAAACAAGTAGGTTGGGCCTTAAAACCAAATTGTGACTACCTTAAGAACCCACTAAAGTTGGAAAGGGCATCAGAGCCAAATCTGTAAGGTTTATCCTCGACAATGATATCAGTGCCAAGTGCCAACAATATGAATTTTGTTGCATTTTTTTATCTGTACGATATAAATACCGACACATTTTTTTGATTATCAAAGCTTCCTAGCTTACCACGATTGCATAAAGCTTCAAGATACTGTTATTATTTAAGAAAATACATGCTTTTAGCAACAAAAGCAATTTGTTAAATAAAGGGGTGAACTTTACTGGGATTATCCTTGCTGCTCTCCAATAATTTACAAGTTCTTTATTTTTACTTAAAATGAGTTGGATTAAGAAATTGCTAAAATGAATACTTGTCAGTATACAGTTTTAGTAGACAGTTCAAAAATGCAGCTGCAATCCATAAAAAAAAACAGCTTATGAAAACTGAGCAAAATTGTCACGAGAAATAAGCAAATTAGATTTCTCGCATGAGCATACCATCTTTCCATATTCATATGCTCGATCCAAGAGATAGGAATACTCCAAGTCTTCAAAGCACTTCTGCAGCGATGACAGAGGTTCATTGAAGTAAACAGGGAGGCATATTCGAGTGAGATCCTTTCCAACATTATCTTTAATTATTGACCAAAGGCTCACACCTTTTTCCTTCTCAATAGGTTGTGGCAGTTCCTTACGCCTTTCTACCTGTGGAAACTTAAGATCACTATATCCAGCATCAATATGCATCATGTTCAAATCATTCCCGTGATTTTCACTTCTGCAAACAGTGTTACAATGGTCTGTTTCTAGCATCAAAGATGGACCATTAATAGGAGATTCAGAAAAACCCTCCTTTGTATCAAAAAAACAACATTCTTCATCTGACGAGTCATCAGCCTCTAGCTTTTCCACATCCTCAGATGATTCTGTCGCACTATACTCTGGTTGAAAATGAAAGAGTAATGAGATGAGGCGAAAAAATTTTTAAGCAAACCCCAAATGCAAAATGAGAACAATGCCGATTTGCAAATTTCATGCGCCTGTGTGTCAACTGTGTACTCCCAACATGGTAAAACCAATCTCCAACAATTTAAGAAAATAGCAAGACTGGTAAGTGCAGTAAGCATATTGCAGAAGCCTCCATAGGCAAAGGTGGTGAGCAGCTTCTGCATTCTCAGACATCCCAAGATACTCGCACTCTATCCTTCACAAGGAAAAACAATATTCCTGTTCTTCCAAGAGATAAGGGAACAAGCCAAATCGAAACTTGTAAAATATATTCAACAGATAGCCCATTTCAGACCTATTAATTATTCACTGAATAGACTTCATGTACAACCTCTGTTGAAAGTTAATACATGAGAAACTTTGCCAATCATAATAAACCTATGGCCGATACAGGTGCCCAAATGTTGGAACTTTAAGTGCGCACAAACACATCAATAAAATCTCTAATTCAATAATTTCTACAACCATGTTTTCATTTATGTTGATTGGTTACCTTTTCAAAAAACACAAATTCATTCCTTATGTCCGAGTATAGACAGCAACTCTGGCATTTCAGTCTGTTTCAGTAAGTATCGGTATAATGCTGATGCCAGGCACATATAACGTCAATTTTATATCATGCATTCTAAGCAAGATGTATTTTGGTTAGCAGCAAGTAGGTGATGCCTACAAGTACACTAACAGAGATTGCCAATTTAATCAATACTCTTTTCGATCACCAGTTTGCTGATTTAACGAGAAGAAATTAAGGCAAGTAAAACTAGTATATCACTTAATAACTCTAGTCCAACAGGAAGGCTTCCAATACATTAAGAAAAGAAACATATGGGATAAATTAAGGAAAGGTGTACCGCTGTATTTTCCATGACCAGAGCTAGAAAACTCATTCTTCATCAACTGTAATGAGCCCTCACGAATTGTTCTGGAATCTTCCTCCACATTAACATCCTGGATTCAGAAACACTATAAATTCCTTAAAATATAGAAATGAAAAATATATGAAAAAATTATAAGTTATAAATTTGATAATATATCAAATTATGAATTCTTGATATGGATCAGTGACAGATAAGCATTACTTATATTCATCCTAAAAGAAAGGTAAGTGAAATTTCAAAGGGTCAAATATACATGAATTGTCAATGTTAAGTGGCTGAAGTATTCTAATAGTCAATCAGATACATAACTCAGACCTGCGATATATATTTAACTCAAATTCTGCTAATTATTTGGTAATAATAAATGACAGGACATAGTATGAATAACGGAAAAGTAAATGTTATCACAGACATTGTCGACTGCATCACCAAGTACTGATGTGATCAAGAGTATGCTTGATGAAGTAGTAACTAACATGAGAACATTTAATTGAAAAGGAGACTATCTCAGGATATATGCACTAAGTCCTTCTCACTTAATGAACACACTGGCCATTTAAAGATGTAGCCCCAACAGGACAGGTTATTCTCTACTAGTAGCATGACAGTTGATAAGGCTTAAGGACTGGTCTGAATCCATAAAAGTGGAATTAGAGTCCACAGGATTTAGATTAACGGAATGGAAAGTGATGTATCATGTATGGAATCCAATTTAACGAAACTATGAGATAGGAGATAGGAGGATGTAGGCTGCATTTTATGGCCAAGAAATACCAAGAGGGTATTATTTTGCTAGTCAGGACAATCTGTTCACCACGATGATGACATGAAGAATGTTGTTCAATCAAGATGGAAGTGGGAACAAGTTCCTCTGTAGTTTTATTTGATCATAGAATCTGATGAAATTGAAAGGAATGTTTTACAAGATTGCTTACCACCATCCATCTTTTTAAGGTTCAGAATGCCAGGTTTAAAATAGTATGCCTAAAAAATAGCAAAAGACCCTGAGATGAATGAGTTCATCAAAAGGAAGTTGAAAGGAAATTTTACAAAATTGCTTCCAACCAGCCATCTTTTTATGTTTCAGAATGTCAGGCTTGAAATAATATGCCCAAAAAATAGCAAAGTACCCTGAGATGAATGAGTTCATCAATAGGAAATTAGACGTAATTTCACTTAAGGAGTAAGGACACAGTAATGAAGAACTAGCTGAATGGCTTAGGTGTTGTGAAGTCGACCAATAAAGTGCACAAATTATGACGACTGGTATGATCCTAGTTCTCATATCAATAAAAAAACAAAGGTCAGACCTAAATACATATAGATTAAAAGTTGAAAGGAAACGTTAGTTATTAACCTAACAAAGGAAATGACCCTTAATAGGCTAAATAAGCACCATGGATTTATTTAGCCGACTCCAAAGCTCTGAAGTCTTTGTTTTTGGTGTTACATCAGCTGTTCTATTATAACTGATATCCTAAATTTTTACTGATTGTGGGAAATTTAACCCAATGGCAACACCTTATCGTCAAGCTATACATGCAAATCAGCCTTCAAAGTGAATCACACCTTTTTGGAGTTTTATGTTATTCTCACATTTTTATACATACTGCTTCCATTTGCAAGGATGA
The DNA here is from genome assembly GCA_022839385.1 of Asparagus kiusianus. Classification (NCBI taxonomy): domain Eukaryota; kingdom Viridiplantae; phylum Streptophyta; class Magnoliopsida; order Asparagales; family Asparagaceae; genus Asparagus; species Asparagus kiusianus. Next base: position 224,018 of record BQKN01064372.1, on the reverse strand, counting down.
TGGCACAGCTTTTAAACATTTCAAATGCCAAAAGTTTTAAATATTGCAGGTTAACTATAACCAAGTTCATTGACTAGATAAACCCTAAAAGCCCCCAATGTTGGAAAAGGAAAAGGCCCAATCAAAAAAGTATACCCCAAATACTGGAAAAGGATAAGGTCCAATAAAAAAAAGTATACAGTTATCAAAATATATAGCTACAAAAATACATCTGTGTAAAATAACAAATAACAGAAAAACCTTAGCAAAAATAGAAGAAATCAATAGTAATATAAAGAAATAAATGAATTGAGAATAAAAAGGATAAGTTCTTAACAAAATATATAATAAGTACCATGATTTTTTTATGACATTCCACAACAATAATACTATTCAAAATTTATCAAAAGCACAAAGAGTATAAATAGTTTTAATGAAGAATGCCTACAATCAGATAAACATGAATACCTCCAACTGCTGCCTGAATGTACCAAGCAGGTGAAGCTGCTCTTCATACCGAAGTTTCAACTGTCTTTGGAACTCTGAGAATTCTGATTGCATGATCTGCTCACAGTCCTTGATGACAGCCTCACTGAGTCCTTCACTGTTCATACGGTCTCTAAGTTTTCTAGTTGAAAATGATACATCATCATTGTGTACCAAAGATAACTTGTCATTCAGTGAAAATTTGCTTCTTGCAGACACTAAAGCTTCAATCCAGGCCACACGATCTTCTTTTGAGTCAGTTCTCAAATGAAGAGTCTTTGTGGGAGAGAATATATAGAATCGTCTATCATCAGACTTGCTTTCGCGAAATGATGAGATCTATGCAAAAAAATTTGAAACCTAATCATTTTTTAATATATACGGGCTTAATTTCTAATACTTACACATCCAATATAGTGATAAAGTTCATAATTTTTCAAATCAAATGTCAAATCAAGACTAATATCCAAGCAAAACCAAATAGTAAACAAGGATTAGTTAGGGTCCTCAATTGAAGGCTACTAAAAACACCTACTAGATTTTATTTTGTTTTTTGGGAAATGGGTTATCGAGTATAAAGACTACGAACAAAAACATACTAGACTATGTACTACATGCATCTTGCCCAAAGTAAGGTTGCTTGTGAGGCGCAAAAAGCATTGTGGCATCAGATGTGGGGCGCTTTGCCACCTCCCTGCATTGCAAGGCGCATGAGGCGCAGTGTGGTGCGCGCCTTTGAAAACGCTGGGTGTATCTAGGTTTTAAGCAACAAAGATCAGTGTGAATGGTGTGTATCATACAACAAAGAGAAGAAAGTGGCGGTCAGTCACTATAGGAGAATTTATACACATACGTATATATTATATATACATATATATAATACGTAATGTGTGTGTACATGTGTGGATGAGAGCAATGTCTGAAAATGCTTTTTGAAACTCTATTTGAATCTGGATTCAAAAATTTCTGAAGAGTAATCACGTTGAAACTCAAAAGAAAAACTCTTTATCCATTGAAGCTTATGCCTCATCACTTAAAAGTACAATTGAAGTGTGTGCTTCGCGCTCCATAAAGCACTTCTTTTTAGAATCGTACGCTTTAGACAAGATATAAGGATATAGAAGGGTTTTTTTTTTGTTTCCTTGTGCGTATTATTAGGATGGATTTTATTTTCATATCAAGATTCAATTTCTTCTCTTTCATGGGAGTTGTATCAATACTCATATCTAAATTTGATTTCATACATAGTTTTAAAAAGCAGTCTAGATGATAGCTTATGTGCTTGCCTAGGGCTAGGCATGCTCCTACCCCTAAGTGGTACCTCAGTCACCCACTTAATTCTTAATAGTGTCTAGGCAAACATGGGATAACTAGGCAAACTCACCACAACTAAAATAAGTTATACTGCATGCTTAAGCATAACAATTCCAAATAGTAAATACAAAGATCAGGTTAAAATTGATCAAATCGGAATTCGATCCAGGTACATCTCAGATAAAACGGTGAAGACAGGGTTTTAAAGTTTTGAGAAAAAATCCTTCCTCTCCCGATGCAAAACACACCTACGTTCCACTTAGGCGCCTGCCTAGCCACTTAGACACTAGGTGTCATGTTCGACGCCCAAAAACGCCAAGCGCTTTCTAAAACATTGATTGGATGAGTATCATACCTTATTTAAACATGTACCTCAACCTATACTAGTTTGTCTATGTAAATTGTAACATACCACATGATATGCACATCATTTGGTGTATGTACATCATAGGATATAAAAATCAATATTATGTTGTCTGGTGAAGCAAATTAAGGGCATGGTTGAGTTTTCACTATTGTGATTGAAAATTTTCTTCTTGCAACAATTAGTACCCAACATTAAGTGCCATTGAAAGATGGGGCTCCAAAAAACTCGATTAAAAGCTATAAAGCATGAATACTTCTCTATAGCTCCATACCCATGTCAAACACTGACACTCCGAGGACCTATTATGGACACCACATAGGACACGTCTAGCCTATCCAAAGACTTTGATGTTTCTTATTCTAAATACATGTGTACACCATTTCTCTAGTTGGACTAGTTTATAGTGTAATCGAATCACTCGGTTAGTTAAAATCCTTCGTGTTAAAATATTGTTGCCGTAGATATCTTTCTTTTAAGTACTTCCCATTGCCATAGAATATAGAACTTTGTGAATTTGTCTTCCAGTTGATTTGTGATTTCGGATAATTTAGTAGATTCCAATTTTATGTATATTGTATATAATATATCATATTTATTTAACAATATATTAAATATATTATTAGTTGTTCCTCGTATCCTCCCTTTTCCAAGCTTTCCATCATCCAATCCTTATATCTGTATTCGTTCCTACAATGTTGATTCAAAGTAATATCTGTATACAGTCTCACTTTATCTTATTAGATAAAAAAACTAGCAAATTTCCAGACAACCTGAAAACTCTTTTCAATTTCTTTAAAGCTAGAATTAAGTTCGTCGACAAAACGGAAGTCAAATGATAATAGGATCTCACATTGCTTGAGAGCAGGTCAATGTAAGATTCACGAGAATTAGTAAGTGTTGCCTCTTAAAAGTCAGTTATTTTCAACAAGCTAACTAACCAGTTATGCAAATAATTAAGTTGATGGTTATCTAGCATTTACGGGTTGAACATGAAGTTACCTAACATAATATCTGGGAACAGAAACCGTCTCGAGAGCTCTTCACACAAAGTGTAAATTCCTTTGTAGCTTTCTATTACCTGGGGATTTGTTTTGGTTTCTCTTTGTTTTTATGTGCACCGCAAAGCTAGATATTAATTATCTATGAATAATCTACCATTTCTCAACTACTTCTCTAGACCTTTTCCCCAGTTTAGAAAATTTGTAAATGTAGTTGGCCATAACGTAACACATCAAGCCCCATTCCTGTTCGTAGTTTCTTAGACAAAAACTTAGTACTATCAAGATTTGACATAAGGTCAACAACAGCTGTAAGACTTGGTCAAATCCTCATGCAACCTTGCTCCCTATTCGATCCCTTTCTGACGGGAAAAATCTCAGATGACAAGATGATATTTTTACTGCCCTATGGCATGCAGAGCTTGTATGCTATATAGCCACATAATAATCCAAGGGATGTGTGAAATCCACTGATGTTTCAGTATATGCAGAGACTAAGAGGGTGCTTGGGAAGCTAATTTTTTTGTCACACTGGCTTTTAAGCTAGCTTTTTCATTTTTACATGTTTGTTAAAATGCCAAATAAGTTAGCTTATAAGTCCCATTTTAAAAGCCCGTATCCCTCAACTTTGAAAAACTAGCTTATAAGCTCGCTTTAAAAAAATTAGATTTCATCAAACAAATTACTATTCTACCTCAAACAACTTTATAGAATTTTTATTAAAAAAGCTAAAAGCCAATAAAAGCTAGCATAACTTATAATTCAAAAAACAAGTCTTCCCAAACACCCTTAAGCGCCACACTAAGCCAATTCTGAAAACCAAAGTTCAACTCTGTTCAGCAGGTCTTGTTTACATCCTACATGCAACATAGCTCTACATCTGAACCCCCTCCCCGCTCCCCTCGCAGTAAGCCAATTCTGGAAACAAAAGCTCAACTCTGTTCTGCAGGTCTTGTTGACATCATGCGCGCAACCTAGCTCCACATCTGACCCCCAACCCGGGGCACTGAGTCAATTGTGGAAGATAAAAAAAAAACTAACTCCTTATTTCATGAATCCGTTAAGCAAGGCATTAGATAAGGTAATACTAGACGTCAAAACCATCCCCAATGACAGCAGCGCCGTAAGTTCAATGCAAAGGTAAAAGAAGAAGAACAGTGGAACTAAACATGGAGAAAAAACAAAAGAAATCATTTGGAAAAACCCAGTACCTATCTCCCAATCTCCTGCCCCTCCGCGTGCAAATTCAACAGCCAATCAGCCGAACAGGATAACCCAGCTGTATCCAGATAAACCAGTCCTAAAAACTATGGCACCATGACCCAGCAAGGCCCACCCGAAACAAAACACCCCCCCAGCGACCAAAAACACAAGGAAACAAAAAACCAACAGTCAAAACTGAGCCCTACCAGCATCATCTTCTTCCCAAAACACCCCCACATATGTAAACCAGCAAAAGGAAATAAGCAACGAAACAACATGAGCCTTTCCAAACTCAATAGAGCCCCATCCCTTCCCTTCAAAAGAGCCACGTTTTTATTCTTCTTCCCTCTATGATGTGACCCATTCCATCTAATTCCTC
>BQKN01064372.1:160367-170941 GCA_022839385.1 Asparagus kiusianus | reverse complement strand
ATATATATATATATATATATATATATATATATATATATATATATATAACATCCTCACTCATTCTAGGAAATCCTAGTGGACTCTATACATGAATCCTAAGAAACTCTATCCTAGTTCCACGACTCGACACAGGATGATCCTAAAGATACTAGAACTAGAGCTCTATACCAATTGTGACGCCCCTATTTTCACACATGGCTGCTGTCCAATGTGAACCCAGAGATGTTAAACCTGTTATGCACCCACAATGTGCAATAACACGTTTTACTATTCACAGTAATATCTTTTAGTGGAATCAAAAGAAGTGTAGGTACAAGAACAGGAAAAATAAAGAAATGAATGTAATAGACATGATATGGAAAGGAAAATCTCATAAATAAAAATCATGTCTTAACAGAAATATATCTAATATATAGAATAAAGAAAATGTCTCAACATGAATTAACTAGAAATCGTACTAAGGCACACTGTCTTTACAAAATGAAAATAAAACTCTAAAGTCTGAATGAAATCATAGAAAAATCTATTATGGAGCTTCTACTAATAACTCATGTGACGACGACTACGCAAAAACTCTGTTATCCTGCGGTTCTCCGAACCTCTGTATTGCCTGAAAGAAGAGAAAATAACAAAAAGAACCACATAAAAAGCGTCAGAGTGCTACAGTAAGATCACCTCCATCCGCCCCCAAAGGAAGGGCTACTAGATATAGTGGATACTCTATCTATTATACATAGTCTACCTAGATTATTTTCCCTGTATCTAAGTAGAATTAATATTTAGAAATCTACAATATGAGATGTACTACGTCGAGCAAAATAATCCAATAAGAAAACCCTCATGTATATACCATTATCTCAAATTATAGATATCTTAACATTGATACCAAACTGGGAATAAACAACTTATATGAAATCAACAATTAGAAACTCACAATACGAAACTGGTACATCGAGCGAAATAATCCAAACAAGAAAACACTCATGTATATATCATATGTCTCAAATTGTGAATCACTAATCATTGATCCCAACTAAGACATAAAGAAAGCAATAAAAGAAATAAAGACATCATTACATCGTATTTATATTATCCTCCACTATCACTGTGGAGATAGAATAAATACTTTCAAGAGCAAAGTATCCCGGTCATATATCTCAATGATGAATCACATCCATAACTAACATCCACCAAAGACTCAGGCTATCAATTAGCTATCTCGGTGTAACTCTTTATAAGATTTTAAAACTTAGCATCATCATGTGCAACTGACTACCATGTAAGTATCCTAAACAATGTACATGGCTCATTAGTCTCATCACGATCTTAGTGCGTAATATGAGTGTGGGACGGCCTACCATATAAGTATCCATTAAGATGACTCACAAGCCTCATCGCACCATCGTACAGACAGACTGCTAGACAAAGCATCTCAACCCGACTCAATGGCTTGTATGAATGGAATATCAATGCACTACTACCCCATGTAGTGCTGAACTAAGCTCATCAACGATATTCATTTTATGTATAAACTATGTAAATCTGGTATATTGACGTACTATCCCATATAGTACTAAGTTGTGCTCATCAACGATATCCAGCGAGTGTATGGACAATAAACAACCCAACACTAGACATAATCCCCTCCGGGATACTCATCTGTGTGAAAACAACATTGTACTTGCGTATTCATGAATTTACATGTAAAGGAGTGTGACTCGAACCCCGTGAACACATCTCAAACAGATACAAAACACAAACTCAGAAAACAGCCTTAGTAGTTGACTACTACGCTTAATAGTCGACTACTCTGAGCCCATCCAGGATCTGGAAAATTGGACTAAGTGTGAGTAGTTGACTAATATGAACATTAGTCGACTAATAATTATGTGAGTCACACCAGGAAAGGAGTAGTCGACTACACATGTTATTAGTCGACTACTCTGTGTTAAACAGATTTCTGTTTTTCAGGTTTTGATGTTTTTTGTGATTATTTCTTAAACAAAACTCTTTCAAATCACATGAAATTACTATCAAAGATTAGTTCACATGATTTAACTCTTTGATTCAACACTAATTAGAGTTTAACTTCATAATTATTCAAATTCTCACATAAAAGCATGAATTATCACATAATTAACATGGACAAGGTTATAACTAACATTGAACAGAGATAAGCATGTTTAAAACACATTCATGTCATTATGATCTCACAACCTAGGGTTTAAGCATGATTAATTTACAAGAAAATTCAATTAATTAACAAACTAGGGTTTGCACATGGGTTAAACTTAATTAATAAAAATTAAGAACGAAATCAATATTTATCCTAATGATCATGATTATGTTTCTAATATAAACAGCAAGAAAACCAAGTAGATCTAACATTTGTTTCCAATTTAATATCAAAAATCTAATCTTTTTCACATTAGATTAAGTTCTAAGCATCATATTTGTCATATTACTTCATAAAAACATGTTTATAAACTATGGGTAAGGTTTGGATACAGATGATCTTACCTTAATCTTGTGTACAAGCCTCTAAAATGAACAACAAGTAATCCAAAAGTGCAAACAACTCGTTCTTCCTTGTAACACGTCGATGACCTTGCCCTCGTGTCGGTATTTTGCTTCACAAAGCTCACAAAACCCATAAGAAATTGATCTAGGGTTTTTAAGAGGAGAGGGTGACTGCTAGGGTTCAGAGAATGATAAAAGAGAAGATTTTTTGTGAAAAACACATGTATTTATAGTGGCAAACCCGAAACAAACCCGTTTGACCTGAACTAGAAAATCTAGTTTGACTAGGAAAATAACATTTAGTATTTTGGCTGTAACTTTCTCGTCTAACCTGGAAATGATGTGATTTAAGATTTGTTGGAAAGTTACTGAAGATACGTATAACTTTTTTTTTGAGTTTTTCTATATTCAAACTTCATCGGTGTATAAAACACGTACTCTTAACTGGTCGTTTTTTTAGATTTCAGGCTCGTGTATATAGTGCATGATTTTGTGCATGTTTCTCATCTATATTCACATATATACATTGGATTGATCTTAAATCAATCCCTAGCATACTTAAACATTAAAATATATAATTTATAACCATATAACATATTTATTACCATTTATTACAATTTATTCAAACTTTTGGGGTTTTACAAGCTGACACAAGACCATTTATCTTACCAAAATATGCATGATTTACCATTACCTATCTTCCATCTAGCATTACTAAAGAAAGTATGGTGAATAGAGAATAAATCATGAATAAATTTAGAAGCTGAGTCTTTGGGGGGTTGAACTACGGGGTTGGAATTATCATTAGAGTATAAGGAGAAAATGACTTTGTTCACTAATGATGTCCTATCTAGGATTTTCCATAACCATTTAGAAAGGAGGGCTATGTTGAAAGAAGAGCTATCAATGACTCCTAATCCTTCTTCTCTTTTGGCTTTACAAACTATTCCCCACTTAACGAGACACTTGGAACTAGAGGGATGCTGGTTACTACTCCAAAGGAAATTCCTTCTAATTTTATCTAAGGACTTGGTAACCCAGACTGACAGTTTGAAAAAATACATATAGTATAGGGGAACGAAGGAGAGGACTGAGCTAAGCAATGTAAGATGACCTCCAATGGATAGAGATTTGTTTTTCCATAGAGCAAGTTTTTAGAGAATGAATTCAATAAGGGTTTTCTTTCTCTTCTAGAGAGAGAGCCTTTCTTCAGGGGGAGACCAAGATAGGAGAAGGGGAGGGAGCCAACTAAGCAGTAAAGGGTATTTGCCATACAAGAACCTTTGAGGGGGATTTTGCCAAGATAGAAGAGGTTGGGTTTAGAATAATTAACTTTAAGACCTGAGATGTTGGCAAAGATGAGGAAAATAGTTTTAAGAGTAATGATGTCTGAGGAGGAGGCCTTGCTGAATATAAGAGTATCTTTAGTAAATTAAAGAGATCTGATGAAATTAAGCTCACCTTTTAGATTAAGATTGGAGAGGTCACCAGACGCTACACTATTGCTAAGCATTTTTTTGAGGACATCCACAACCAACAAGAAAAGCATGGGGGAAGAGGGTCTTCCTGCTTAAGACCTCTATGACATTTGAAGAACGGAGTAGGGGAATCGTTGACTAGGACTGTCAATTTGGAAGAAGATAGGATGTTATGGATCCAGGAACACCACTTGGGGCTGAATCCCCAGGCTATGAGGAGGGAAAGGAGGAAGTTCCAATTAACACAATCAAAGTGCAAATCTCCTTCTTACCAGAGGAACAAAGTTTGATCATTTCATGGGTAAAGAGAATGGAGTCGAGAGATGATTTGCCACTTTGGAAAGCTGTCTAGGAGCTGTCTACAAGAGAAGGGATGAATTTGCAGAGTCTATTAGCCAAATTTTTGGTAAAAATTTTGAAGGAGCGGTTAATAAGACTGATGGGTCTAAAATCTTTAGGATTGATGTCACCGTCCTTCTTAGGGATGAGACAAATGAAAGAGTAATTAATATTGTGGAGAAGCTGGGGCTGGGAGTGAAGAGATTGGATAAAGGATATTATATCATGTTTAATAGTAGGCCAGAAATTTTGGAAGAATAGGATAGGAAGGCTGTCTGAACCTGGGGATTTGTCAGGATGAAGATCAAAAACTGTTGTTCTTACTTCTTCTGGAGAGAAGGGAGAGTCTAGAGGTGAGAGGTCCAAGTGGAGTGGGGGATAAAGCTGATTCCAGTTCAATGCAAGCATAGATATTGGGGATTGATGAAAGAGGCTGGAAAAGTAATAAAAAAAAGGCTTGTTTCATGTCTGAGTTAGATGAGATGATGGTGTTGTTGATAAGAAGGTGAGGGATGAAGTTTTTTCTTCTTCAGATGGAGGTTGTTCTGTGAAAGAAAGAAGTGTTGTTGTCACCCTCTTTCAACCATTGGATTCTAGATCTCTGTTTCTATTTAATTTCTTCTACCCTAGCTAACTAAAGAATATGGTCTTTCAAGTAGTGTGTAAGGAGGAACTCTTGATTAGAAAGGGCCCTAGACTCTTTAATCCGATTGAAGGAATCTAAGGAAGACATGATGTTGGCGAAAAGATGTTTAGTTGCTCCAAGAGAGTTTTTTTCCACCATTTGATTCTCTTCTTCATGAGTTTGAGTTTAAGGGGGAGAGAGATAGGCTGATCACCATAAGAAGTGAAAGAATTCTAGCAAGATTGGATGAATGGAATGAAGGAAGGGAAGGTAAGTCAGGACTTTTTAAATCTGAATAATGACGGCTGCTAGTCGGTGCTGGAGTCTAAGATGATTGGACAATGATCTGAGTAAGAGGATTGGAATGCAAATTAGATAAGATATAGGAAATGAGATTCAAAATCCATAGACACTAGAAACTTGTCTAACCTGGCAAGGACAGGAGAAGATCTGAAATTAGACCATGTGAATTTTCTGCCGCTGAGGGGGAGGTCAATGAGATGGATAGAATCTATGAGGTTTTTGAAAGAGGAAATATCATGAAGATAACCTAATCGACCACTTCTCTCATCTAGACTGAGGCTCATATTGAAATCACCAAAGACTACCCATAGCAAGGAATGCGAAGGTTTTATCCTATCAAGTTCCCACCAGCATACCTCTTGATCTTCTCTGTCATAAGGGGCATATACTGAAGTGGCTGCGAACTGCAAGTTCAATGGAATATGAGTAAAAATAACAGTAACAGAGAAGATACCAATGGATGAGGAAGAGCATGAGAAGATAGATTCATTCCAACATAGGAGAATACTCCCTCGACTCAGTGGCTCCTAAAGAGATCCAAGATGAAATACTATTACCTCCTAAGCTCTTTAGAGTGTTAGGTCTGATGAAATTTAGTTTTGTTTCTTACAAACCCACTAGATTAACTTTGACTAATTGAATGCAATCCCTCACTAGTCTACGTTTGGCAGGGTTATTTAACCCTCTAACATTCCATGATCCTATCCTCATCAATGGATCAGAACTGAACAGCTGAACAACTTGACTGGGGGGAACAATCATGCAGGTTTAACTCTCTCTCTTTCCATAGCTTGGATCTCTATCAACCCTAAGGGGTCAATGGGATCCTGAATGCCACAGTTGACAGATATCTCACCCAGTTGATCTAGGTTTAAAGAATTAATTGGTGTTTTTGTCAAAAGTAGTTTTCATTGTCGAATTCATTACAACTTTGATCGTTTACAATGAATTCAAACAACAACAAAAAAAGATTATACCTTTCCAGAAAATAAACATAAGAACTGTTTATTAACTCTTGCTTGCGTGGGGTCTTCACCTGTGGCGAGGATATTGATATCCGTGGATGAACGTGGATTAGATCCGGTTGCCAAAAAATTGACAGAGCTCCTACTTTACTAAGGAAGTATTCGCTTGAAGTACTAAAATCGTCCAAGCGAAATCAGTAGCTCTTCTCGAGATTAAGACCAAGCCTAATCTTAAGGAACGGACGGGGGGAAATACGGATTCAGATCCTTCGAAAGCCTTCCTCTTTATGCTGAAGTTCGCCGAGATCTGACTTGTCTTCACTGTAAATTTGTGTTCCTTTGACTCCTCAATCCAGTAGCACCTTGCCCTCTTGATAAAATTCTGCCCCTGTAGAATGGAGGGCCTAGGCTTGTATTTATATGACGCCGGATGGGGTATTTGGATAAGAATAAGTGATTTGATCTATCTTCAGTTAATAAAGGTCTAACCATTTTGTAGATGATATCCAATTAGTTGGGAAGCTCTAAAACTGAAGAAACCAATCGAAACAACCTAAAACATATTTTCGAAGTTCTGACAATTCTGGGCGCGAGGCAGACCGCGGTGACCCCCGCGCACGGGTCACCATGAGGTGACCCGCGCTGTCGCTGGTCACTCTTGGGTGACCCGCATGGCCATGGGTCCGCTTGGGTGACCCGCACGCCATGCAAGTTTCGAGCTTTTTGGGCTTTCATTGGTATTTCCCGACTTTCTCGGACTTGTATTTTCTGCTATTTTGCACATTTGATCATCTTGTTGACTTGCATGTGTCGTTAACTTGCTTCGTTTGTTAGCTTCTTTATGGTGCTTGGAGTTGATCGACAAGTGCGGCGGGTGCTTGGAGTTGACTGACAAGTACGACGGGCACTTGGAGCTGACTGATGAGTGCGCGGGCCAATTGAAGGTGGCCGGTGAGCGTACAGGATGCTTGATTCATCATTCTGGTGGTCGATGAGCATGCGGACCACTTGGAGCCAGCTGATGAGCACGCGAGTCACTTGGAGCTGGCTGATAAGTGCGCGGGCCACTTGGAGTTGGCCAGTGAGTGCACGGGCCAGTCGTTTTGCCGATTTAGTGGCCAATGGCTATTATGGTAGCTTATTTCTACGTCATCAACGGCTCACTGATTTGCTTCATGAGCTTATCAACGTCAAATAATCTTTCTTGATTCAGACAATGACGTTCATCGTCTTCTTTCTGTCTCGAGCTACATACGGGAACCTATAGGTATTTTTAGACGCCTATAATTGGCAACATAGAAGCAGAGGAAGAAGATTTGTCATTGGAACTACCTCGGAGGAGTCCCCTTTTCCTTAGAGAGAGGTGTCTTCTGTGAAGTAGGTGGGTCAACATTCTGCGAGAGGATTTCTTCCTTGCCTATCTTTTAACATTTTTGAAGCTTGGAGGAGGGTTAGATGATGAAGCGATCTCCATGGAATCCGAAGAGCTAAGGGGGATGACTGGATCTTTGATGCTAGGGCTGAGAGGAAGTGGGGAGACTTCTTCTTGGGATGGGAAGGCAGCTGAGAGGTGGTCCCATGAGTCAGAACATGAAAGAAAACATGCTGTAAACATTTGTTTCCTCAAATGCGCCGACCCTGGAGCATCTCGCTGACCATCCATTTAGTTACTCATATCACGTTACTTTATCTAGCTAGTAGTTGAAACCATAGGCTATTATATATTAAGTTAGAGAATAAGTTTACCAGTGATGCTTGAGAATATTAATTACACATAGTTATACATACAGATAATCTAAGCTAGTAGTTGAAAACACCAACTATTATTATGTTGGAGAATAGTCTCAAAATATTTGTTTAAGATATTAAGATCATTACCTTATCCAACTCAATCAATTATATATAGCTCTCATTCTTTAGTTTTTTAAAAATAGCATCTTACTACTTATAGACAGGTTTTCTCTAATGACACTACGAATCTAGAACTTGCAGCCTATCTCTTACGATTTTACCAGATGGCTAAGCACATAATTTAAAGATGTTAATTATACTAGTATAATATTCTAATTGCATTGATATGACATTAGTAATTGTATTGATGTAATATGTTAATTTGAAATTGTATACTGATAGTACTGAATTAGAATAGATAGTGAAATGAATGTCATGTTATTTCTTTCTAGGAAAAATTGTGTCTACGCAACCCAGCCCCTTGACTTTGGGGAATGTGCTTAGACACATTGACTCAACTTCTCATGTGAAAAAAACCCTCCTCAACCCAGATATTTATCCCTCATTCCTAAACTACAATTTACCTTCTTCATCTCCTTTCTTTTACTCTTAGACTCCAAACCCCCCCAACCCCCAACATCCACTCCACCTTCTCCCTCCTCTCTATATCGCATCTACCCTTCTCCCTTTTTCTCACCTCTATCTACGTCCTCTACTTTTCTTTGCCATCATTGTCCCTCCGCTCTCATTTATCCAACTACATTCTCCTCCCTCCTCTATCTTGCATTTCAACTCCATTCTCGTCCCTCCTCCAACCTTCTCCTTCCTTATTTTTTCACCTTTCTCTTTCCTCCACTCGCTTTCTATCCCACCTTCACTTTCCTCCCCTCCCCTCCCCCTCTTTTTCCATTCCATTTCCACCATCCTCTCTCCTCCTCCTTCTTTATCTCCATCTATATCTTCTCATTTTACATTTAAAGATTATTTTTTGGGCTAAACACGAATGTCTCATAACGCCATGTGGAAATTAATACTTAAAGTTAAAGTTAACATCTAAGATTAATACTTAACATCTAATGATTAAAGTTAATATGATATAAATTTAACATATAATAATTAAAGTTAACATGTGATATTTAAAGTTAACATGTGAGTTATAAAGTTAACATTAAACTTTATAAATTAATTCTTGATATCAGCTATCAAATAGGGAGTTTATTTATGGATTATGGGGGTATTAGGGGTCGTCAAACTCCTTCAGATGACTGGTTCTGGAGCTCGTTGTTCTTCCCTGCACATGAAGAATTCATGAGAGGACGGAGTTGGCTCTCTGGTTGTTCCTCCAGCAATCAAGTCAGTAGTTGATCTTGAGTGGGAAAATATGAAATGAAAATGGTTCAGAGTCGAGTGACAAAGGCCCAAGAGAGAGAGTATTACCTTAGGCAACAGATCTTCCTTTTATAGTGAATCCGAAGGGTAGACAGGTAACTTTGACCGAGTCCAGCTAGTGGCCTAGTCATCACCTACTTCACAGGTGTTGGCCTCTCAACGGAGTGAGACAGTCAGGTATTAAATATGGGGATGACAGCATGTGTTTTGTACTGACTAGGTCTGCAGAGTCGTAAAGACTATAAAGGCTAGAGTAATGATGACTCTGACAAAGCATTTAAGACAAGGGCAGTCGGCAGTAGGCTAGAGGTTTGAGGGCATACCACATCTTTACTCATCCGGTTGAGGGCTGACAAACACTGTCCTTTTAGCTATCGATGCAAGTTGTCGGCCTGACATAGTAGGCCGAGCGCGATTGCTTGTAGGGTCGAACTGGTAGATGGATCGATAAATACAGCCTTTTTAGTCGGTCATGCAAGTCGTCGGCCTATCGGGTTGGCCGCAAAGGCAGCTCAAGTTGCCTTGACCCTGATCATGTCCGATTAGGCGTGGAACGAGACACGTGTCGGCCCCTGAAGGTGGATTAACACTTGGTGATTTATTGTCATGGCATTAATATAAAAGCTTTCAAATTATTAAATATTAACTTTGTCGCATGTTAAGTTTAGACTTCACATGTTAACTTTAATTATTTGTTGTTAGCTTTAAACTTCCGCAGTCAAATTTAGACCTCACAATTTTAAGCTTAAAGTTAGATGTTAAATGTAAAGCTTAGATGTTTAGTGTGATTCTAGGAGATAATCGTTTTAGTCAAAAGAGACGGTCTATGGGCGATGCGACAACGATTGCGGGGGAAGAAAGAAAAAAGATGGTTGATGAAGGAACAAAAATGGCAAAGAAGTGTGGTGGTGAAAAGATAATAGTTGAGAAATGATAAGAAAAGAGAGGGGAACGTAATGGCGGAGGTGGTGATGATAAATATAATAGTTGAGGAAAAGGAGGAGAAGTAGGAGAATTTTCCATGACTTTATTGAGAAAAATTATTAATGGATTGAGGAGGAGAAAAAATTATTGATGGGTTCACGGAAAAAAAAAGAGAGAGATGAGAGGTTGATGATGAGGATAGACTGGGGATAAAAAAAGAATGTTTTCTCTCTTCGTTGAGGTGGCAGCAGTAAGCGGGTTTTTAGAAGGGGTGACACTACAGGTACACCCCCAGGCACA
>BQKN01064372.1:113354-146220 GCA_022839385.1 Asparagus kiusianus | reverse complement strand
GGCTAATGGGATGAAACCGCCCCCTTAAATCACTCCTGAGTGGAGTTGTGATCCCCTCAGATCGTGGGAAACGGTTTTGAAACCGTTCAGCTCGTGTTTGAACGAGTCAAACGCAAAATCCGCGTTCTAGCATGAATTCTGCATTTAAACGCAGCGTCTGGAGGTTCGAACGCAGTGTCTTATTGGAAGCTGCGTTTGGCAGCTTTGAAGCTGCGTTTGGCAGTTTGGAAGCTGCGTTTGGCAACTTTGAAGCTGCGTTTGGCAGCGGATGGAAGCTGCGTTTGGCAGCGGATGGCAGCTGCGTTTGGCTGGCAGCTGTGTTTGGCAGCTTGGAAGCTGCGTTTGACAGCTTGGAAGCTGCGTTTGTGCTGCGTTCATGGCCGAGCTTGAGCTGCGTTTGAGCTGCGTTCGTGGCCGAGCTTGAGCTGCGTTTGAGCTGCGTTCGTGGCCGAGCTTGAGCTGCGTTTGAGCTGCGTTCGTGACCGAGCTTGAGCTGCGTTTGAGCTGCGTTCGTGGCTATGAACGCGGTGCATCTTGATGCTGGTACGCGGGGAGGACTTCCACGTCTTGGTTTGAAGAGACCGTCGATTTGTAGTCTCTTTCTGTCAGAGCACTGCAAAGATCATCATTTTGTAATCTTTGCTTTAGCTCTTTGATATGTGAGAGTCGTCAGATTGTAACTCCCGATGTTGATTGTGAAGACTATTGATTAGAGCTTTCATCAGTTGTTGTGAAGGTCGTCAGATTGTAACCTTCAGCGATCTACGTGAAAGTCTTCAAATTGTAGCCTTTTGGAAGTCGTCAAATTGTAACTTTCATCATCGGTGTTTTGATGGAGAATCAGCTATCTATTGTGATTTTTAGACAGCCTACAGTAGAATACTTAATGATTTACAGTCCTCCACCACAAAATCCCTCACTG
This sequence comes from Asparagus kiusianus, assembly GCA_022839385.1. Taxonomy (NCBI): domain Eukaryota; kingdom Viridiplantae; phylum Streptophyta; class Magnoliopsida; order Asparagales; family Asparagaceae; genus Asparagus; species Asparagus kiusianus. The sequence continues at coordinate 145,298 of BQKN01064372.1, read as the reverse complement.
ATTAAATTAATTGAAGGTGGGTCCACCAAAATTCTTCACGGTTGAATCCATTCAAACTCCCATTGTGTCTATGCCTTTAACACTTCCACTGTTGAAGTCCTGACAAGACATTCAAAATTTCAATCTGATGATCTATGGCGATTATCAAACCCCTTCGTGTTAAATTCTAGCTACTTGACACAGAAAACAACCATCGAGTGATTTATACAAATCAACATTCTCACTGTTATTTGTACCCTACTCCCTCTTCTTATTTGGTCAAATCTTTAAACAGTTAGGGCCAAAGCCAAAATCTCCTCTTGATTCCTTCCATGAACGAGAGGTCCACAAATTAAATGATCAAACCTTTAAACAATTAGGATCGTCTCAAATCCTCATTTGATCAAACCTTTAAATAGTTAGGGCCAAAACCAAAATCTCCTCTCGATTCCTTCCACGAACGAGAGGTCCACAAATTGAACGATCAAACATTTAAACAGTTAGGATCGTCTCAAACTCCCCATTTGGTCAAACCTTTAAACAGTTAGGGCCAAAGCTAAAATTCCCTCTCGATTCTTTCCATGAACGAGAGTTTCATAAATTAAACGATCAAATCTTTAAACAGTTAGGATCGTCTTAAATCCTTATTTGGTCAAACCTTTAAACAGTTAGGACCAAAGTCAAAATCCCCTCTCAATTCCTTCCATGAACTAGAGGTCCACAAATTGAATGATCAAACCTTTAAACAGTTAGGATCGTCTCAAACTCCCCATTTTGTCAAACTTTTAAACAGTTATAGCCAAAGCCAAAAACCCCTCTCGATTCTTTTCATGAACAAGAGGTCCACAAATTGAACAATCAAACCTTTAAACAGTTAGGATCGTCTCAAATCCTTATTTGGTCAAACCTTTAAATAGTTAGGACCAAATTGGAATTCCCTTTCGATAAACGAAAGGCCTCCACTCATTTCAAGTGATCAAATCTTCTTACAGTTAGGGTCGTTTCAAAATTACCCCTCGGTCGAACCTATTAAACAGTTAGGACCAGAGTTGAAATTCCATCTCGATAAACGAGAAGTCCTTTTTTAGATTTGATAATCAAACCTTTAAACAGTTAGGGTTATCTAAATCTTCTCAATTCTCAGAGTGGAGATCACACTCTTAGTTTTACCCTTCAGATTCTCGAAGTGGAGATCCTACTTTGAGTTTTTTTACACCAGACGATAGAATATAAAATTCTTCCTCTCTATCATCGGGTTCATCTCTACCAACAAAAAAGACCAGGAGATAGAATATAAAATTTTTCCTCTCCAGTGTCGAGTTCATCTCTACCAACAAAAAAAAGACCAGGAGATAGAATATAAAATTCTTCCTCTGCAGTGTCGGGTTCATCTCTACCAATTAAAATAAGACTAGGAGATAGAATATAAAATTCTTCCTCTATAGTATCGGGTTCATCTCTAGCAATAAAAAAGAGACTAGGAGATAGAATATGAAATTCTTCCTCTCCAGTATCGGGTTTATCTTTTAACCCAAAAGACGTAACCCATCAATATTTTCAAATCCATGTTTGATGCATGGGGGACTTTATCTTGATCCTTTATTAGAGATAAGTCTACACCTAACATGCGTTGACGGGTGGTCCGTTCCCGTAAAAACGACCAAGCCTATGCATTCAACATCATAGCACCAAGTCTAAAAGAATTTATTCTTTTAGCACAACATTACATATAGAACATACTTAAATAATCTGCATGCTAGTCCGATCTAAATGGTAGTCGGTAAAGGCTCATCAAACCCGTTGATGGCTGATGATTTGCCAAAAATCCTATAAATGCGATAGTTACTGACGCACCAGCTTCATTAGTTGGTCTCGTGACTTGAGTATCCGACAAACTTAGGATAAAATCTATACCTACAGATAAACCAACCTGAATAATTGGTCCTGCAACCTCGACACTCTAGACCGTCATGCTCCTACGCCTTAAGAGCTTAAACTGCGTAGACTCCAGTAAACGCACGAGGATAAACTGTGTTAACGACAGTCAACGCGTCAATAATTTTTGCCAAAATAAGGCTAAGGAAAAAAGTCCACTTTAATGGATGATCTTAGGGGATTCAATTATGATCCATATATGAATTCCTAATGTAGACAATCAGTTCAACGACAAGAGCTAATTCACAAATCAAAACATCAGTTTTAGTTCAAGATTTTGACAACGATCAAGCGATAAACACAGCACCGGAAGAATTTTGGCTATTCTACAAAACACTGAGTAAACTAAAAGATGAAGAAGTCAAGAGTTGAAGTCGTTCACAGGTCCTTCTACACGATCTCCATAACTAAATACTGAAGGGATTGCAAATAAGACATGTCTTATCTAAAGTGTCCCAGACTCCTCTATAAAAGAATGAGTCTGAGATACTTTAGAGGGGGTATCTGTAGACGTCTAAAAATACTTATAGATATCCAAATAAAGTTCAAAACAAAGAGAAGATAATGAAAGTCATTATCTACGTCATAAGGGATCATCCAAAACCAAAAGAAGCAAAGAAAGCGAAGGAACAGGTGAAACCATATACAAGAACAACGTGAAAAGTTGACAAACAACGTATACTGACGTGCATAAGGCGCGGCAGTCACCACTGACGTGCATAGGCACGACAGTAATCACTGACGCGCGTATGCGCGGAAATGACTCCTGACGCGCGTAAGCGCGACAGTGGAATGTGGCATGCGTATAGTTGCCTTTTTGAGGTTTGCTGATAGTTTTTAGCATCCTCTGTGAGTCCACGTGGCATCATACCAAAAGGAGAATGTGTACTGATGTGGAAGGATGGTTACGGGCCGAGAAAAGTGGCATTCCGTGGACCTGAAGTCGTGGGAGAATGGTTACAAAAGTGGCTGAACGTGGGTGAAACTGCTTCTTCAGCCGCGCCAACCTATATTGACGCGCTAAAGGCCGCGGCAGTGACGGTTGACGTACCCAAAGAAAGTGTACCTGGTCAGTTATTACACGTCCGTTTCAACAGTTATGGACCTCTATCCCTATAAATACCTCCTTACACACGACGCCAAGAGGGAGGGGGCAAATTAGAGCAGAGAGACTTGAGTTTTTGGTGAATTTAAGTAAGAAAGAGAGTCTTCATTCTTTACAAACATTCTTAAGAAGCTTTTGGCGATTCCTAAAGATCTAAGCTCTGACTTGATCTTTGGAAGAGTGAACATCTTACATCGATAAGATATTCGCTTAAGATTCTTACTTCGATAAGAGAAAAAGAATATCCAAATCCTTCACGGTTCAATAAGAATCTGTGAATCGGTGGTCCACGGTTAACGCACCCCCGACACAGGTAAAGTCCCCACAAAAGCAGGAGTTGATAAACAATTTCTGTGTTATTTACTAGGAAGTTGTAATTTTCTTCTTATTGTGTAAGAGAGGTCTTATAAAAAAGCTATTTTTTTTTGAATTCATTGTAAACAATCAAAAATATAATGAATTCCACAATAAGAACAACTTTCAACGAAAACAGCGACATGATCATTGCCACGGACGCAGCTCAAGCCTACGGACGCTGACGTATCATCTAAACCATGCGTTCAAATGCAGGTTCATGCCCAGAAGGCAAATCAAGGTGTTTAACTCGTTCAAACATAAGTTGAACAGTTTTGAAACCATTTCCCATGATTTGAGGACGGTTACACCCTACTTAGGAGTAATTTAAGGGGTGATTACACCCCCTTAATCCCTTATAAATAAGAGGAAACTCAACCGAGTTAGGGGTTGGAATTTTTTGGATCAGAAATGGCCTGAAGGGATCGACATTATTCCTCAACAGAGATCACCTTCAACTTCAACAACGAGGAGCTTGTTCTTGGCTATAACCGAATTTCGGTTCAAATCAACTCTTTTACAAGAGTTTAAACTCGCTCTGAGTTCCTAAACTCATTAAGAGTTAATTTCAAAGTTGCTTTACAAGTTCTCTATAATGTCAAATCGTGAGGAGAAGATACTGTTCTAGTGAAGCGAGATGTTCGGATCGTCAACGAGAAGCAAACTCGATGCGAGTTTCGAGGGAGGCACTCATCGACACCAAGAAGAACCCAGGTTAAACAAAAGGGAAATTCAAATTGTAATCAGTTAGAGATTGAGAGAGTTGTATGTAGGCGTCTAAAAATGCCGATAGTTATCCAAATACAACTCAAGGCAAGGAGAAGATCATCCAAAGATCACAAGAAATGGCCTTATGGTGTCTCAAAAAGGTCGAGACAGTATGGACTGTCTCGCACGCGAGATAGTGTAGACTGTCTCACACGCAAGACAGTATTGGCTATCTCGCCATGCAAGACAGTATCGACTGTCTCGCACGCGAGACAGTATCGACTGTCTCGCACGCGAGACAGTTCTGAAGTATTCATAAACTACTGAAATAACTGCAGGGCACGTGGTCATCAACTGTTCAAAAACGTGAGAGACATTGTGGGCGAGAATCACATTGATAACTACCAAAATAACGGAGTTTAGAATGAGGGAAGGCAGTTACAAAAAAAGAGCTGGATAGTTCAAGCTTTCCAAGACAGTCATGACTATCTTAGAAGCCGAGACAGTCACAACTGTCTCGGCCGCCGAGACAGTCACAACTATCTCGCAGGCAACGCCCCTATAACATTGTATTTTCAGTTAAAACTCTCCTAAGGGCTATAAATACCCCCTAGGACCATTACTGACAGATATACGAGCACAGAGAGCAGATAGAACAGAAAACTAGAGCCTTTTTGATGATTTCTTAAGATTTGAACCTTGACTTAATCTTGAGAAGAGTGTTCATCTTACGTTGATAGGATATTCACTGATTTTATTCTTGCTTCTAAATAAAGGAAGAATACCCAAAGTTTTTACAATTCGATCAGAATCTGTGAATCGGTGGTCCACAAGCCAACACACTCCCAGCAAAGGCAAAGTCCCACAAAAGCAGAAATCGATAAACGATTTTTATGTTATTTTCTAGAAAATTGTAATTTTCTCATTTTTTTCTCATTATAATTCGTTGTAAGTGACCAGAGTTTTAATAGATTCAACAATGAAAATAACTTTCAATAAAAACAAACTGGCGACCACAGTGGGAGCCAACGGTCTCGCTGCTAGACCGTAGTGTCACAGCCGATCAAGATTGTGATCAACAAAGAGATCAAATATGGGTTCGATCAGGCTAAATTTGAGGAGTATTTATCATCATCATCCTCAAAATATTCCTCGTCTCATAAATGCAGGAAGATTTCGTCTTCCAAGAAGGCTTCCAGTCTTCAACTCCGATGAAGACTACAGGTGAAGATTCTTGCTTGATCGATGCTAAGGATTCTGCTTGCAACATATCTGTTCCAAATGACCCTTCCTCAATTAAGGAGTCATTGAACCAAAATTTACCTGCATTGACGAAGAGGGCCCGCCAAAGACAACGTCAATGCCGTGCTCGTCAATTGGCTAAGGCCTTAGAACAAACCGATGGGGTTCTCTACCATGCGGACCTAGAGTCGAGGAAGCATAGAGTGATTCAGTTACCACAGTGGCAGCCCAATCATATTTCTGCACAACTCACGACGGCAGAGTGGACTCTAGTCAAGAGGGCTCGTCAACCCTCAAAGAACGCATACAGAAGCATCGGGCGAATGCCACTCGTGTCTGTGCCCTTCGTCAACAAAAGCAAGAAGGGAAGAAAGAAATGGTGTCTGAAGAATCACCGAGGAACTATAAAGTTTGGATACCAAAAGCTAAACTTGCACAAAAATTAAATAATAAACCCTTCACCCGAGACACTGATAAGTGTCTCAGACAAAAGAGTTACACCCGAGACAGTTACAACTGTCTCGGGCAAAGAAAGGCCCCCAAGACCTCTGTTTAGTCTCCAACATCCATTCCGGGTCCGTCTACCGCATCTATATCTGCGACGTCACCAGTGAAGCCCTAGGTCAGTCCAGACTTGTCAAAATTCAAGATTACAGTGGCAGATAGCCTCAATTTCTCATCTGACATTCGAGGCAAAGCTCCGGTTAAGGAACGCTTGGGTCCGGTGAATAAATCCTAAGTGAATCCTCATACTGGGGGTCGTAAGTATCCTCCAATCAGAATAAAACAAACCCAAAATGAGAAAATACCAATTCATTCTCGTTTAGGGCCTGTGAAGACTCCACGCTCGCAAAGGGGTGAATTTAAGTATTCAACCTTGGATTGCTCAGAGGCGACGACAAGTCGTCCTGTACATGTTAACAAGGTTCAAAAACAGAAGATAGGTTGCTCGAATCATGGTAATGATGATCTATACTATCAAACTAATAAGTCACAAAAAAGGGTTGCTCAAGAAACAAAGTCTCATTGTGCGTGCGAGAGGCTCATTAAGGTAGTATTGTCGGAATACGGTTGTTCCAAACCTGAATAGCCAAGAGTTTTCGTGTTTCAAAGACTTTCCACTGAGATGTCAAAACCTAAGATGAGACGTTTTAAGAAGAAGAAACCCATTGTGCAAGAAGATGAACTTCCAGAGGTCACTATCAATATGACCGACAGAGGAAAGCGACATTCAGTCAACCTTGACCACGATTTCTCTTCAGGAGGAAGAGTCGAGTAGGGTCTCTCTCAAAGAATGTCACGGCTCCAACGAAGAGCCAGTCGACACCGTGATTATAGGAAAATGCATGAAGGGTTATCTTCAGACGAGGAACTATCAGATACTTGTTCTACAGTTATCTCAGATGATACACTATCCAGTGTTGGACAAGCCAAAGAATCATTTATAATTACACCGGATCAACTAGCTCAGATATTGCAGGAAGCATGAGCTAAACAACGCGAAGAAATCAGAACTGAAATCAAGACTGAGATGGAGTTGACAATACAACATATGATGGATTTGCAAGCACAACAACATCAACAACAGCTGAAATTAAGTCAAAAGGCTGAATCTAGCCGGCATGATACCATACCTGTGCGTATAACTGAGATTGATAGTGACCCTGAAGTGGATGAAACTATCTTCGTTGATCCTCTTTCTAATAAAGACAATTCGGAGAACGGTCCGGTTAAGTCATCTACTCAACCTTCTCAAATTTATTTGAAGAAGAATATGGAGGAAGACAAGAAGATGCAAGATCTTAAGAATAAAGTCAATTCTCTGATGACAGCTCAGGAAGTAAAGAAAATGGGTATCCCATATCCATACCCGAGAGAATGGGACTTGATTCCTTATTCCCCGAAATTTAGTCTAATTAACTTTACTCTTTTTGATGGCAGGGGTTCACCTACTCAACTCTTGATCTATTTCAAATCTCATCTTGGCGTAATATTAGGAAATGAAGCTCTGATGGTCTAGTCATTCGTAGGAACCCTTCGTGGGCCTGCCTTCGATTGGTACCGACGTCTTAAGCTAGGGAGTATCAATAGCTGGGAAGATATGGAAGGATTGTTTCTTACCAATTTCTTTGACGATGATACTGAGGTCTCCATTGGTACTTTGTTGGATGAGAAGCAGAAAGATGAGGAGTCAGTTGATGTTTTTGTCAAGCGGTTCCGGAACAAAGCGGAGAACTGTCGAGATCCACCCACCGAAGAGTTTATCCTTTAGACATGCCACAATAATCTTTCTTTGGATGTCCTAGAAGTCATGGTAGTTGTGTCCTCTAAGACTTAGAAAGAATTGAAGGTGGGAGGTGAACAAGCTGAACGGTTCCTCAAGAGGAAGAAGCTAGAGAGAGGTCAACCGCCAGCCAATTCTCAAAAGCAGAATTTTAATTCTCGAGGTAGAGGAAAGGGATCTGCTACTGCTGTTGATGCTCACCAAACGTCACAGCAATCACCTCAACAACTACCGCAACAATCATCCTTCCAACTGGCACAACATCAGAACCAGTAGCCTCCGAGGTAGCCTAAGACTTCAGAACCCAGGTTCCCGAAAGAATACTCTTTTAAAGATGATGAAGTGCCGATTATCTTTAAGTATCTTTTGGACAACAACAAGATCAAACTTCTACCGATCACAAACCAGGAAGAAGCAAAGAAGATTAATAATCCGAAATATTGTGCATATCACAGAAGGGTTCATCATCCCACCAAGGCGTGTTATGTCCTAAAAGATAAAATACAAACCTTGATCGATATAGGTATTGTGACTGCAAAGACAAAAGAGAAGAAAGTAGGTGCAAATACAGTATCAATTAGTTTCGGTGCAGTTCCTTTATCCTGGTTCCAACCCGAACCTGTATAAAAGGTTAAAATACAAATCATCAATGATGACCCTCATGGATAGCACTAAAAGGGACTTGTGTCACATACAACCCCAAACGGCAAAATACTTTGGGTTCATCCCGATTTGCTTGAAGATGAACAGTGAACGACATCCACGTCTAAGAAGAAATCGAAGGACAGAGGAAAAGAGAAGTCCTGTTTCGGAGCCTCGGCAATTCCTGAAGAAAATAATGAAGAAATCCCAGCTCTACCGCTTTCTGAGGAGGAGCAAGAATCTTTCACTACTAGGAGCAGAAATGAATACTGCTTTAATTACCCAAGCACATCTGAGCAATTAACTGAGCAGGGGGTGGTAAAAGCTGCACCTTCTAAAACCTTGACAGAGCTGGGGGTAGTTACAACTCCGCCCGTGACGGCTAAAAAATCTCAAAAGATAGCTAAACAAAAGGAGAAAGAACCCCAACATAAGGAAGTTTAAATTCCGAAGCAGTCTCGTTTCAATCGACCGATTGGAAGAGAAAAACCGGAAAGTTCAAACGCTCCATACCGTTTCAACGTCATGACTCAATTAGCCAATATCCCAGCAAGGATCATGTTGTATGAGTTGCTGCGTCTTTCAAAGGATACCAGAGAAGCTTTGCAAGAAGTATTGGCTGATTCTAAAGTATTTCTTACTCAGATTAAGCCAACCCCTGAAGAGCCAGAGTCATCGGTTCAGCATTGTAATTTAGCAGCCACAAAGTTCTCTTGCATTGCATTCACCAAAGAAGATATGCAAGTAAAAAATTCAAACATGATAGGTCTTTATATTTCACCGGATATATTGGCTCAAGCGTTGTTAACCAGATTCAAGTTAATCCGGGTTCCGCTGTTAACATCATGCCGCTTAGGTTGATGTACCACCTCAGAATTCCCGCCAACAAGCTAGCCTCCACAGGCGTTATCTACTGATTCAATACTAGTGGGTCTAGGCCATTGGAAAAAATCCGGTTAAAGTGTCAACTTGGAGACTTGAAGTCAGAAGTTATTTGTTATGTAATTGATGCAGAGACTTCTTATAACTTACTGCTGGGTCACCCTTGGATCCATAGTAATGTTATAGTTCCCTCTACCCTCCATCAGTGTCTGAAATATATTGACACTAACAACGAAGTTAAGACGGTGATCACGGATAAGCAGATATTTAAGAAATTAGAAAATTACTTTACTGATTTTCTTCTTTATGGTGCCGAATCTGATACTGAACCATCAGCCCAAGGTACGAACAGCGAAAAAGAAGCTAATATCGAAGCTGGGCTTGATTATAGTGAAGGTCTTGTATTAAATGACATTAAACCTCTTGTAATCGATCTTGATGGTGGTGAATTGTCGGATGAAAGTTATAACAGGCAACTTACCGATGAAATAATAAATGATGATTTAGAGTACTCGCGTTGTCTTGATAATATAATACAAAAATTATATGACAGCCCTGATCTACACATGCCACTTCGTTCGTCTTGTATGACGACGAAGTACATCCAAGATTCATCCGGAATGACTGTAATCCTACCTGCGAAGATAGGGGGTAAAAAAGAAATAATCTTTGGAAAATGGGAGTCATCCCTAACTTCTGATCTCTTCTTGGACACTAATTCAGATGATAAAGGGCCCGGACGGCATTTCTCTAGGTATAGTTCGCAAGAAAGCGACTACATGGGAAAGCAAGGATATGATCTTACGCGCGGTGAAGGTTTCCATTTTGGTCAAGGTGCCAGGGTTCCACCCCATCCTACCTACGTACTGAAAGGAAGACCTGATAATTACTATAGTCATAAGAGGGGTCTGGGTTATGTCTCGTCATTGATGATGAATGTTGCTAGCAAATCATCAACCAGCTAACAGATAAAAATGGGTATTCATCCGATTCTTCAAGTTGGGATTCTGACAATAGCATTGGAGAAATATGTTGGCCTTCTTGTTTTGATGATGTTTAACAAACAATACTTCTAATGTTGTTTGTCTAGTATTTGTATAATTCTATTTATTGTAGACAAACAATAAGTTGGAGGTTGGATGGATTGCGCCATAACGATCATACCAAATGGAGGTTGGCGGAATAGTAGGTAAAGCTATGTACAATTCAAGTTGAAGATCCAAGTTCAAGCTTCATCCGCAAGATTATCAAGTCAAGCTATTGAAGATCAAGATCAAGCTTGGGTAATTTAGTTTAGGAGTTTATATTATGTGTGTTTGTATCTTAAGCTCAATATATTATATACACACACATTTATTGGTTTCCATGTATATATATAGTTATATATGTACATATATGTTTTGGTTTGATAGTTTTCAAGTTTTACTATGAAACAATTAAATATAATTAGAAAACATATTTTTATTTCATACTTACATGTATATATATGATTTCATCAATATCAATTTTATTTAGTTCAATGAAATCATGTTTTAGTGCATTATATGTGTATTTTGATAAAATACTATATTCATTGTTTATAGACTTCATAACAATAGTTTACATCTTTCTTCAAGTCTATAAAATTATTTTGTATTATTTTAAAACATGGTTAAGCTAAAATGTCAAAACTTATATGTTCACAATTTTATGTTTTGGACTATTTTGCAAAATAATAATATTTTTTATTTGGGAGGTCCTTTTTGAAAACCAGTCTTCATAGCATGTTTATTATCATATCTATAATTATTCCCTAAAGTTTTATATTTTTTGAAATTTATTTGATATTTTTAAACATGGTTTTAAAATCAAAAAACTGTTTCAAACCTGTCAAATTACATATATCTGTTTGCGGTCGACCGCCACGGTCGACCGCCCCTCAGTCCAGAGACTTAGTATGTTTCTTGATGGCTCGTAATCAACCGTGACGATCGATCGGATGTAGTCCAGAGAGTTTTGCGGTCGACCGCCATGGTCGGCGGTCGATCGTCTATTGTCCACAGCCAAACCCTGGCTTTTTTGTTGCTCGCGGTCGACCGTGAGTTTTTTACGGTCGACCGCCGATCGCCCAACGACTAGTTTTGGTAGAGAATCAGATTTCTGATTCTTGGGCTTTTTGGTCTTTTCCTTTAGGGTTTTTGGTTGAAGTTTTGGGTGGCTATAAATACCCCATTGTTCTCATCCTTCAAACCAATCCAAGAGAATGTTTTAAAAAAGTTTAACAAGGGTTTAAGCTTGTTTTGTGTTTGTTTAAAAGAGTGTTTAAGGGTTGTTTGTGAAGAGAATTTCACAAGAGTTTGAGGAGATCATCAATCTTGTTTGGGCTTCAATCTACATCCCTCCACTCTTGTTTTAGAGAAGTTTTCTTAAACTCTTTATCTAGCTAATTTATGCTTAACTTGTCATATTTATTTTGCTAGATTAAATTAAGTTTAGACTTGTTTTGATTTATCTCTTTGTTCACACACAGCCTATTGAGCTTATTGTATTTACATTCATAGTATAATTTGGGGTTGTGGGTTTGTGACTAAGAGTTGTACTTAATTGAGTTCTCACCTTGTTTAGAGAACAATCATTTGATTTATGAGCTTTAATTGTGAGATTCACTTTGTATTACACTAGTACACCGAGAGGAGTGTGTGGTGAGAGACGGGGTTGCTTCCAAGAGGAGTGGCATCGGTTGACGAACCTAGGGAGAGGTTGTATCCGAGCACTTGAGGAAGGACACAGAGAAACCAATACTTAGAGCATGTGGAGTGTAGTTACATTGTGAGATTGTGATCGTTGATCGGTGAGCGTTGAAAACCGATATTGTGTGGTGTAAACGTTATTCGGGTTAGTGTAGAAAACCCGGTTGTGATAATGGATTTCTCCCCAGGAGTGGGGAGCGGAGATGTAGGACGGAAGATCCGAACTCCGTGATCATATTGTGTATTTGCATTGTTTATATTGCCCTCTCACAATTGTATCTTTAGTTTAGATTGTTTACCCTTGTGTTAATTTACATATCATTGCATATATTTCATCATATACCTCTTTGCTAGGATATATCTCTTTGTTCATATTATATATTCTTGCTTATAACATATTATATATCTATCTTACAAGAATAATTTATTAATAAGTTTTAATTAGCAAAAAATTGGATTAGATTAGCATAAGACCCTAATCCCCCCCCCCTCTCTGGGGTCTAACAAAATGTTCAAAGGGTTAATGTCAAACATGACCACAGTCGATTCTTCTACTACTGAAGAAGATGATCAACTGGCTACTTGGGAAGACCCCTGGATACATTACATGAATATTCAATATGGCGATCGATTCGAACAAAGAGAACCTCCTACTGAAGATAGAGTAGTCCAGATTAATATGGGTGACGAAATCAATCCGAAACCTATATTTATTAACGACGATCTTTCATCGGATGAGAAAGAGGAACTAATCGCCCTGATTAGAGAGTATATCGACGTTTTTGCTTGGAATTACAAAAATATGTTGGGACTCGACCCAAATGTGGCGATGCACGGTCTTAACATTAAACCGGATGTCAAACCCGTCAAATAACAACAAAGATAGTTTCGTCCGCAGATTATGGAGACGATAGAAATTGAAGTCAAGAAACTGATTGCTTTAGGCTTCGTCAGAGAAGAACAACATCCTGATTGATTGGCCAATATCGTTCCAGTACCTAAAAAGAATGGAAAAATCAGAATCTGTATTGACTTCAGAGATCTGAATACCGCTTGTCCTAAAGATGACTTCTCTCTACCAATTACAGATGTCATTATTGACAACACATGTAGATTCGAGAGAATGTCATCTATGGATGGATTTTATGGATATAATCAAATTAAGATGCACCCGGACGATGAAAAGCATACTGCATTCAGAACACCTCTTGGTGTTTTCTGTTATACTGTTATGCCTTTCGGTTTGGAGAATGGCGGTGCTACATACTAACGAGCGATGACGAAAATCTTTCAAGAACACCTTCGGAAGACCGTCGAATGCTATGTTGATGATCTGGTTGTTAAAAGCTGTGATAAGAACAACGACATTAACGATCTAAAGACGATGTTCGATCTTATGAGGAGTCATCAGTTGAAGATGAACCCGACTAAATCCTTTCTTGGAATGTCCAGCGGTAAATTTCTTGGATTCGTCGTCATTATAAAAGATATTCATATCAATCCTGATAAAATGAAGGCGATACATGAATTGCAACCCCCGAGAAATCTTAAAGAACTCAGAGGGCTACAAGGTCAATTGGCGTATATCCGTCGGTTCATATCGAACATTTTTGAAAAATGTCAGTCGTTCTTTAAACTCACAAAGAAAGACGTGCCATTCATCTGGGATGAAGCCTATCAAAAAGCATTTGAGGATATCAAAACATATCTAGCGAATCCGCCTATTCTCGTCGCACCGAAATCGGGCAGACCGTTTTTTATTTATATCAAAGTGACGAGTCATTTGTTAAGTGCATTGCTTGCACAAGACGACAATAATGGTCACGAGCAAGTTGTGTATTATCTAAGTCGTACACTGGTAGGAGCTAAATCTCGCTATCCGATGATCGAGAAATAATGCATCGCCTTGGTATTCACGATCCAAAAAATACAACATTATTTAGATGGACAGACAATTTATGTCATTTTCAACGTAAACCCGATTCGAGTATTCATGACCCAACCGGCCTCTATGAATTGGCATTTAGCCAGGTGGGTTTACTCTTATCCCAATATGATTTGTATTTTAAGCAACAAAAATCAGTTAAAGGACAAGCTATTTGTGATCTTTTGGCGGTAAACCCTTGTAGGTAATAAAAATTACCTTTAATCCCTATAAGAGAAGTTTAGAATAAGACTGCTATAACCTCGTCCGAAATAGCTGAAAAGGGGAAAAACGTTGATAGCTCTCAAACCGGAAGGAATTTGGCAAAACAGACAGGAGCAAACCGAACCCTATGTGGTGGGTTTGGTTAGCTCCATCTCGTCGAGATAGTCGATTTTCATATATAAATCGTCAAATTCTGACTTACGCTTTGAAAGTTATGACCTGTTCTTTGTGGCATGTTCTGGAGCTCGCATGCATAAGTCAAGCTCGCCTGCAGAGCTTGCCTGCATGATCCAGGATCGCTTGAAGGCTGAAGCTCGCCCGTAAAAGCTGAAGCTCGCCTACAAGGAAGTCTGTCTGCAAGGATAGAGCTCGCCTAGCAGCATTAAAGCTCACCTAAGTGAAATTAACCTGCACAGCTCGCCTGCACAGCCTTGCCTACACAGGCTCACCTGCACATTGAACCAAGCTCGCTTGAAGGCTGAAGCTCGCCCGTAAAGGTTGAAGCTCGCCTGCAAGGAAGTCCGTCTACAAGGATAGAGCTCACCTAGCAGCATTGAAGCTCGCCTGAGTGAGATTCGCCTGCACAGCTCGCCTATACAGCTTCGCCTGCACAACCTCGCTTACACAGGCTCGCCTGCACATTGAACCAAGCTCGCCTAAAGGCCTAGCTCGCCTGACAGCTTGAAGCTCACCTGTTTGGCTGACTCGTCAGCACAAAGGTTCGAGCTCGCCTGAAGACCAAGCTCGCCTGACAGCCTGCACCTTGCCTGTGCGGACTAAGCTCGCCTAACAACTAGAAACCCACCAGCATTGTCAGCTACCCACTTGGAGTATAGGGGCAATCACATCAGTGGTCAAATCTTATGAATCAAGGGAGAAAGCATGGTGCTCCTCACCTAGCAAGAATAGAGTGTCTGACAGGACCTCCTAAGTGGTCACATCCCACAGGTAGGGCGGCTGGCTCCCTCACCCCTACAAGTGGTCAAATCCCATAAATTAAGGGATGATTCATGCCATCCCTTGCCTATTTAAAGCCACTTTCAGCCAACGTGAAAGGGGTGGATTAGCTGCTGCTGGCTTGGCTGGCTAATCTTCTAAAGGTTGAACCTTGGCTCATTTGCTAAAGGCTCCCTCATTTAAAGAGACTCGTCTGAACTCTCAGACTTGAGACTCTCAGGCTCTTTGTAGACTCTTGCATAGTAGCTCTCTCCAAGCAGTCAGTCGACAAGCACAAGCTCCCCGTTTGGTCTCGGGTATAGTCAAACTCGATCAGCACAAGTTTCTACTGCGTACTGAAGCTTGCCTGCAACTTCGATCAGATCGTCCAAGGGAAGCAAACTCGGTGCGAGAACCGAGCGAGACGTCCTATCATTGCTAAAGTCCTCACGTTAAATAAGGAGGGCATTCCCTCCGTTTCTGTTATAATTTTGATTCATTAGTTTGTAATAAGCTATTCTTATCAATACAAACAAAAATTCATGTTTCGGGAGATCAAAATTTACACCTACAACCCTACAAAAGACTCAGTTGAATTGTACGATGATCTGCCGGATAAAACTTACGAAGTTAATACCACATCACATCAACAACTGTGGCAATTATACTTTGATGGGGCTTCCCGAGCAACTAACGTAGCGAGTATGCCCGGATTCGTTTTAGTTTCCCCGAAAAAACACGTATTGCCCAGAGCGTACTCGTTGACCGAACCATGCTCTAATAATGTGACTGGGTATAATACATTAATAATTGGGCTTAATTTTGCTAAAGAGCTGGGGGTCGAATACCTTGAAGCTTTTGGTGATTCTCAACTAGTAGTCAACCAAATACGATGAGAGTATGAGGTCTGAAATCAAAACCTGATCCCATACCACCAGGAAGCCATCGAGATGGCGAGTTCGTTTGAAGAATTTTTCATCGAATATATTCCACGTCTCCAAAATGCATATGCAGACGTATTGACAGCATTGTCGGTATCTTTGGCTCAGCCTCCCGTGACAGAACAATTAACTACAGTGAGAACTCACCAGCTTATTGTGCTAATCTACACTTAGATTGTCAAAGAAGCACACTCAATGAGATTGGAACCTGAAGCTCGGGATTGGCATTTTCCCATCATCGATTATGTCCTACATGGCATTTTGCCTGAGGATGTAAAAGAAAGGGATTCGATTCGATAAAGAGCACCGAGATTCTACTACAACGCTATGGCATAAATATTGTATCAACGTTCGTATGACTGTCTACTACTACGTTGTCTATCTAGTAGAGAGGCGGAAGATGCACTCAAAGAAGCGCACTATGGAACATGTGGTGCACATCAACCCGGTCCCAAACTCTGCGACCGACTAAGGAGAATGGTGGATATTACTGACCAACTATAGTAAAAAAACACAGTTGATTACACGTGACGGTGTCATGCGTGTCAAGTACATGCAAATTATATGCACCAGCCTCTGGAACATTTGCACCCATCAACGACATCTTAGCCATTCGAAACATGTGGAATGGACATTGTGGGTCCTATTTTCCCACCTTCAGTCAAAGGTGACCATTTCATTCTAACGATCACCGATTACTTCTCAAAATATGCCGAAGCAGTCCCGCTTAAAGAAGTAAAGATGAGCGATGTTATCAAGTTCATTAAACACCACATCATATATCAATATGGTGTCCCGAGACGAATAGTGTATGACAATGGTCCTCAATTCGTTAGCAACACATTTATCAAATTCTACGGTAAATTCGGAATTCAAGATATTTCATTGACTGTTTATAATCCGACAACTAACGGATTGGCTAAAACTTTCAATAAGACTATTATTAAAATTTTGGCAAAACTTGTAAAAGCCAATAAACGGGACTAGGATGGTAAACTTGGTGAAGCTCTGTGGGCTTATCGTACTACTGTACATATGCCAACTGGAACAACCTCATATTCTTTGATATATGGGTGCGAAGCTGTCCTCCCTTTAGAAATACAAATTCCCTCTCTTTGCATCGCTCTCGCTACGGGAATGGCGATGGAATAACAACATAAAAAATGCCTCAAAGAATTAGAGATGTTAGATGAGAAGCGCTTGGAAGCTCAGCAACAAATCGAGTTCTATCAGGCTAGAATTTCTCGGGCTTTTGATAAAAAAATCCGACAACGAAGTTTTAAGGAAGGAGACCTGGTTCTTGCCGTTCGAAGACCCATGATTCTCAATTTCAAGAAGAAAGAAAAATTCCAGCCCAAATGGGAAGGACCATTTGTAATAGAAACAGTATATTCAAACGGTGCATATCGCTTGATTACTCAAGACGATAATAAACTTATGATGCCGATAAATGGAAAGTTCCTGAAGAAGTACTACCCTTAGTGTGTTTAGGATAACTTATTTAAAACGGGAAGTTCCTAGAGAATCCTGTATAGGATATTTTAGGATAACCCGAGATCAGTCGATTGTTTTATGATGAAAACTGATCATTTGAATAATTCGTTCTTAATTGTTATAAAAACAATTAGGACTCCCTTACGGTGATTATCTAGTTATTTCAAAAAAATGATTAAGATCCTCCAAACTCTCGTTGTATCTAATCTTGAACATTCCTAATGTTAAAATTATAATACAATATCCAAAAAGTTCAATTTATTGATCCATAACAATCACCAAATCCTTTTATGCCAAATCCTTGTGTTTGACACCAAAAAATTCCCACCGAGTGGTGTGTACGAGTCAATATTCCCATTGTTATTTGTACCCCCTCCCATTTCTTATTTGGTCAAATCTTCCTATAGTTAGAATCAAAGTTAAAATCCCCTCTCGATTCCTTTCATGAACGAGAGGTTCACTTTTAAAACTGAGATCCCCTTTTAACAAACGAAAGGGCTTCAATTCCATTTGAACAATTTAGCCTTTTGAAGGTAGAATTGTCTCAACTCCCATTTGGTCAAACCTTACAACGGTTAGGACCAAAACCAAAATCTCCTCTCGATTCATTCCACGAACGAGAGGTTAACTTTTAAGTTGAGTAATCAAACCTTATGACAGTTAGGATTATTCAAACCCATCCACATTCTCTAAGTGGAAATCCTACTTTGAGTTTATTTTGCATCAAGAGATAGAATATAAAATAGAGATAGAATATAAAATTCTTGTTCTCTGATTTTGGGTTCATCTCTACCAACAAATAAGAGACCAGGAGATAGAATATAAAATTCTTACTCTCCGATTTTGGGTTCATCTCTACCAACAAACAAGAGACCAGGAGATAGAATATAAAATTCTTCCTCTCCGATTTTGGGTTCATCTCTACCAACAAACAAGAGATCAGAAGATAGAATATAAAATCTTTCTCTCCGATTTTAAGTTCATTTTCCTACCAAGAAAATGTAACCTGCTTACATTTCAAAATTCATGACGTTCATGTATGGG
The DNA here is from genome assembly GCA_022839385.1 of Asparagus kiusianus. Classification (NCBI taxonomy): domain Eukaryota; kingdom Viridiplantae; phylum Streptophyta; class Magnoliopsida; order Asparagales; family Asparagaceae; genus Asparagus; species Asparagus kiusianus. Next base: position 126,874 of record BQKN01064372.1, on the reverse strand, counting down.
GGGTGTTATCTCGATCCCTTATGAGAGATAAGCCTACATCTAATACATGTAGCCTACATATTTAATATTATAGTTTAAAGCCTAAAAGAGTTTAATTCTTTTAGCCTAACGTTATATGTAAAACGGACCTATATAATTCACATACTAGACCGACTGAAACGGTAGTCAGTAAAGACACATCAAATCCGTTGATGGCTGAGGGTTTACCAAAAATCCTATGAGTATTATATTTATTTATTCTAAACAAGAATGAGTAATCATAATAAAATTTTAATAAGCGAAAGAGTTCACTTTATTCATAAGAAGAACTTTTAATACAGGAAAAGTGTCATTACAAGAGAAAAGTTTTCTTTTAATCTAAACATAACTTGTAATTACAAATTTACCCTTCAAGTTTTGAGAGTGTTTCTGCGTAAGCTTGTTCAAATTCAGCTTTCAGGTTAGCTCTTAAGGATTCTTTGCTGGTGTTCCGATCTTGAAGGACTTCTTGTTCCGTTTCGGTAAGCCTTTTATCCTGAAGTTCCAACTGTTGAAATAAGTCTGTTTCGACATGCTCAGCTTCAACCAGATCAAGTTTTAGGATACTCTCAGCATCTTTAGCCTCTACAAGCTCTCTTTCTAAGCGGGCTATATGAGATTGACGTAGTTCTAAGGATTGAAGCAAATCAGCCTTAGCCTGCACTTTCTTGGCGATACCCAATCTCATCTGGATTACACGATTTCTCAACTTTGGAAGCTCGAGCTCTGCTGATTTTTTGAGGCATGCCACTCTTGCAGTTTGAGATCCATTTGAACCGATACATAAGAAGAAACGCCGCTGATTTTAAGATCTCTCAAGTGTTCAACTAGTTGTTTCAGCTGGACCAAGTAGGCTTCAATGGAATCAGCCAATTCAGGATATTCATCTTCTCTAATTCCTGCTACATGTCGAGCAAGTGATCTCCTAAAGCTGTTAAAGGATGACCCTTTATGAAGAATTCGATCAATCATGAGGTTCAACAAATAAACAAAACTTTGGATATTTGAACAGATAAACGCCTTATCCGGATCCTCGTCGGATGTCAAAGCTTTGATAGACTCAAGTAATGTTGAAGGAGGCACTACAGTAAGAGGAAAGGAAATAAGTGCTCGAACAAATACTTGAATTAATGTTTGAAACTTAAAATCCAAGAGCAATAGTGAACCGAAGCGTACCTAGTTTAATAGTAGAGCCTTCAGTGTGGCCTTCTCACCCTAAGGATATCAATCCGGTTTCTTGAGCAACTGAAGTTGACTCAAGAGTAGCAGCCGTCGACGTACCCGCTACATCAGTTGGAAGTACAGTCGGGACTTTCGTCAAAGCCGAATCCGAATCTATGAAGTTTTCGAGAGGAAGGACTAAAGATTCTGCAAAAGAAAAATATATACAATGTGTATGCTGGAATATTGATCAGAAGTTTGAAACAAACAATTGATAAAACTCACCAACTCTAGATGCAACACCTGTTGACGTACCAACTTCTTCAGTTGGTCTCGCTTTTGTTGTGACGGGACTAATTTAGAGGGTGGCAGTAGCTTCTATCATCATCAAGTCTAAAGTGAGAGTTTGAGATTCAAGAATTGATGATTGAATGTCGACTTCGGTTCCTGCCGACGATAAGAAGTCACGACCCTCGGGTTGATCAGATGTTCCAACAATTGTAGCAGCATCAGTTTCAGCGACTGGTCCTATAATTCAAACACTTATATGATTATTCAAAGTTAAACAATAAAGAGATAATGAAGATTATAGAATAAAAGCCTTTAGTTTCAGAGGAACCCGCTTCAGCTGAACCAACTCCAACAGTTGGTCCTGTAGCTACACCAGGAGTTTTCCCCGATAATAAATCAGAGATATACTGATGGTCGTCCTTTGAGAGATCAAGATTGAGGTTATGCTCGTTAAAATCCTCGACCTCAGTAGCATGAGTGGTTTCTCCTCCAGCTGGTTCATTCATTATGGTATCTACAGAATGTGCTGGATCATAAATAACATATATACTTATATGAACTTGTACAGAATGGAGACTAATCTTACCTTCATTGACTGGGATGGATTCAATGGCTCCACTACTTGTACCCACTTCTTTTAGTTAACTAAGAGAAGATAAAGCGCATAGGTCATTAGAAGAGGTACTCATTCTGACTCATTCATCTTTCGAAATTGCCCTCCAAATAGAGAAATACACGTACCTGCGCTGGGAGCCGATGGATCAACGTCAGAAGTTGTTTGAATTATAGCAGTTTTATCATTAAGTGTGTCATGCATTTGTTGAACGACGCTGGGTTCCTTAGTTTCCATACCACCGGGAGAAGCAGTTGTTAGACCCTAGAGAGAGGTGATTAGGGTCTTATGCTAATCTAATCCGATTTTATGCCAATTAAAACTAATTCAAATATTATTCTTACAAGATAGATATACAATATGATATGAGCAAGAATATGCAATATGAACAATGAGATATATCCTAAATGATAAAAATATATGTAAGAATATATAAACTAACACAAATATGATATAATCAAACTACAAATGTGATAGGGCAAAATATACAAGAGTGCACCTGGCAATATAAGATAAATGCATAAGCAAATGCGCTAATGACAAACTCAAATACACTCAAATGATCACAGAGTTCGGACCTTCCGTCCTACGCCTCCGCTCCCCACTCCCGGGAAGAAATCCACTATCACAACCGGGTTTTCTACATTTACCCGAATAACGTTTATACCACACAATACGGTTTTCTAGTTTATCAAAAACTCTACAACTCACACACTCTTGTAATCCCACTCTACACCCTCTCAAGTGTTGAAACTAGACGTGTCTCCCTCAAGTGCTCGGTTACAACATCTCCCTAGGTTCGTCAACCGATGTCACTCCTCTTGGGACGATCCTCGACTCTCACCACACACTCCTCTCGGTGTACAAGTGTATTACAAAGTGATTTTACAATATAGGTTTAATACAAAGTGTTTGTTCTCTACAATAGATGAGAACGAATTATAAGCTCACTCTCTAAGTTACACAAACCCACAACCCAATTATACTATGAATGTAAAAACAATAAGCTCAATGGTTGTGTGTGTGTAAGCAAAGAGAAACAAATCAAAACTAAACTCGATATAATTTTAGCATATAGAAATTATGAATAAAACAGTAAATAGCTAGAAATAGAGTTTAGAAAATCTTCTCTGAAAAACAAGATGGAGAGGAGGATTAAAATGAAGCTCAAACAATATAGATGATCTTCTCCACTTGTAAAACAATATTCATAAACCAAACAAACTTTAAACCCAACTAAAATCCTTGTTAAAACTCTTTTTAAACTTCTTTAAAACTTTCCATTGGGTTACTGAGATAGAAGGTGTTTGGGGGTTTATATAGAAAGAGAAAACAACAGCAAAAATCCTAAAGAAAAAGACCAAAAAACCAACAGAATCGAAAATCAAATTCTGTGCAAAATAGCCGTTGGAGTGAACGGCGGTCGACCGTGAAAAACTCACGGTCGACCGCGAGCCAGCTTTGAAACTCAGAAAACTTCCAGATACTTTGGCGGTCGACCGTGGGAAAATTCGAGCTGACGGTCGACCGTGGCGGTCGACCGCGAAAGTTTCTGTTGGCTCCGCAGGCTAAAAACAAAAGCGCGATCAACTATGGTGGTCGACCGTGAACTGATATATAAAATTGACAATTTGAAAGTAAAATGATGATTTTAAAACACTGTTTAAAAATATCAAATAAATTCAAAAAATATAAAACTTTGGGGAATGATTGTAGACATGATAATAAACATACTACAAAGATTGGTTTGTAAAAAGGACTTCCCAAATATAAAATATCATTATTTTGTAAAATAGCCCAAAACATGAAAATGTAAGCATATGAGTTTTGAAATTTTAGCTTAACTATGTTTTGAAACATTACAAAATAATTTTGTAGACTTAATAAAAGATATAAGCTATTGTTATGAAGTCTATAAACAATGAATACAATATTTCACAAATACAATAGAATATGAAACATATGAGTATGTATATGAATATATATTTGTTTCATATCTATGAAATTAAACCAAAACAACTTATCCACATAAAAAACAAACATGTATACATAATTTTTGGAATTTATTTGTAAAAACTTTGTTTGTGGATAAAACTAAAAACCAATATGTATATGTCTGTATATATATATATATATATATATATATATATATATATATATATAAACCAATAAAAAGTGTGTGTGTATGATTGAGCTTAGAGTACTAACACACATAATATAAAAACTTAAACTAAATTACCTAAGCTTGATCTTGATCTTTAATAGCTTGACTTGGTAATCTTGGATGAAGCTTGTAATTAGATCTTTAACTTGATAGCAAGGCTTCACTCCACTATTCCGTCAACCTCTATTTGATATGATCGTTGAAGCGCTATTCCATCCATCCTCCAACTTATTATTTATCTATAATAAATAACAAAATACAAATACTAGACAAACAATATTAGATGTAAATTGTTTGTTAAATCATCATGAAAATAAAGATGAATTGTTACCTTGTTCGTCTAAAAGAACACTGTGGGTAGATGTTTCCTCTAAAGCAGGAAGAGGAATACGTGGTCGAGATGTGATCTTCTTCCTTCTTTTCAGTGGACGCGCTTCACCTTGAGCCCCAAATTTTTCATGGCGATACTTGGTGCACAACTCAGTTCTTGAAGGAATTTGAGTTTGAGCTTGAGCTTGAGTTAAGGATTGAGATCTTTGCCTATGAGCAAGAGGCATTGTATCTTCTTCTTCCTCTTCCTCTCTATTAAGGACTTCTACCGTCATCCGATTGGGATGTGTCATAACGACCCTCTCCCTCCTTCTTTTCGGAGCGTCCTGTGGTTGAGCTGGATCAACATGGTGAGCACTGTGAGTAACGAAAGGGTTTACATATCCTCTTTCGAAGAAAGAATCGGGGAGACCGGTCGTTTCTTCTTCATTTTTCTCACCAACCTCTTTTTTCGTTTCTTCAGAACTTGATCCAGTCTCATCTGCCCCCTCAGAAGTTTCGGTCTTATCAGTCCCAAACTCTTCTTCACTATCAGCTGGACGGGCAGGTTCTTTCCCCTTTCTGGAAGACTCGACGGCTTCTTTCCCTCGATTTGAGAGCACAGTTTCATGGACTATATCTGTTGCACGCTGAGAGGCTATTTCCTCTTCTAATTCAGATATCCTCCTCTTTTGAGTAACAGCATTGGCAGCTATCAGCCACTTACAGTAAAGGAAGGTCATTTGTAGAGGAGGCGTTTCCAAAGGGAGATCAAACTCAGCATTCGTGCAACCGATGATGCTTCAAAACCAGGCTCTTTCCTCATCTATAAGTCCACCTCGAACTCTAAGTTGACGATTCGGGTTGCCGACATACAGTTGATCATAGTCGAATTGACGAGCAAACCGGCACAGAAAGTAAGGCTTGATATGACAGACATCCTTCACCCTGAATACCAGATAACCAGGTTGGATGTTCATCAGCCATCTGAAGTAGCCGACATCCAGAACCGTACGGTTCTATCTTGGTTCTTCAGTATCCAATAAAGTCGTATTATAAGTCCCGGAGAATTGAGGGAAACAAGGAAAGAACTCCCAATATTTGTGGACTTTAAATTATCTAGATATATCTCGCCACCGATGTTTGACCCACTTACAACCTTCAAGAGTCTACAGTAGGGGAAGGCTTGGATCCACCGTCTCAGGAGCCTACATCAAATCTGGCCGGTGAAGTACCAACCAGGTCATTAAATAAGTGTATGGTAATTCCAGGTTCGGTACAGATATCCCAGCGGAGGGCTTCTTCCCCTCTTGAGTGAACACGGAAGCCAATTGCCGTAACCCACTGTGAATATCAGCTACCATTGCAGGAAGCAAGGATAACATACGACCTGTGGCTAATTGAGCAGCCGGATATAGCACTTCAATCGGCATAGCATCGAAGGGTTGGTGGGGGACGATACACTTCTTCAGTCATATGGCCAAAAAGCTGGCTAGTAGAGTGGTTGGATTAATCTTAACACCAGCCTGCCACAAATAAGAACGAAACTTGGTGCCGTGAGGAAAGCCGTCTTCTGAACGGGAGGTGTAGGACTGTGCATTTGTTCTCTCTAAAATCGGTTGATCTCATTCGGGGTCAAGGGAGATAGTGCACATACAGCGTCTGAATGACTCTCAAGATTCTTAAATAGATAATCCGTGAATTGCTTCAAGCTGATCTGGGGAGATCTCTTCTTAGCTTTAGTCTCTATTTTAGCCATAGCTATATGGTAATGGTATGTCAGCTCCCATAAGGTATCATAGGTCATGACCGACCGATCCTTCATCTTGTTTGATTGACTGACCGTTGGGAAGAATTCTTGATACGGAACATCGCCGATAGGCAACCCCGATACTTTCATCATCTCATGTAATGGCAATCCAAGCTCCCTTTTCTTGGTGAAGAAAGTATTGGTGTCAGGATTGTAAATCTCGAACAAAGCAAAGAAATGGTCTACACTGATCTGTAGACCATACATACTGGCAGGAATAGGAACTGATAACCCTAATTTTACTAATTCTCGCCCCTAACGGTTCAATACGTATCGAGTCATTCTTGTCCACCACTTGTCTCTAAAATAATAAACCCATCCATAACATCTGAACTTCTTAATGGGGAGTTCTCTTCCTAACGCAGCTAACCTATTCTTTACAGTGTTTGTCTGCACCGTCTTCTCATTTTGAGGTAGATTATCTTGACCTAAGATGCCGGGATGATATCCTCGCACAGAAGCTTTGTCGCTAGAACCTGCGGTGGCCTCTCTACCAATAAAACCATAATGAACACGCTCGTGGTTTTCCATCAATCTCCAAAACATCTCTCGATCGACTAACAGATTTCTGAATTTCAAAAGGGAATGATCCCGAGGAATCCAAGGTAGATACAAGAATGTCGATCCACTCCCATACAACCATTGTGCAGATCTGTAAGAAATAACCTCCGGGTCCTTCACAGAATCACCAAACAGGAAATCTAGCTTCCTCACACACTGGTATAGGTCCTGTGCTAAAAATTAAAACCACGTCTGTGATCAACCGTCGCAGAACACGACAATCACCTCGTCGCAGAATCTCCGATGTTTCCTCATTATAGTCCGAGTTAAATTGAGGAGCTAACTCGACTAACGGAATCCCCTCGTAATAAGAATGGGTGATACTACTTTGACCCGTGACCTTATTAGCAGGGAAAATTACAGAAGGAAAATGAACTGAAAAGAAAAATACATATAAATTGTGTAAGAATAGTCCTAAAATTTTAGAGAAGGTGGTGTATCTTATTCCATAAGATAGAATCATCATCTCGTAACAGGTGTGATGATTTTCATTTACCACAGTGTAAAAAGGATATATGTTACTATACACGAGCATTATAATGGCATATCAGAACCTTTCAAAATACGTGGGATAATATGAAATCGCCCCTGTATACTCTGAAGTGTGTTTCATCCAAGCAAAACAAACACTTTCCAGTGTCGATCTCCTCAAAGGAGGATACCAGCTCTTCCTGAATGCATCTCAAAGAATGACAAACGAGGTTTTACATATAGAGGTAGATAAATACATATAAAGCTGATAAGACGTAATTTTTAAAAGCCAAAGAAGGGTAAAAGAAATGTACCCCGTAAGAAGTGACAGCGGGATCAACCCCCTCGGTAGTCTGGGAAGCTGAGCGGCCTCAAGAAACTCGGGATCTCCTCGGCGACATGATGAAGATATAACCCCGTCGAAATCCTGCAAGGAAGTTAGGGTTTTGGGGTTAGAATCGACAAGGATATCACCAAATAAGTCCAAAAGACTGCATGCATGGAGAAGAAACAAAGAAAGTCGAGATTTTAGAATAAAGTTAGAGGGAGAACAAACCTGAGAAAACCCTTTAAACTTCGAGTGAGATCTCCCCAAACAAGAGCCCTACCCAAATCAGAAACAAAGAGAGGAAGAAGAGGCCAAATACTTGCAAAAAACTCACTAGAAAATCACCCAAGAATCGATAGAAATTCAACGTTAAAAACTCTCAGAAAACCCTAAGTCTGGTTTTATACCCCCGACTCAACTGTCCGAGACAGTCTCAACTGTCCAAGACAGTCTTGATTGTCTCGGACAGCGAGACAGTCTATACTGTCTCGGACAGCAAGACAGACTATACTATCTCGGTCAGTGAGACAGTGCTGCGCGAGATATTCTACACTGTCTCACTGTATAAGACAGTGACAATCGTCTCGGGTAAAATATGTAATTTGGTGGTGTTTTTAACCTCGATCCATGTATGAACACTCCGATGAGTATATGAATATAAACTGCACCTCCTTGAACCTCCCAACGGGTATACGAGGTTAAACTATTTCCCGAACACTCCGATGAGTATATGAGTATAAATTGTATCTCCTTGAACCTCCCAACGGGTATATGAGGTTAAACTATTTCTCAAACACTCCGATGAGTATATGAGTATAAACCGCATCTCCTTGAACCTCCTAACGGGTATACGAGGTTAAACTACTTCTCGAAAACTACAAAGAGTACATGAGTGTAAGCTGATTCTCAACACTCCAATACCTTAAGAGTTTAAACTGTGTAGACTCTAGTCAATGTATGCGTATAAACTGTGAAGACTGATGCATTGATAATCAATCCAATATCGATTTGGCAAAGAAAGTTGAATTCACAAATCAAGATTCCAGCTTCAGTTCAAGATCTCGACAACGATCAAGCGATAAACGCAGTACCGGAAGAATCTTAGCTATTCTACAAAGCACTAAATAGACTAAAAGATGAAGGGGTCAAGAGTTGAAGCTATTTACGGGTCCTTTTACACGATCTACTCAACCAAATATTGAAAGGATTGCAAGAAAGGCCTAATCTCATCCAAAGTGTCTCAGACTCTTCTATAAGGTAATGAATCTGAGATACTTTAGAGGGGGTATCTGTAGACATCTAAAAATACTGATAGATATCTAAATATAGCTCAAGGCAAAGAGAAGATCATCCAGAGATCATAAGAAATGGTCTTATCTTGTCTCGAAAAGACCGAGACAGTATGGACTATCTCGCACGCGAGATAGTGTAGACTGTCTCGCACGCGAGACAGTGTTGGCTGTCTCGCCATGCGAGATAGTGTCGACTGTCTCGCACATGAGATAATGTGGACTGTCTCGAACACGAGACATCTCTGAAGTATTCAGAAACTGCTGAAATAACTGCAGGACACGTGGCCATCAACTGTTCAGAAACGTGGGAGACATTGTGGGCGAGAATCACATTGATAACTACCAAAATAACGGAGTTTAGAACGAGGGAAGGCAGTTACAAAAAAAAGAGCTGGGCAGTTTAGGTTTTTCGAGACAGTCATGACTGTCTCGGAAGCTGAGACAGTCACAACTGTCTCGGCCGCCAAGACAGTCACAACTGTCTCGCAGGCAACGCCCCTATAACGTTGTATTTTCAGTTAAAACTCTCCTGAGGGCTATAAATACCCCCTAGGACCATTACTGATAGATATACGAGCACAGAGAGCAGATAGAATAGAAAACTTGAGCCTTTTTGGTGATTCCTTAAGATTTGAGCTTTGACTTGATCTTGAGAAGAGTATTCATCTTACGTTGATAAGATATTCACTGATTTCATTCTTGCTTCTAAACGAAGGAAGAATACCCAAAGTCTTTACAATTTGATCAGAATCTGTGAATCGGTGGTCCACGAGCCAATGCACTCCCGGCACAGGCAAAGTCCCACAAAAGCAGAAATCGATAAACGGTTTTTGTGTTATTTTATAGAAAGTTATAATTTTCTCATTTTTTCCTCATTGTAATTCGTTGTAAGCGACCGGAGTTTTAATGGATTCAACAATGAAAGCAACTTTCGACGAAAATATTGTAAATATTCTTTTTCTAAGTAGTTAGAGGGAATAAATCAACTTCAATTCTTTTATTTTCTTATTGCAAAATTTTTAACAAACAACATTCTCAGTAAAAGACAATCATCATTGCCAAATATCAACTATAGAGCATCACAAGCTCCATGAACTGAAACTAACAAAATCAAACAATGAGCATCACAAGCTCCATCAACCGAAACCAACAATAATTTACAAGGAGCATCACAGGCTACATCCATCAAACCAACAAAACCAAACAAGAAGCATCACAAGCTCCCTCCACCAAACCAACCAAAACCAATAAAACTAAATATGTACATCACAAGCTCCATGGACAATGAACGTTAGCTCCATCCACAAAATCAACCGAAAGCAACAAAGCCAAACAAGGAGCACTACAAGCTCTGTGAACTAAAACCAATAAAGCCAAACAAAGAGCATCACAAGCTCCAACCGACAACAATAAAACTAAACCAAAGGAACATTTACAAGCTCCATGAATCGAAACCAACAAAGCCAAACAAAGAGCATCACAAGCTCTATGAACCTAAAATAACAAAGCCAAATAAAGAGCATCATAAGCTCCAACCGACAACAACAAAACCAAACCAAAGAAGCATCACAAGCTCCATCCACCAAATTAACCGAAAGCAACAAAGCCAAACAACAAGCATCACAAGCTCCATCCACCAAATCAATTGAAAGCAACAAAGCCTTGGAAGGAGCATCACAAGCTCCATCCATCCAAGCATATAAAAAGAAACAAATAAATGCATACCAGAAGATTTTATAAAGTATAAATTATAAACCCATTGGTCATTCCCATCAGTATTTGCCTGCATCTACCAATTCATTAATTGCATGCCATCATAAGTCAAAGCATAGAACATTAATAACTTGTTTACATAACAATAAGCATTACAACATTTATAGTTTACAAATAACAAAATAATATGTGAGCAACAATATATACTTGTGTACAAACAAAATGCTCCACCAAAATGTGATCAAAGCCAAACAAATTAGCTAACAGACCAACTTTGATCCTTAATCAGGTTGGTGATGCACATCTTCTAAGTTTCCTTGGTTTTTATAAAAAACCTTCTACCCTCACGTCCATTGTTATGTAAATGATCTAACACCCTATCGAGAATTCATCAAAGTATTCATTGCTATGTTTATTCAAAGTTGTAGCCAATTGCTCAGTCCAATGAACAATGTATTGATTTCTAATTGACCGAGACATTGACTCAACAAAGGCACATATCAATTCTTCATCATGATTCAATTTTCTAGGTTTTTTGTTAGAGGATGACTTCAATTTATCTTTACTTTTAGACTTATATCTAGTGGGTTCTGTTTGATTGTTAGCATCAGATTGTGGATTAATTTCACTCTCGTCTAAAATCACACTATCATCACCGAGAATAGATATGGACCTACTAGACTCAATGTTATCATACACATGCCTAGTAAATTCAAACTTAGCTTGGTCATCACCTATGATCACTTGTAAATTCTTACAATGAGGAAGATGATTGTTTATGTATGATTTGATCCTAGAATTAGATTTATCCTACAATAACAAATACCCATAAGTCTTGTAGGTTTACATACAAATATGTGCACCAAATATATAAATTATTAATGTTATTATTGATGTCGAAAGTAAATATACCTAAGACCATGTTTTCAACGTCTCATCATCCAAGATAATCATTTTATTTTTTTCATCCCACCCAACTCCACTTATATCAAGGCAAGCATTCATGTCATTGAATTTGTTTCTCAATCATTTTTCAAGTGGTCTATAATATGAAGATGAGTGAAATTAGACTTGAATTGCATGTTTATTTTCATGACTATCATTTTATAAGCTTCTGCCTTGAAGTTCTTGTCTGGCTTCAACCCATCTAATACTAATTCTGCACGATAAGGAATGAGCACGTCATCGTGCTCTGAAAGCCAAAACTTGTCAGACACACCCCTTGAGTTCAACCTTGTTGTCGGGACCTTTTTCTTATATGCTAATTTCTTTTCTTTTTCCTTTGGCAAAGTCTGCTCCTCACCATCAATTTCATGAATTACTTTCCCACCTGAATCACCAGTGTTTGGTGAAAGTTGATGAGGCCAACTACTTTAAGAACTGTAAATGTGTCAAAGCAAACCTTGTGGACTATTTAGCATGCTCATGTATGACACCGGTTGCTATGTCATTCCACTATAATTGCCATCGTATGGTGGAAATGGTGAGAATGTATGAGGAGGTGAAGTGAAAGGTTGTGGTTGATAAGACATGAAGATCATGTTAATGCCAGTTGTAGTATTTGGCATTGCATTTGAATGGGATGGAACAGTTTGTTTATCTGCCCCGTTGTTAGCCATACCTAAATATATTATAAACATAGATGTATCATTATTAAAGGAATCTAAAACAATATGTGATATGCATGCATTTTTCAGACAATTTAAAAAAAACAATACGTGATAATCATAAAAATGTTTATTATAGTCTAAATACATCATGGGTAGTTGCGGACATTAAAAGTCATAATACATTACATAAGAAGCATAAAAAATCAATAAATAACAAGCAACATATTTATTTAAGCCACTCTCCATTGTATTACCACCCTTATACTTTGCACAATAATCCACCCACATTGCCCAAGAAATTTGATCCCTAAACTTCTTACATTCATTTCTTGCATCTCCATCCTCTCTCTGTGTCCTAGTTTAAGTATAGCCCACTGCAGTTGAATCGTCTTCATTTATCACTTTCCCATTATCTTCATCAATTTCTACATTATCATTTAAAATATCATCATCTGGATCCTCTAATGCAATAAAATTATGCAATACGATACACGCTAATACAATATCCACTTGAGTGGGAAATGGATAATTAGACTTTGCCGATAGAATTTTGAACTGGATCTTTAATACACCAAATGTGCATTTAATTTTTATTCTTAAAGATGAATGCCTTAAATCGAATAACTCTTTTTTATTTTTTGGTGTCCTACCGCATGATGGTCTTAATATCCATATTTGCCACGAGAAAGTATCAAGTTGTTCCGTAAATGTTGGGGGCGGTTGTTTGGTTGTTTCCTAAAATTACAAGAAAATAATTTGCTGGCTAAAACTATATTTTCAAATTATTTCGAGTGAAAAAGAAAAATTATGTGATTGTTTCACCTTAAAATCAATGAAGGAAATTGGTTTTCCACAAAATCCATAATTTAGTTGTAAGCTAAAAATAATAACATTAAAAAAGAAAAGGAAAATTATGTCGAGGCCCCAAAAGTAGAAACTTCATGTGACGAGGCCCTTTGTATTCTACCCCATGTGGATAAGCTCCAAATACACACAGTATTTATGACGAGGCCCCAAAGTATCGGATTTTAAAAAAGCCCAATGAAAGTTACGAACTTGCCCCTTTGATGGGACTGAACTCAGTTACTGCGCCCCTCCCTATTTATTCCCTATTTCTCCGTCATTAATCACATCTCTCTCTCTCTCTCTCTCTCTCTCTCTCTCTCTCTCTCTCTCTCT
>BQKN01064372.1:94858-108425 GCA_022839385.1 Asparagus kiusianus | reverse complement strand
CTCTCATCACTCACCGACTCGTTTGGTTGTCGAGCACGCTTCCGCACGGCGCACAACATGTAACATATTATAAATAGCATATTATATTGTATCAATTAACTACATTAACTATAATATAATATTAAATAATATAATATATTAATATAATATAATATGATATAATATAATATATTTAATGATTTGACCGATCCCGCTTCTGCCATGACATTTGCGCATGTTCCGTAAGTTAGTATTTGGTTGGTATTTCTGAACTACCTGGTCCAAAATTTCATATGATATTATATAAAATACATTATATTACAATAAAATGTTTACTATATAATGTAGTATAATATATCATATTATATTGTATAATATATCTTATAGAAATTTAATAAATTAAATTATTGTAATATACTCCAAGAACATAATATAATATAATATAATATATTAAATTAAATCAATATGATATATTATATATAAGATTTTATATTATTATGCTAAGTATATCAATAGAATATAACATATATAATTAATAACATTAATTTCAATACAATAAGTAATATAATACTAATTTTGTAGCAATACATTTTAGTAAATTATAAATATATTATATTATATTAATTATTACAATGTGTTGTTATATAGTTTATAAATTTTTCTTCAAATTTAATAAATTAACACAATAAAATATTCTATGGCAAAATATTTTACAATAAAAATATATCATATTGTATTGGGAAAATTGTGTTAATGCCTCAAAAGCAATATTTGCATGTGCTACAGCCTTTTCACTTTTTCCCAATGTGGTTCAGCCTCAAGAAGTGTCACATCATGTCCTGCAGCCCCTTTTTAGCAATTATTACCCGTAAACTAAGCATAGAGAGAGCATAAAAAATACAAAATCCTAAAATATCATTATCTCCTCTATTCTTTCATGTTAAGTCTATTTAGATTTCATGTTAGGATTAATTTCATGTTGCGTCTATTTAGAGTTCATGATAAGTCTAATTTCATATTAGGTCTATTTAGAGTTCATGTTAGGTCTAATCTTAGTTCATGTTAAGTTTAATAATAGTTCATATTAGGTCTAATTTTAGTTCATGTTAAGTCTAATTTCAGTTCATGTTATGTCTAATAATAGTTCATGTTAGGTCTAATTTCAGTTCGTGTTAGCTCTAATAATAGTTCATGTTAGGTCGAATAATAGTTCATGTTAGGTCGAATAATAGTTTATGTTATGTCTAATTTCAGTTCGTGTTAGCTCTAATAATAGTTCATGTTAGCTCTAATTTTTGTTCATGTTAAGCCTAATAATAGTTTATGTTAAATCTAATTTCAGTTCATGTTAGGTCTAATAATAGTTCATGTTAGGTCGAATAATAGTTTATGTTATGTCTAATTTCAATTCATGTTATGTCTAATAATAGTTCATGTTAGGTCTAATAATAGTTCATGTTAAGCCTAATAATAGTTTATGTTATGTCTAATTTCATGTTAGGTCTAATAATAGTTCATGTTAGGTCTAATTTCATATTACGTCTAATTTCAGTTCATGTTACGTCTAATAACAGTTTTTGTTAGGCCTATTTTTATGTTAAGTCCAACTTGATTTGTGTTAAGTCTAAATTCAGTTCATGTTAAGTCTAATAACGGTTTATGTTAGGTCTAATTTACTTCATATTAAATTCATTTTAAGTCTAATTTACTTCATGTTAAATCTAATTTGAAATTAGACTTAACATGAACTATTATTAGACCTAACATGAAATTAGACTTAACATGAATTATTATTAGACTTAACATGAACTATTATTAGACAAAACATGAACTGAAATTAGACTTAACATTAACTATTATTAGACATAAAATGCACTGAAATTAGACTTAACATGAACTATTATTAGAATTAACATGAACTGAAATTAGCCCTAACATGAACTATTATTAGACCTAACATGAAATTAGACTTAACATGGACTCTAAATAGACCTAACATGAAATTAGACCTAACAAGAACTCTAAATAGATCTAAAATGGAAGAATAGAGAAGATAAGGGCATTTTAGGATTTTGTATTTTTTATCATTTCTCTATGCTTGGTTGTTGGGTAATAATTGCTAAAAGAGGGCTGTAGCACATGATGTGACACTTCTTAAAACTGAACCACATGGAAAATAGTGAAGTGGCTGCAGCACATGAAAATATTACTTTTGAGGCATTGACACAATTTTCCCTATAGTATTTTATAAAATATAACATATTATAAATAATATTTTTATGTTATATTAATTAACTACATTAGCTACAATATAATATTAAATAATATAATATATCATATTAATATATTAGAAATATAATATATAATATTATAGTATATTTGATGATTTGACCGACCCCCGATCTTGTCATGACATTTGCTCATGTTTCATAAGTTCAAGCGCTATTTGGTTAGCATCTCTGAGCTATCTGGTTAAAAGCTTTACAGTATATTATATTAAGTACATTATATTACGATAAAATATTTATTATGTAATATAATATAGTATATTATAATATATTTTATCATATGTAATACATCCTATGGAAATTTAATAAGTTAAATTATTGTAAGATATTATAATAATATAATACAATATAATATAATAGAATGTAATATAATATAATATAGTATATTAAATCAAAATCAATATAATATATTATATATAAAATATTACATTATTGTGCTATAATATAATATAATAATATATATTAAATTAATTAAATGCTATTAAACAATTCACTAACTACATAGTACTATATTATAATAAATATATTATATTAGTTAATAGTATTTTATAATGAATTATTGTTATGGAGTTCCCATTTCGCCAAAGCGCAATTCATTTTCCAAGCAACGAACATGTGTACTTCTGCATACAATGCCCCAATCAACTTAGCGGCCCAGGCCCATCAAGGATTTCGACATAGCCGACTCGTCGAGTCGATAATCCTTCATGTCGACTCGAAAGACGGTACCAGTCGACCCTCTTGTCGAAGATGACTCGCTAGGAGTCCACTCGACTATTGTTTAACGCCTCACGAGGACGACTCGATAGACGTTACTTCCCAGCGAAGTTAAAGGATAACGTCTGCCTCGGGCCTCTCTCACTGGCAACATGTCAACATCACATTTAATGCATGATAGACGCATCATGCCTCTAGCCTTGATAGCCTTCATGACTCATCGGATCACGTAGGGGCACCGCCATGCCACCACTCACTTCTCGTTTAATGCTGAAGTGATCCTTCCCCCATTCACCAGCCGACACATGTAAAATAGATGATGACTCAGCCGCTAGCCCACATTTCGTTGCCGCCAGCCCACACTTCGCCACCGCCATCCTGCAGTCAGCCGAAGTGACAGATCTACCTTTATACCCTAAGTATAAATAGATGTACTATTCTATCTTTATAAGGGGAGAACAAATCTGTAGGATACAAAAAAATCTGATCTCTAAGCAAATATACTACACACACAAAGAACTTTCACAGTTCTTATTTACCCTACTCAAATTCACCAGCTAACTTGATCATCAGAGGTACAACGGGGGAACCAAGTCCCGTCCTTTTACGAATTTCTACACATGAATGTTTTTCAGAAACCCAACTTAAGAACTAGATATAAAGTCGAAGAAGAAAGCAGCCATTCACCAATCCTCAACAAAGTGTTTTGTTTTTCCATAAAAACACAATGCTATCGTGTTTTTATTTTGGCAAAAAAAAAAACCATAAAAACAAAGAAAACACCATGGTTACTAAACACTCTCTAAGAAATTGTGTTTAAAACGACTGAACTCCAAAAATATGTATGCACAAAACATTATTTATGCCTTGAATTGTTAACATCTAATTACGTTACGCATATACATATTTAAACAAAAAGTATATTATCTAATATGATAATATAACAAATTTGACCTAAATTTATTTTAGCTTTTTAAAACTGTTTGATGGTAAATGAATAAAGATTCATGAAGTAGCCACTAATGAGTTTTGCAACATAATGTGAGCGCCAAATGTGAACAAATTCATATTTGGCAAGAAGAGATTGATTGAGCAAAAGTAGATTAAAAACAAGGAAGAGGCAACACATGCAACTACACTTCCGGGGAACATAAACATCACTAAAACAGCACATTTATCATCAAAACAACAGCAACAAATGCATACATAAAAAGAGGACATGCATAAGTAATTTTCCAGTTAATTTCCTAATTTCAGGCTCATTATTTTAGTTTTCCTTGACCATGTATTTCTCAAGTTATTTTCCACCTATTTCTCCAATCACAAACATAACAACTTCATCCATATTAACTAACAAATAAACAAGGAAACCATCCCAAAATATCTCCAATTCATTAGAATCCCCAAATAAAAGTACCCAATAAAGCTACATGGTTTTGGATGTAAGAACCTAAAGATGGAAGTCTAGTAAATATATCAGTTATCTTTATGTTATGTTTCTCCCTGTTATACTGTATACACAAAAGCTCTCAACGCCTTGATCGCCTTCTCCTAACGGGTCTGAACCATTTCAACCCGTTAGCTCGCCTGGACCCATTCTTTCTGAGCTCATACCCAATACTGTGCATGTCTTCACAAATTTCATGCCTCGAAAGAGAAATCATACCTGGCAAGATTTCCTTTTGGAAATCTCGAATCCTCCCTCTCCCCCTTTTTAGCTTGTGAACCCTGGTTGCATTGTCTCCAGCATTTTCCTCCACCTCTATCATTTGTGTTAAGTGATCGTTGCTTATAACCTCGGGTAGCTCTAGTGTCATTGTCTCAAAAGTATCAGTGGAGTATTGAGGTTCATCTTTCTTATTCTCAGTGGTATCATATTGCTTAATTGGGGATGCCGATGATGAGGCTAAACAAATACCAGAAAGTATCTCTGCAGCATTAACAACTGCATGATCTTGATCATGTTCATGTTCGTTATAGAATGTTTTCTCTAGTGAACTTTCAACAGCCATGTTATCTAATTGTGTAGTTCCAGAAACTTCCTCCACAATTTTCGAACTGCATTCAGTGCTTTCATTAAGATCATTGGATTTGATTCCAGAGAGAGATTTTTCATTGCGTCCATCTTGAGGTACATTGACGTCTTCAGATGAAAGGGCCGTTCTTCCTGCATCATTTGGTAATTCTCCATTAGAATCACTAGAGAAGCCTTCTGCTGATTTTCTACAGCATTCAGTTATGCCTGTGGAGTTTGATGCCTGAATTTGATCGAAATCTGAAATATTTGACCTCTGTGAATCTTGGCAGAGAGGAAATAACCAGTTGGTGCTCTTTTGGACTATGGATGAGGTTGAGGATGGAGATGAATATGTAAGTGTAGGATCATTGAGAGAATGAGAAGGTTCATCATCTTGAGGAATATTAAGGTCAATAAGGATTGGTTTGGATGAATTAGGTTCTTGTTTATGGGTTGAGTTAGTAGATGTATTCACAAGACCGGGAACACTTGATTCACTACCTCCTGCAAAAAATACATAGCCAATGAGAAGAAATTTAGGATATGCAATAACATATTACTTGCATAGAGTATGAATACACTGCAGAGTATAAGATCTAGCAATGATATCACTGACTAATCGATAAAGAGTTTACTTTCCAATAAGAACAAAGAAAAGGACTTCTCTGCAACATTCTTATCAGCTTCAGCTAGACAAGCTTAAGTGTCACACTGGATAGAACTACGTAAATGAGCCGGTTTAGTAATATCCAGAGAGTCCTCAGTCATCCCGCTATTATATCCATTTAAATATTCACTCTTTCCCAGCTATACTTGTACAAAAGCGGAATATTACGTGCACCAAAATTTGTGAATCCTTTTGTACTTCACTGCCAGTATATCGGCTTCTCCTTGAAAGTACTTGCACGATTTCATATATAGCAAAGAGATTAAAAAGAAAATGTCAACAATCAAGGTATCCTTGAGTTTGTACGTGTGAATGTCAAATCTGTTAGTTTCCAATACCATGAGCAATTGTAGCCTTAAATTCTAGAGTATAGATGCTAAATGTACTCAGGTAGAGTTGTTTTAAGATAGATTCCCGAATATATCAATAGTGTTTTATGATGATGTACCATTTTTAAAGGCAAAAATGTGTAATGAATTCCAACACGTCTTAACAAGTCTCTCACTCTAGAGGTACGTGCATACTGTACATTATCATGCTTGTGGTATGTGCATGTAATTTATTACCATCAACACACGTGTTTGTGTGCACACATGTATCTTGTATATAGATACATATGTGCAGTGGTGGATCCAAAAAAATTCTTTTAGAGGGGCAAACGACAAGCACCTATTTACCTAAAAATAAAACTATAAGTATTGGTTATATAATTATGGGTTAAATTCCAAATGGAATAGGCTATTCAATGCAAATGGGCTACTATTTATTGGTTATATAAGCAAACATTGGGCCATTGGGTGCAAATTTTAAATGGAGGCAGATTAAAATTTGTGAAGACCTTACAATGTAATTATGAAATGTCCTAGGGTGCAATTGCACCCTAGGCTAAAGCCTAGATCCACCCCGCATATTTGCATGTCTGGGTATGTGCATATCTTTTGCATGTATCAATGTTTTAAAAAGCCTTTGCCTAGCCGAATAGGCATATGCCTGCCTAGGCGATACCTAGCCTAGCGCCTAGGCGGTACCTAGGCTGCCCAATTAGATTTTGGGAGCGCCTAGGAGAGTTTGGACTGCTTATGTGGATTGCACACTTTAGGCATTGATCGTGATTTCCTTCGTTACAGCCTCCACATCCTCTGGCCTCCTCCTAACTTCTCTAGGCTCTAACTATGAACACTTCTTCTACCTCCTCCGATTTTTAGGAAAACATTCTCCACCACCACAAAGACGAAGAAAGAAATCCCTCTAGACGCTAGTTCGACATCTAAGTTTTCTATAACATTGACAGTTACTATCAATTATTGTAATTAAAAAAGAAAAAAGAAAAACTGCCTAGGCTCTCACCTAAATGCCTAGGCGCTAGGCGTCCGGTCAAACGCATAAGCCGCCTAGCACTTTCTGTAACCTTTCTGTAACCTTGGTATGTATGTACAAATGAGCAAATGATAGTGTGTGTTCTCTATGTTCTTGAACACATGCAAACATACATATAATGGGGGAAAAACAAATATGAGTTGGTAGCTAAGTTTATCAAACAAGCTATCAAAGGACAGAACAGTAGTAAGACCACCATGCTAGTCAGATCCCATGTGTGGATTTCGACATTTTATTACCATGACCAAAAGGGATGTGACTTTCACATTATGTTAAATTCTGAAGTTGATTATTTCTGGTCATATAAGCCTTTAAATTCCAACGTTATAGATTAAGAGTAATTTCCAAGTGGATGCTACCAATGTATAACAGATTTGCGGTGGATCTTATGTGATCCGAACTCTTGACTTGGTAGGAAGAGGCATGAACATATGCATGAAAACAATGAAAGAGAGTTACTGATGAAATATAAATAAAGGATGTAGGATGTTTCAAAAGGATTGCACTAAAAAGGTCTCGTCAGCATTCTTGGGAGAAAAACAAAGTTAGAATATTTAGAGGTATTAATAAATAGAATATGCACAGTTTCTTATCTCCCTCTCCCTCTCCCACGCCCTGTCTCTCCCGCTCTCCCTCTTTTGTGTGTGCGCACACACAAACACAAGGTTTTGCATGGAAAGTGCATGCCCATATCACAAGACTGCGCCGATACTTAAACCATGTGCAGGTCCAATTGTTTTTCAAAAAAATTTAACATGGCGAAGAATGCTAGAGGTCTAAACTCATCAAATCAAAACACAAATCTCATGCACTAACTGACTCTTGTCGATCTTGCCAAACAGAGACCTGTTTTCACGCATGGTATAGGCATAATTGCGAACTGTACATGACCACATTGTTTAATAAAATCAGAGATTAACAATGATATCTTGAGTGCTCCTACTGCAACATAAGCACATTGGCAATTTTCGCAGGGAAATAATAATATATGTCGAGTATTTGCTCAAGATAAGTGGGGTCGAGTTTTCACGTGAATAAGGAAACTGCTATAAAAGGGCTTAGAATTCAAGATATATTGATTTCACTCGCTTATTCTATAAAGGCCGGTCCTTCAAGCTCAAGGTAATAAAACAAAGACGCATACATATTATATAGAGTACAGATGACTTGGATGGATAGACTACAACCGTATCATTCATAGAAAATTAGAAAGGAAAAAAGAAAGAAAGAAAAAGGAAAAAGAATACCAATATCTCGAGCATATATCTGCCTTGAGAACCAAACAATACCCAGTAACAACGATAACATTAGTAGTAGCAAGAAGAATAGTAAAAAAGACTAAATTGGCATAAATGCTGATGATGAAGTGCTGTCAATAGGCAACGGGGACCAAAAATCCATAAAGAAAGAATCAAATTATTCCCAATTTTGATAATAACTAAATGCTTTATAACAAGAGACTACATGCAATAAATATCTCTAAGCTTCAAAAGCAATGGTCTACCAAGACAACAAAAAGGAATTGACCAAGAGGAACACTCACCAGCACCAGAATGATCATCCTTATGCTCCCCCCATCCCTCACTACAACCATCAAGCAAAAGGTTCAAATCCGGCACGAAATCAGACTGCTTTCTCGACGAAGAAGGCACAAAGGCAGACCCATTCTGAACCTGGCTAGACGAAGCCATATCGGATGCAATGTGCAGTGTAGAACCATCCACCAGGCCACAATTTCCCGTAGGAGGCTCTATCTGAGACCCCATCTCCGTAGGCTCCTCCAAATCAATAACCTCGTAGCAATACAAGTTCTTCCCTTTATCCAAAAGGGGTACCATACACCCTCCCTTCTCCTTGACGGGGTTCTTCGCAGAATCCTCAACATAAACATCTGCAGGAAGTTCTAAATTAAAACCCCCGCATCTGGTCTCGCTAGCTTCAACAAATTTCCCATTAACCTCCTCCAAACAAACTGCATTGCCTTCCTTCGTCAAACCCAACTGCCAAAAAAAAAAAAAAAAAAAAAATCCCTTCTCAATAAACGATGTAACCATCAAAATCTATTAAAGGGCCGGGGCGATTTCTCATACCTTCGCTCGGTCTCTCGTGTAAAGTTCTCGCATCATGTTCTTCTGGGTCCAAAACAGGCGATGGAGCTCTCTAACCTGAATCAAAAGCACCTGAATTACTACCCAATAAACTATTTTTAAAATTAAAACCCAAAAAAAAAAGAGTATAAATGTCTTAAATAACTGACCTGGGTCCTAAACACGCTCTCCTGCTGAAGCATCGTAAGCTTCGCCTCCTCCATCAGACTCAGATCAGCCGTCGTCATCGTCATCATCCCCTTCTCCCTCGAAAGGAACCCAAACCCCACACACAACATAAGCAGAGGGCTGCCCGAAGATCGGAACCAGGAACCGATCTAAGCGTAGGGAAACCGAGAAATCGGGCGGATTTTATTGGGGGGAGGGATTAATGGGCATCCGAGACCGAACAAAGAGATACCCATTTCGACGAGGGCCGGACGAAAAGTGCGAGCTTTTTCGTCGGGCGAAAAGATGAGGAAGGGGATCGGAATTATGACGAGCCCTCTCTCTCTATATTGCTAGCTTTTCCCTCAATCGTCAGCTCCAAGAAAAAAAAAAGATGGGACAGTGGAGAGAGAGAGAGAGAGAGAGAGAGAGAGCAGTCGCAGAGAACGGCAACAACGATCTGCTGCTTTCTCGCTGTCGATATCTCTCCCTCCCTCTATTCGAATGGGCCCATTAAAATAGACGTACCGTTTTGTGGGGGGAGGGAAAAGAAAAAAAAAAGAAAAAAAAAAAGATCAAATCCGTGCGATGAGAGCGTAAACTATCTGATCGCGGAGTTACTATTTTGCCCCTGTCGTTTCCCGTCTGCCGGTTCCTTTTTTTAATGATCTTTTTACGTATGTAGTCTATGACACACATCAAGGTAGGCAGCGCAAAGACGGGCAGCGTATTATCTCAAACTAATAAATTCATAGGATTAAAAAGTTAGTTAACATAATCCTCGGTCAATTTAATTTGCTTTTTCGATAACGGGGAACCTTGGTGTGGTAGGAGGATAATCAAAGGAGTACACCAACTTCGAGTCAAAAAAAAAAAAAAAAAAAAAAAAAAACAAGTAAACCCCGTGGTAAGCGGGGCCCACCTACCCTGCGCCCACTACCGAGTAACTCTCAGATGATTTGAACCGCAACCTAGGGTTTGAGGGCAGTATTACCGCTGCAGCCCACGACGCTAGGCCATATGCGTACGCTAGCTACAATTTTTTTTTAAAGATGATCTACAAGAGTTGTACATTTACATCATGCAACGTTTTCATTGTTATGTCAAAAATCACTATGATTTTGAAAACCTCTAATAGACTTGAAAATCAGTATGGTCAAATCACTATTTGTGATATTGAAAAATCTTACGCGTATGCCATGTAAAATTGATCCCAAAGCTTTTAAGAATGAAATATGGGGGATTCCATTAACCCCCCTCCCCCCTTCCATTACATCAAACACCGGTTGACTTGAGATTCTAAAGTCCAATAATTTATTGAAAAATTCCCCAAGGACCCAAAATATGGGACAACATGAGAGACATGTGAGGTGTCCCCTCTCCCATTGAATAATAAGCTGATCATCAGTGATGATAACCAGCTAATTATGCAATAGGAGGGAGACATCCCTGTAACAAAACTCTAACTTATTAGTTCATTTATTCTTATTTTATCATTACAATTCATAACAGCATATTCCCATGGATCATGCAATTAAACTCCGATGGTGGAAATCTGCAGTTGTACTACAAAGTACAAACCGACTAATCCAAAGAAGCGAACAAATTTTTTTTCCTCAAAAAAATATTTTCTGCCTTGAAGAGTGCATGTGAAGCATGGGGAGCGTATAAGTCTTTAAGACAAAAGAATCGCTTAAATTAACATGACTACCAACTTACAAAGTGTTTCCTTCCTTAAATTATTCAAAAAAAGAAATCCTTCCTTATCTCGGACAACTCTGTCCAATAATGAAAAGGCTGAGGGTATTTTTGGAACTGTAGAAAACGTCTTGTATTTAATGCAATTTGCGATCTGTGATTGTGGGGACCACCAACCCCAATCCCGTGCAAAACGAAAATCTTCACAGATAAATCTGGGGGAGGAAATTAAAAACAGTAAATCAAGTACTATATTTTACATCGCAGTCCTCGGCCCTCGATCGAATCTGAGAGGCCTGCACTTCAGTGGGCCCGACGTAACCGAAAAAGAAGGGCCCAAGGAAAACGACAACTGGATTGATAGTTAGACCGTGATTAAAATTTGCTTGGCGTTCGGTTTGAGTATGCAGTCATGTACTATACTTTATGAATACGGATTGATGTACTTATCACTATTTTATATATCTTATATTTATTAAGAGAGGGAGAAAAAGGGAGCAGAAAAATCAAGCACTGAATATGTCTCGGATATAATACTTATCGTATCCATATCCGCTTAACTATCTCGAACACGAATATAGATATATCTCTGTAAGTAAAATTCATCTCAATATCTACTAAAATGGGATACAGATACGAATATATACAGACAGATACAAAACAGATATGAGAAAACTAGATAGTATTTAAAAAATATATAGTTCATGTGATACAAAAGAGTTCATTAATATGTTCATTATATCTAAGAAGCTAATATTATACATCTTAATCATCAAAATTAACTTCAAATCCATAATATTCATTAAAACTATCATAACAATATGACTAGTATATATTTGGATATTTCGAATACAAATCTAAATATTTCACTATAAAACCATATCTATAGCCATATTCTATAGGTTATAGATTGGTGTCATCATATTTGTATCTTATCGGATATAGTTACTGATATTTCCTTGGTTGCAGATACGGTTTAGCACCCTTAGTTGTTACTGCTTGTTCATTCTTTCATATTAGAGAAAGATGGGTAATGCTATTATATGATGATACGTATGGATTCAGATCTAATAAATTAAATTATTAAGGGCTGAAAGTCTATTACCATACTAATGTTCAAGTCAAGAATCTCATACTAAAACCACTCACTTTTAGCTTCATTTATCTTTATCATTGATCTAATCGTATCGCAATGAATGTGCATGCTCTAATCTCGATAATCATAGCTTTAAACCATTTTCTCCTTCATCTTTTTCGATTTGGCAGCGTGTCATGTGAAGAAGCATGGGGACCACCCAAATCTCAAACCAAGAAACAATAGTATAAAACCACCAAACATGTAAAAGTGTCAACTTCAGATGGGCCCCCTACATTATAGCCACAGTGCAGATGTACCTCTATATATAATTTTATTTGTGCTATAGACGCCTGAGTGAAGTTTTTTCTATTAAATGAGTAAAATTAATAATTTTTTTTAAAAAATGTTCCTCGTTGGATCTATCCGCATTTGGTGGGTATAAATAATAAAGAGTTCCATCACACCAAACACCAATAGAACTAAAAAGGGTCCATGCACAAATTGGACCACAGCACACGGGTCATTTGCAACTAATCCTAAACAAAATTAGAAAGAGACAACTGCCAGCAAAAAGCTGACGCTTCTTTAAATTATAATCCAAAAGAGGACAAAATAGAGAAATGGAGAGCGCTTTCATAATCTCGGACTCCACTGTCCGCTAATGGAAGCATTAAGGGTGTTTCCGGAACTGCAGGAGTTATTTGGATCAAGGACACGCGGGCGTCGCTAGCGGTAAGTTAAGAGGGGGACCACCAAGCCCCGATCTCAGCGCGCAACTAAATCCGCAATAAATTAATCAGTTACAGAAATTTCCATTTTTACCCTTAATCTTCACGCCCTGATCCAGGATCGAACCTGGGAGAGCTTTACGTGGGCCCGGGCAAAAAATAAATAGAGGAATTCTCCCGGGACTCAAAATATGAAACTAACATTAGAAAAGCGTGATGTGTCCCCCTCCAATTACATAATGAATATTAAGTAGTTTTGGTGATGGAAGTTAGGAACATCGAGGAAATTGATTAGATGGATGATGTAGGATACATAAAATACACTCACTGGTAAAAAATAAAAATTTATTCGAAGGCTTATTTATAAGAAAATCCTTGCAGAAGGACAAGAAGGGGGGGGGGGGGGGGGGGGGGGTCGGTCTCTCCGCAAAATGGCAAACAACCTATTCTTGATAGCGTAACCAAATGTAGCATGTGGAGGACCAACTCATGTTGAGCCCCATGATGGGCACATAATTATCTTAGCTCATTGACTATTCTAATTTGTTGTAACAAGTAGGCTAAAATATTGCAACATAAAGATGAGAAGCGATGAGATATTTACAAAGTGAACAGACGATTTACTTGAGAAATTTAAAAAAGTACTCTAATAAAATGATACAAGAGAGAACTTTGATGAATAAACTCATTATGAGTTATCAACTCTCTGCATCTGCATTTTTTTTTCCTTTTCCATTTCTTTTTGTAATTGTGATGCACACTC
>BQKN01064372.1:71709-84330 GCA_022839385.1 Asparagus kiusianus | reverse complement strand
ATATGCAGTTATGTTTGATATGTATGTATGTGTATGTATGTATGTATATACAGGGATAACAAGCAGCTAATATTTTCCCCAATTGATTACTAAAATCAAACTACAAAGACTCAACAATTGGAGAATTACGAAAAATCATAACTCGCATAATTAAATGTTAACTTTCCTTTGACTTGTAGTATGAGCTAGTTTCATGTCTTGGCGAAGCTAATGAAATTGTGGAGCTACCTCTCAAAATAAACAAACTTTCCGCGTGAGTAAATTTCTACAGAGATGTTGATACCTGTTTCAGACTGCTTTCACTCATTTCAGAGCAAGTGGTTTTCAAATGTATATTTAACTTGCTTTCTACCTGCATTCTCGCTTCAGTGATGCCCAAGCAATTCAGCATAATCAAGCTAAACCAGAACCACAGAACAGCAGGCTCAAGACCCACAAACCATATAGCTAATGCTTACCTAAAAATGTTAAAAGGAAAAAAAACTAATTCTGGACGAACTAAATTAATCTGTAGTTTAAAAAAAAGAAACTAAAATACATGCGATGCAAAGTAAACTTCCTAAAATTGATTGAAGGGCTTATAAGTCAAACATTAGGCTAGTGATATTACTTTTACTCAAGTGGTTTTGTTATTCAAAATAGTTTCAGACTGAACCATGACAAGAATTTAAACGTGATCAGAGCATGTAATAGTAGTCCTAAAGCAGGGGTCCAATGTAATAGGAGGCTTGGGTTTCCAAAAATCAAAACAACTTGTACCATTTTGCAAATATTTACCTCCAGCTAGAAAGCTAGAAAACAAACTTATGATTGTGATTGAATGTTCTAAGAAAGAAATCCCTTTGCACCGCCGAAGCCCTAAAATCCACACTACAGAGATCGATGAGGTCAAAATTCGGTCTTCAAACAATCAATGATATCTTGTGAGAGTTTACGGATTGTAAGCTTCATATAACCGTCAATAAAATTAGAATTCACGGGAAACCTAAAAAAGGACACATCTTTCAGCTAGAAAACCAAAAGGAATGCTTGCTCTTAATTATGAAAAGAAAAACTACAATTCTGTCAAAATAGTAAACAATTCTGGGAGAAAATTTACCATTGAAAAGAAATTGGGGGAAGAATCCTGAAGTTTGAGGGCAAATCGTCTCCGCTAAGAAGAACTCCCCCCATTTTCAAAAGTAAACCCTAATTTTATATTCGAAAACCCTAATCGAGATTTGAGAGAGAGAGAGAGAGAGAGAGAGACTAATCGAAAACCCTAATCGAGATTTGAGAGAGAGAGAGCCTGAGCTAGGTTATTTTATACATGATCGTAGATTGATTTCGCGGGTAATACACAAAGACCGTCACGCCTTCTGCACGTGATTATTTCAGTCCCGCCGCTTTATTAGTTTCCTAATTAATGTTTCCGATTAAAAAGCAAGACGACCGTTGTTAGCCTCGATAAGTTTCTTGATCGCCAAGGCTTTGACCCGTTTTAGAGAAAATCTTTAAAAAAAAGTAATCATTAGATTTTCATTTTTTTTCTAATAATTGTCTTTGGAAATATTTGTTAAAAGTTTTCTTGCTAAAGAAACCGATTATTAGAGTAATAACCGTGAGTCTGAAAAATGATGAGAAGAAGGTGTGTACGTTGGAGATATTTTAGATAATCATAAATAAATTATAATAGCTTGTCCTTCATTGACTGGGAGAAGATTTATTTATTTATTTTTATTTTATTTTTTTGAAGAGGCCGGAGGGGGTACGTGCATGAATATTTGTTGTAATCTCATGCTTTTAACTTGTGATGATGATGATGACTAATTAGGCGGCAATGAAGGAGGGTCTAATTTCTCTAGAACCTCCATTTATTTTAAACTTTAGAGGACAGGATTACACCACATAAGGATTTTCAATTATATTTGCAGCGGCAGTTTGCACGAAACAATGATGGCTTTTAAGAGAATTGTTTTCTCAAGATAATATAATAGTGAAAACCTTAGATGATGTAAAAGACTGTCCTTTGGAATTAGGATAAATAGACACTATCCATTTAACACATAATTAAAAAGAATCCGAATAAAGATTTACTACATAACTTTAAAAAAAAAAAGGTTTCATGACTGCTGTTATTGGAATTATATTCTCCCATGGTTTTATTATGATAAAGGTATCAGTTCATATTGGTATAATAAAAATTTTCAAATATCCGCACAGAAGGATTAAGAATCGTCCCGTAAAATGTTTGCATCGTATTCTCTATTTATGTAAAGTACTATTGTAGAATTTACAACTCCAACTAATCTAGATACATGAAAAAAAAACAGTTGTTAATTTTCTTCGTTTTCGATCGAGAGAAGTCTCTGGGCCAGTCCCTCGGGCCGACTAGCCTCAATCGCTGTGGACTCGGACCGTACTGACATGGCATGCAGGTGAAACTGTGTGTTCAGGCGAACTTCAGTTCAGGCGAACTTCGTAGAAAAACATATTCCTATTCTGTTTCGGTTTTAGGGTTTCCCTATAAATAGGGAAACCTGGCGGCTGTTTGAGTGAGATTTTTTAGAGCAGTTTTTTGAGAACACACTTGACACACACACACACACAGGGAGAGAGAGAGAGAGAGAGAGAGAGAGAGAGAGAGAGAGAGAGAGAGAGAGAGAGAGAGAGAGAGAGAGACTTTTGCAAGCTATGTAATTAATCTTTTTTTTTCAATAATCAAAGAAATTCTAGTGTGGCTCCCGAATACGTAGACACGTTTGTCGAACCTCGTTAAATCTGGTGTTCTCCCTTTGTTTATTCTTGATATATATATGAATATACGCAAGTAAGATAAATGCAATCAAAACTAGAGCACCATTGATCATAAGGGAAATTTCTATATTTTAGAGCAATATTTGGATCATAGCCTAAACAAAATGCATCATCCATATTCATGATATATATATGAATATATGCAAGTAAGATAAATGCAATCAAAACTAGATTAGCACAATAAGATAACTTAGATCTTTAACTCAAGGCGATTAAACCTTAAATCAAATAGCACCAAGCTCTGATACTAATTGAAAACACCCTAATACTACTAGAAAAGAACCCTAGAGGGGGGTGAATAGGATTTATGCTAATCTAATCTGATTTATGCCAATTAAAAATTTATTAACAAATATATCCTAGCAAGAATAATATATTACAAATATATATGCAAGGATATACAAGTAACAAAAGGGTAAACAAACTATTAAAGTGTTAGAGCAATATAAACAACAAGAAATTGACAAAGGCGATATAAATGATAAGCACGAATATAAAAGAACGTCAATGACAAACGCAAACAAATGATATGATCACGGAGTTCGGTCCCCACGACCTACGCCTCTGCTCCTCACTTTGAGGAGATCTCTACTATTACAACCGGGTTTTTTACGCTCACCCGAATAATGTTTATATCTCACACTCGGTTTTCTAGTTCACCAAAAACTTTACAATCTCACACTCTTGTAATACCACTTTACACCCTCTAAGTATTGGTCTCTAGCTTGTGTCTTCCTCAAGTGTTAGGAATTACAACATATCTCTAGGCATTACTATCTACCCCACTCCTCTTGGGACGACCTCGTCTCTCACCACACACTTCTCTCGATGTACAAGTGTATTACAAAGTGATCTCACAATTAAGCATATTACAACAAATGGTTGTTCTCTAAATTAGGATGAGAACATAATGAAGCTCACACTCTAAGTCACAAACCCACAACTCCAAATTATACTATGAATATAAATATAATAAGCTCAATAGGTTGTGTGTGAACAAAGAGATAAATTAAATCAAACTAAACTCAAATAAATTCTAGCTTAATGGAAATGAAAATTAAACATATAAAATAGCTAGATTGAGTTTAAGAAAACTTTTCTATATGATAACAAGAGAGAGGGAGAAGAGTTGAATGCTCAAACACCAATGGATGATCTCCTCTAGCTTTTGTGAAATTAACTTTACAAACCGAAACTTAAAAAATGCTTAAAAGCTTTTTAAACCAACTTAAACCAAACTCAAACAAACTTTTAAACCCTTGTAAAACTCTCTTAAAACATTCTTTTGAGTAGCCTCATAAGTATGAGGGCATGAGGTATATATAGGCTCATGAAACAACTCCAAAAACCAAGAGAAAATATCACAAAAAGACAAAAAAACAAAAACCAAAAAATATGGAAAACTAGCAGTTATCATGCCATCAGTCGACTGATAAGTCTATTGATGACCTCATCAGTCGACTGGCCAGTCGACCAGAACTAAAACAGACAGTTTCAGATTTTGACAGAGTTCTGGAATTTTACGTATCTGGTTTTGTAAAATTAATTAAAAATAGTAGATTAACTCCAAAAACCATGAAATTTTGCGAGAAGTATCTAAACATATAGAAAAGTATGTTAAAGAAAGAATTTATTAAATATAACTTTCCATTTATGAGAAATAATTATTTAAACACATATATTACAGTTTCTAAAAACTACTAAAACACCCAATTTTGTAAAATCAATTTGACACAGTAAATCAACACCAAAAATTATGAAATTTTGAAAAAAGTTTATAAACATGTATTAGAGAAAGGATTTTGTAAATATCACTTCCTATTTGAGATAAATAATTTATTTTGTAAACTGGTTAAAAACCAAAAATCTAGAAATTGTACAAAACTAGCCGTTGTGAGGTTATCAGTCGACTGATGATCTCATCGGTCAACTGATGACCTCATCATTTGACTAATCAGTCAACTGAATAAGAAACAAAGACTTTTGATGATTCCAGGTATTTTCATCAGTCGACTGATTAGTTGACTGATAACAGGTTTTCAGCCTGATTTAAACAGAAAAACTAAACTTTGAAATACCTTTAAAAATAGCAAATAAATTCTAAAAAATATAAAACTTTGAAAAATGATTGTAAACATGATAATAAACATGTTATAAAAAGAATTTTTAGAATTACACTTCACATTTATAAAATATCATCGTTTTGCAAAACTTGGTCAAAACATGAAAACATGAAACACTTGTTTTTGTCATTTGATTTAAATTTTTTTGAAACTTTATAAAATAATTTTATAGACTTAATAAAATATGTATAAACTGATATTGAAGTCTATAAACTAATAAAACAATGTTTTCACAAAAATACCTATATTTTGATAAAATCAATAAATACGCGTGTGTGATTAATATGAGCTTGAAGTATTAACACATAAGTATAAATCTATACAACAAACACTATAAACAATATACCAAAGCTTGAATGTATTCAATATAGCTTGACTTGATAAACTTACGGATGAAGCTTTAACTTAGATCTTCAACTTGAATTGCAAGGATTCATACCGATATTCCCACCAACCTCAACTGGATATGATCGTGAATACTTGATTCCATCCATCCTCCAACACATTATTTATCTATAATAAATAAGAAAACACAAATACTAGATAAACAACGTTAGTAGTAAATTATTTGTTATAATATCATCAAAACAAAAAGGCCAACATGACTAAGCTCCAAATGCCGTAGTCTAGTCGAATCAACAGAAGTCGCCAGCTCTCTACCCATTACCGAACTTCCAATCAAATAGTACAGGTTATTCCTCCTGACGCATTTCATCACAATCAAAGAGTCTTCCACGATCTCGAGAACCATGTCCCCAACACGAACCTTCAGTCCCTCTCCAACCAAAGCTTCAATTGAGATCAAGGTCTTCCTCAAGGAAGGAACATATCTCACACCATATAACTCCCTAACCATCCCGTCAAATATCTTGATGCGAATTCTTCCTATCCTAAGGATCTGGCATGCACGATTGTCACCCATGTACACCACACCACTATCCAGCTTCTCAAAACTGGAGAACCATTCCTTTCTAGGGCACACATGATAGATCGCACTACTATCCAACATCCACTCGGATCCTCCGAATAGCTACCTGTAGGACTGATAGAAAGCGAATAAATAGAAGTATCAGAAATATTACCATCCAATAAAACGATGTTTGCTTCTGATGGTGGTTGCTTCCCTTTTCCCTTTTGCTTATTCTTCATCCATTCGTCGAGCTTTGGACAATCTTTCTTCCAATGACCAGTCTCCTTGCAACAAGCACACTGATCTTTTCTAACTGTAGGATGCCCTACTCTAGACTGTGACTTCCAATTCTTTCGGTTTGGATTCTTCCCTCTTGCGATCAACGCCTCTGCTATTGTGTCACTTGTAGACTCCTTATCTTTCTTTCAAAGCTGATAGTTCACAAGTACAGCAGTGACCTCACTATATAAAAGAGATGCCTTCTCATTGATAAGAGTAAGGACGAAAGTCTCATATTCCTCGTCGGGCAAGGAACTCAACAACATCAATACCTTATTCTCATCTTCAATCATAATATCTACATTCGTCAAATCCGCAAGAAGCTTCGTGTAGTGGTTCATGTGATCACCAATGGAGGTTCCTTTCTTTAATTGGAAGCGATAAAGCCTCCTTTTCAAATGCAAGCGATTCTCCACACTCTTGGTCAAATACTTGCTCTAAAGGATCTCCCAAATCTTCTTAGCTGAAGTCTCATTGATCACATCATACTTTAAATCTTGAGTCAAACAAGACCTAATCACACCACACATCGTTCGCTTCATCTTCTTCCAAACCCTCTCATCAATATCATTTGGCTTGCCATCTAATTCCAAAGTATCTTCCAAATTTGGCGCGTTGAGCGCATCCAAGATTTTACATCGCTAAAGTCTAAAATTATTAATGCCATTAAACTTCTCCACATCTATCTTCATACAGTGAATATTCAAACTTTGGACGGTCTTCACACCTGAAGTACTCTCCACAACTCCTTTCCCGACCATAATTCCTCAAAGCACCAACAACCAAGCGGAACAAACGAATAATAGATTCAAAACTGAGAAAAGATAGAATTTTTACAAAAAAGATCCCACATTTAACTCCAAACGAAGCTCTAGCCGAACTTTCAAAGTGATCTACTCCTCCAAATAGCCCAAGCGTAACCTGAGCTCTGATACCACTTGTTGTGCGCGATGGAACAAACACAAAAGCCGAGAGAGAAAGCCAAAACAATCCAAAATAACGACACTAACTCAAACACAAAAGTTTAATGTGGTTCGGCAAATTGCCTACGTCCATGGGGCAAAAAGGGATGGGTTTCCACTATAGAGAAAAAAAGTACAAAGTAGAGATTACAAGATCACTCAACTAACCTCTCAAACAATCTCTCAAATCTCTCAAACTAAACTCTCAAACAAATTTCTCAGAAAGATCTCTCTTTTCTATGCTCAAAATCATCTTCAAGCTACTCAATCATTCGATAGAAAGCCCTAAAAACGTAGCTCTATTTATAACAAAACACAATCCCAAACATATTAGGATTCTAAAAACAAGTCTGCCACATCACACCCATGACAAACATAACAGATTCTGCCATACCAGGGTGTGACAGACACCACACTCATGATAAACATGACAAATTCTGCCACACCCTGTCACCTGGGTGTGGCAGACACCAGACCAAGATGTGGTGGAATCTGTCTTATTTATTTTTCACGTTTTTCTTAATTCTTTTTCTCAATTCCTTCGCCGTTTTCACAGTTAGCACATAATTCACACAATATATAATATTTGTTATCATCAAAACAAACTAGTCTTAGGGTCAAGATTCCTAACAAATATATAGCATATGTTCAAGCATCGGCTTACAAATCTCTGATTTCTCCAACCAATCACAAGAGGACCCAAAAAAATCTCAAAAAAAAAAACATGCAAATCAAAATGACTTTCATAAATTTTTTGCAGTTATAGAACACTGAAAAAGAAAATCTCTTTTCGAAAACGAGTCTTTACACTTTTAAGATATATATTGAAAGAAGAAGCCCGAAGAGATCGATCCCGGTCACGAGATGTACGAAGACAGGTACGGCAGAAGCTGGAGCAGCAATCCAAACAAAAACCGCAATTTTGTCGTAGGATGATCAAGCACTTGCACATACAATGCAGGGCAGTTCTTTCATTATCACGGTCATAATTGTTACTAGAAAACAGACATCTTATAACCATTCAGTCACCCCAACAAGGTAGGTGAAAAATTACCCAATGAATGAAAATATTGAATTAATGTCAGCTGAAGCAACCAATGAAAACAATCCTTTGAGCACAGTAGCACATCTGCTACGGTTTCTGCTTTTTCATGCAACAAAAAATTAAAAGGGTATTCCCCTAAAATAAAAAAAAAATTAAAAAAAAAAAAAACTGCCCCCTCTTTCCAGTCTTTACTTCATCTCCTCCCCCCTACTAACTCGGCCCCCGCCGAAAAAAGAGCGACCCCTGAGACAGTCCTCCAGGCCTCCGTGACTCGACAAATATTCCACCTACAAAGTAAACCACAAAACAACCATTATGCCACTAATTGGAAATTAACAAGTAATCGCAATCAATTGAAAAAAAAAAATTTATTTGCTTGCCTTGCATTGGAGGGAGCAGTAGAAGAACTGATCGCGGATGTAGAACCCGCAGTTTCGGCAGAGTGGGCCTCCCCATCCACGGCCCTGGCCACGCTCCTTGATTACCACCACCGAAAAGCCGCCGTGGTGCTTATAAGTCTTATAAATCGTATAAATTAATTACTAAAAAAAGAACTCAAACAAAACTTGAAAAATAAAACTCATAAATCGTCACTACCCTAATACCAAGGAAGGCAGCAATAATCAAATTGAACAGTAACACGTAAAAACATCGATTTATTAGTAGTATTTTTACCATGATACGAGCTGGGTCGATAAACCTATTCAAATGTTCCACTCGGACCTGGCCACCTTGTTTCGCATAAACCTTTTATCACGAAAATAGTATATACATCACCAGAAACAGTGAGAAGTTTTCCTGATCATTTAAATTTTGTTTATGTCCAAGAAAAAGGGAGACCAAACCTGAAGAGTTTGATTTCGATGTCCGAGATGAACAAGCTCTGCAACACAATCGGGGCAGCAGCTGACTAAGCATTTGAAACAAAAGTAGCTCCTCTTTAAATTGGTACCGTTGTTGCATGTACAATAAGCAAAGAATATCTCATTGATAAACCTTCTAAGAATTTCTAGGATCCCTGCCACTTGATTCCCCATCTGCAAAAGAAGAACTCAAGTTCTTCAAAAGCCCATCAAAATTTATTGACCAAAATGACAGAATTCATCAGGAAATTAAAAACAGAAAAACCTGCCATTTTTAAACCCTTTTTATTTAAAATCAATTTCATAGAAAACCAATTTTCTTCGAAATCTATACACCAGTGTTCATCAAGACACTGACAAGAAAGAATGGTCAACATGAGAGAGGACGCATAATTAATTGTTGTATTTCATGTGGAATATTATGAATAGAGTTAATTTGTCACACCTGTCCAACCCGAGGTTGAGGCCTATGATGAGTAGGAAAGCCTAGACGGTTATGGGCAGGATTAGGATGAACGGGAATAGGATGCTCCTGAGGAGTAGGCATAGTCGGCAGTGAAGAAATATTTGACGGGATTTGTCCATTATGCTGTATAGAAGGAGAAAATTTCTGGGCCTGAGGTGCCATCAGAGTGGACGATGGTGGTTGCCAACTACTAGAAGCGTAATTCTGAGCCTGAGGTTCCATCAGCGTGAATGGAGGAGCGTGCCAACTACTAGAAGAAGCGTAATTCTCAGGCTGCACTCTACCAGGCATATACACTGGAGTGAATGGTGGTGGTTGCGGACTACTAGAAACATAATTCTGCGCCTGAGGTGCCATCAGAGTGAATGGTGGTCGTTGCCAACTATTAGAAGAAGTGTAATTCTCAGGCTGAACTATACTAGGCATAGATATCTGAGTGGAAAAGGGGATTTGTCTATGTTGCTGCTGCATAGGTACATTACTGATTTGTCCCTGATCATTTCTAGCTGATGATGACTGAGCCATTGGAGTGGACTTTGGGGGGTTCCAACCAGGAGTAGGCATAGCCCACGGGATATGTACATGTTGCAGCTGCTGCATAGGTCTAGTACTCATCAGGTTAGGTCCAGAACCAGAGAATTGGGAATTATATTCTTTAATAGATATGGTCGACTGATAAGCTATCGAAGTGGACAATGGTGGTTGCCCACTACTAGAAGCAGAAAAATTCTCAGGCTGAACTGCACTCGGCATAGATATCCGAACGGACAAAGGGATTTGTCTATGTTGCTGCTGCATAGGTAATGTACTGATTTGTCCCTGATCATTTCTAGCTGATGATGACTGAGCCATTGGAGTGGACCTCGGCAGGTTCCACCCAGGAGTAGGCATAGTCAACGGGATAGCTTCGTGTTGCTGCTGTTGCATAGGTCCAGAAGCAGAGAATTGGGAAGTATATTCATTAATAGATGTGGATGACTGAGCCATTGGAGTACTAGAATTCTGATGGGTATAATATCCTTGAGATTCAGAACCGCCCTTCCTCTGCTTCGCTGGCAATGGGTCAGAATTGTCTGAATCTAAGTGGAGGAATTGGGCCTCGGCAGCGAACATGTCATAGGTAATATGAGGGGGTTGGCGTTGATGAGGATTTGGAAGGTTTCCAGCACTCTCCGTGGGCTGCAAACTAGAGGCTGGCATCAGTCCCCTCTCATCTGTAAGTTCCTTAATCGTTTCAGCGATGTCGATGTTCTCGTCTCCCTCTCTCTTTATGCACTCTTTCAGCCCACCATTTATTGACAAAAAGATCATCTACAAAACCAAAACTACGATAATGCCAGAACTAGTGCTCCAAAAGTAGTTAGGAAGTAACTAATTACTTATACCTTGCAGTGTAGGGAGCAGTAGAGCGAACCGTCTGTGATGTGGCACTGACACATGCGGCAGCAGTTGCCGCTGAGGTTCTGCCCTGAGGTCGGAGTTCGCTTTTCAATGAACACTACCTCAATCTCCTCATATGTATAAGACTGTAGACAATAAATTAGAAATTTTAAATTAATTATTGATAACAGTGAATAAAATACAAATAAAATCAATTTACCAGAGTAATTCAATGTTACCTGAATGCCATCGGACATGAAAATTTTGTCTAAATCTTCCACTCGAACAGCATTCTTGCTATCATAGCTCCGAATCTATTATGAAGAAAATAGGAATATAAACGTCCTTGTTTCTTTGGATCATTTAAATATAAATTTCTTTATATTTTAAATAAACTGAAAGAAGAAATTAACCTGAAAAAATTGATGTGTGTCATGGTCTGTACCATAGATACAGCCTTTGCAGAAGCTGGAGCAGCAATTTATACAAAAGACGTCTTTCTCGCTCTTGTTTTCATCTAATCCTTGATGCGTAATTGAGCAAGCATTGAAGAATTTCTCACTGCACAACTTATGAAGCCACAGTGGAGGAGTTTCTTGTGCCATCTGCAAATAATTAATTACACCAAAATTTTAGACGAAGTGTGACGAGTAATAAAACCAAACTTATTCATCAACCCATCAAAATTTCAGACCAAAGTGAGAAAGAATTTCATAAAGAAACTCTTAATTAGAAAAAAAGAGAACCCATCATTTTCCGTAAGTAAATTATCCAGTTTAATTCTAGAAAGACAAGTGTGACAATGGAGAATTCTCTCTGCTAGAAAACCAAGTTTGTTCGAAGTAAACCCCATATAAGAGTATTCACCAATGAACTCAAAAGAGACCGAACTCACCATTTCTCATAAAATAATCAACATATGAAACCAAATTGACAGAAGAATGATCAAGAAAATTCAAAAAGAAAAGAGACCCTCCATTCTTGTAAGCAGGTTCGATCCTGAAGAACCAAATATTTTCAGAACCCCACTTCTTGACTGCAATAATACTGTTCCTCAAGAAATTTCAAAACATAAACAGAACTCACCATTGTAATAAGAAAGACAGTTTGATTCTAGGGAGGAAAAGAGTGGAGAATTCAAAAACCAAAACTTTTTTAGAAAACCCCATCAAGCTAAAAGAAAAAAAATGAGAGAGAATTCACCAATAAATTCAAAAAAGAAAGAGAACCTACTGTTTAGTTTGTAAGCAAACAAGTTCAATCCTACAGAACCAAATCTTTTCAAAACCCATCAAAATCTTGACTGCAATCATAGTGTTCATCTAGGAATTCAAAATATAAACAGTGCTCACCATTCAATAACAAAGACAGTTTGATTCTAGGGAGGGAAAGACAAAAGAGTGAAGAATTCAAAAACCAAACTCTTTTCAGAAGCCCCATCAAAATTAAAATGAATGTGATAGAGAATTCACCAATAAATTCAAAAAGGAAAGAGAAAACACCATTTAGTTTGGAGCCATTTTATATAACTCATCAAAATATTAGACCAAAATGACAGAATTCATCAAGAAACAGAAACGATAAAGAGAACCTCCATTTTTAAAGAAAATTGGTTGAGAGTAGTCAGAATAATGAATTCTCTCTGGTAAAGTGCCAAACTTATTCATAAACTCATCAAGATTTCAGACCAAAATGAGAAGGACTCCATCAAGAAATTCTTAGAAGAAAAAGGAACCCATAATTTTCATGTGTTGAGAGAGAGAGAGAGAGAGAGAGAGAGAGAGAGAGAGAGAGGAG
>BQKN01064372.1:0-51617 GCA_022839385.1 Asparagus kiusianus | reverse complement strand
TGAGTCGACTTATGCCAGAAAATCTGGTTTTTCTGATTCTTCCACAACCCTATCACGAGAAATCTGGAGCTGCTC
The DNA here is from genome assembly GCA_022839385.1 of Asparagus kiusianus. Lineage (NCBI taxonomy): Eukaryota > Viridiplantae > Streptophyta > Magnoliopsida > Asparagales > Asparagaceae > Asparagus > Asparagus kiusianus. The sequence continues at coordinate 51,542 of BQKN01064372.1, read as the reverse complement.
ATTTCGCGATTTTGAGAGGGTTTAAGGCGGCGGCGATTTCTCAAGAGAGCGGTGATTTTTTGAGAAGCCTTTAAAGGCGATTCTTAGTGAGATTGAGCGGTAATTTATTCAGTTGAATAAATCACACGTGGTACTGTAGCAATTCTACGGTGATCGATATTTTGTTTGAGAGATCTCAAGTTTGAGATCTTCTCTTTGCAAGTTTATAATTTCTTGTGGTTAAATAAAAAATTATTTGTGCGGCTCCCGTTGACGTAGGCAAATTTACCGAACCACGTAAATTTGTTGTCTCGTTTGAATTACTTATTGTTTTATCTGTGTATTCGTTATTGCTTGTTGATTGTCTTCTCTCGGGATTAATATCGTTTCCGCGGCGGTGTGAGTGTCTCTTTATCCCAACACTTACTCTGATTTCTTTCATTTCATTATAGGCATCACCGGGGCTGGAACCTATGACTACGAGTCAAGTTGCCTTGGAAGGATCCGTAAACCCAAACTTATGTTTTCTGTTATCGGTTGAAATAAATACATGTTTATCTTTTGATGATGCTTGAGATTGTTTTTTATCACCCCAAAAAAACATCTGTTTTTATACTTCAGGTGAAGCAAGATCAGGCTGATGTAAATTTCCCTAACACGCATGGAATTTTCGGGTGTGTTTAGGTTGAATGACATAGGAAAGCTGTGCTGGCGGTGGCGACGGGGGCAATCTCTTTGTCATCGAGCTTGGCGAGTATAAAGACAAGCAAGAGAAAGCAGTGATACGTGGAGGAAATGGAGATGAGAAGCCAGCTCCCATGGTGGCCGAGGCAAGTGCAGTTTCTCGACCCTTTTTTGGTTCTTTGGATTTAATGTTGATGGTCCCTATAAGATGTGCCTTGAAGTTGTTAAGATACGGAATCTTTCAATTTTACTTTATGCTGAGTTTGCTGAAATTGATTTCTGAGATGGATGTAATTGAATCTGCAGTATGCATTCTGCTTCTTGTGGTCGGTTCTGGGACGTAGGCCTCATCTTGGGCTGGTGAGGTTACTGCAATAGAGATCTCTTGCCGGGAAACAAAGATAAGGGTAAGGTGCCTTCAATCAGTACTGAATCAAGAAGTCTGTTACTTTGACACCAAGGTTCGAACTTCGTATGTCATCTAAGCCATTAATGCAGACGCCGTCATTGTACGAGACACCACTAGTGAGGAGGTATTCCTCATTATTCTCTAATGAACTCAATAATTTCGTTTTCTTCTGAGATTTTTTTTTTTTTTTGGTCATCAGTTGGGGAACTTCATCCGTTATGGGAACGTTCGTCTCGGGTTTCATTGTGAGATTCACTGTGGTGTGGCAGCTCGCTCTTGTTACGCTTGCCATTGTGTCACTCGTCACCGTCATCAGAGGGATTCAAACAACTGCAGTGGCCAAGCTCTCCACCAAGTGCCTGCACACACTCTCTCGAGCCAGCAACATAGCAGAGCAAATCTGGATCAAATCTTGTTGAGGTAGAATTTATCTCAGTCCTCACTTTTCTATAATTTGTGTGGTTGTTTTGCTAACATCGGCCAAAATTAGGATGGTCCAGTCGTTGTTAAGGATAGTAGTGCTCTTGGGCATCCATCAGTGTAACAGGTATTTTATATCATTTCTGATACCACTTGTTGCGCGCAGCGACAATTTCGACAGCACTTCGACAGCACAACAAGAGAGTCAGGTTGCAATAAGAATTCCCGTCTTACCAAGGAAACAAGAATCTGAAGCAAATATCTCAACAAAGTGAGATATCGGCTCTTCCTCTCATCAGTTCTAGGACTGACCTGTCGAGGGACCCTAAAAGCTTTTACAAATCACACAAAAATAGTACAACTAATTTTTACGTGGTTCGGCAAATTGCCTACGTCCACGGGGAGAGGATGAGGAGATTTTACTATATGAAGGAGAAATACAACGGGTTACAACTCACAAAATCACTCAAATATAACCCTAACCAAAGCTCTCAACTCCCTCACAATATCTCCCTCTCAAAGTGCTCAAAACAATGCTAATTCTCTCTCTACATCTTCTCTCCTTCACTTGTTCCATATATATATAGAAATCCTAAAATCATAAACATACTAGGAATTCTAAACCAAAAGCCAAATCAAATTAGGAATCCTAATAACCTATTACCAAAATAGATTAGGAATCTTAATAACCTCAGGAATCCTAATAACCTCATGTTACCAAAATAGATTAGGAATCCTATCCAACAATTCTCCACCTTGGCGAAGTGTTCCCAACACTGAGCCGACACCGACATGAGCACCAATGTGTTGTCTTTCTAAACTCGGTTGCACCAATGTGGTTGCCTACGTACCCCCTCTCCCAAGGGGATCAAGCCACCCGTAGTTCATCCAAATGGCCGTCAACGGCCTCAACAATCACGAATGTGCAACAAGTCTCGACAATGATCAAACTTGTTGCTCGGAACCACCTTAGTGAGCATATCCGCCAGATTATCCTTTGTGTGGACTTTCACAATCTTCACATCGCCATCTTCAAGAACATCCCGAACGAAGTGATAACGAACGTCAATATGCTTCATCCTCGCATGAAAAACCTGATTCTTCGCCAAATAGATAGCACTCATGCTATCACAATGAATAGTGACGGATCTCTGCGATATACCAAGTTCCTTCAAAAGTCCTCGAAGCCAAATAGCCTCATTCACAGCCTCCGTAACTGCCATATACTCTGCCTCCGTCGTAGACAAAGCCACCGTCGACTGTAAGGTGCATCTCCAATACACCGGCGTACGGGTCAAAGTGAACACATACCCCGTCGTAGACCGGCGCTTATTCAAATCCCCGGCATAATCCGAATCAACATAGCCAATGCATAGCTGCCCACCTTTAGTGTCCCGCTCATAAACCAAACCAACATTGAGCGTACCTTGAATGTACCTCAAAATCCATTTCACAGTGTCCCAATGACCCACTCCTGGATCATGCATGTATCTCGATACCATGCTTACTGCCTGTGACAAATCTAGCCTCGTACATACCATCGCGTACATCAAGCTCCCAACTGTGCTCGCATATGGAGTCTTCGATATCAACTCACGATCTTCAACTGACTTTGGTAAAATACCAGCTGAAAGCTTCAAATGGGCTCCCAAAGGTACACTAACTAGCTTCATATCCATGCTAACATGGAATCGCTGTAGAACCTTCTTCAAATAAGCCACCTATGACAAACAAATTCTGCCCTTCTTCTTGTCTCTGCCGATCTCCATCCCTAGAATACGCTTCGACTCACCCAAGTCTTTCATCTCAAACTCATTTGATAGCTAAACTTTCAATTCATCTATAGCCGACCTGAAAATAGAGGCAACCAACATGTCATCGACATAGAGCAACAAATAAATATACGCACCTCCTTTCAACTTACGAAAATATACGCAAGGATCAAACTGGCTCCGAGTGTACAAATGACCAATCATAAAACCATCAAATCGCCTATACCACTGTCGAGGAGACTGCTTCAAACCGTATAGCGATTTCTTTAGTTTGCAAACTAATTTTTCCTTCCCTATAGCTCGGAATCCCAATGGCTGAGTCATATATATTTCTTCATCAAGATCACCATGAAGAAATATCGTTTTCACATCCAACTGATCTAACTCCAAATCATATTATGCCACCAAAGCTAGCAGAATCCGAATCGAATAGTGCTTCACCACCGGAGAGAAAACCTCATTATAGTCAATACCTTCCTCATGTGCATAGCCCTTCGCAACCAACCTAGCCTTGAATCTCAATGGAGTGCCTTCAATGCCCTCCTTCTTCGTGTATACCCACTTGCAACCAATTGCCTTCCGCCCCTTTGGAAGCTCAACAAGCTCCCATGTATCGTTCTTATGAAGAGATTCCATCTCCTCCTGCATAGCCACCTGCCACGAATCAGCCTCCGAACTTTGCTCGGCCTCTCTAAAAGTAGTAGGTATCATCTCATCAATACTCTCCATCGGAAGTGCATACGCAACTGTGTCAGCATACCGTGCTGGCATCTATATGTTTCTCCTCTGTCTCCGAACCGCAATCGAATCCTAAACATGAGCCGTCGGTCCCTGATCCTACGCATCAGTACCTGTATCCTCCGTGTCACCGTCGTGCTCGCCTGGCGTCACCTCAGTCGGCACTCTAATGGATACTGTACTATCTGGACAATGTGGAGCTGCATCGATCTCCATCACCTGCGATATCTCCTCCGTCGGGTCTCTCTCCACCTGATGAGAGCTAGGAAGCTTCAAGATAGAAGCCTCATCAAACGTGACGTCCCTACTCAGCATAATCTTTTTATCAATTGGATCCCAAAGCTTGTATCCCTTGACACCACGCTTGAATCCTACAAATATGGCATTCCTAGCTCGAGGTTCCAATATATTAGTTCTAACATGATAATATGCAGGGCACCCAAATATATTGAGCTGGTCATAGTCATGTGCTGGTTTTCCCGACCACATCTCCATAGGGGTTTTTCCCTCAATCGCAGATGAAGGCAGCCTATTAATGAGGTGGCTCGCATATGTAAGTACCTCAGCCCAAAAGATCTTCTCCAAACCACTCTGCGACAATAAGCATCGGATCTTCTCCAGTAAAGACCGATTCAACCTCTCTGCCACCCTATTTTGCTGCGGTGTATGACTAATTGTGAAGTGTCTTTCTATGCCCTCGTCTCGACATAGCTGCTGAAAGGGGTCAGAAGTATACTCACCACCGTTGTCGGATCGTAACGTCTTGATCTTTCTCCCAGTCTGCAATTCCAATCTCTTCTTCCACTCCACAAATAAATCTAGAACTTCACTCTTCTTCGTCATGGTGGTCATCTACAAAAGTGACGAACCAATGTCGACCACCAAGTGATGCAGTCTTAGTAGGACTCCAAACGTCTGTGTGCACGTAGTCCAGGATGCCCCTCGTCTGATGAATGGAAGTCCCGAACTTCACCTTTGTCTTCTTGCCAAGAACACAATGCTCACAGAACTCAATCTTCCCACTCTTGGCTCCCTTCAATAGCCCCTACTTGCACAATGCCTGCAGTGACTTTTCACCTGTGTGCCCCAACCTATAGTACCAAAGTCTGCTCATGTCCGCTTCTGAAATAGCCAAAGCAACCTGACCAATCTCGACGCTTCCCTTCAGATAATACAAATTCCGATTACGGACTCCCTTCATCACCACTAATGATCCTTAGTAACTTTCGCTACAACGTTTTCGAAAGTCACCTTGAATCCCTTCGCCTCCAAAGCTCCAACTGAGATAAGATTTTTCTTCAGTTGAGGAACAAATCTCATCTCTTTTAACTCATGGACTAATTCATCGTGCATCCTAACCTGCACGGTACCTATCCCACAAACGTCACAGGATTGATAATTTCCCATGAAAACAACACCCCCGTCAACTTTCTCAAAAGATGCAAACATGTCTCGCCTAGGGATCACATGATAAGTAGCGTCGGAATCAAGCATCCAATCTGATGCATTCACATGGTTCACCTCCGGAGTAATCAATAGAGAAAAGCACGAATCATCGGAATCATCGCCTTTCGCAACGTTCACCTCATTGGCCTTCGGGCCCTTTTTCTTGCTATTCTCCTTCTCCTTGAGCTTCGGGCAGTCTCTCTTCCATTGTCCCTGCTCCTTGCAGAATACACATTGGTTCTTTGTTAATTGGTGGCGGCTTCTAGACTTTGACCTTCCTCTATTACCACCTTTCGGATATGGGCTTCTACCTCTCGTCGACAAGGCTTCTCCTGAAGTACTAGCGCGGGAAGTCTCCTTATCCTTCCTCCTCAAATCGTAGTTCGTCAAAGCGTTAGTCACTTCACTATAGCTGATAGAAGATCTCCCGTTCAACAAAGTGAGCACGAAGGTATCATACTCCTCATCCGGTAAGGAGTACAATAAAATAATCGCCTTGTACTCATCCGATATCTTCTCATCAACATTTGCCAAGTCCGACAACAACTTAGTATAGTTGTTCATATGAGCCGCTAGCGAGGTGCCTCTGGACATCTGAAATCTGAAGAGTCTTCGTAGCAAGTACAACCTGTTCTCAACACTCTTTGTGAGATACTTATTGTTGAGAATTTCCCACATCTTCAATGCAGACGTCACCCCAATCACATCATATTTCAGTTCCTGTTCCAAACAGGACCTGATCACCCCACAAGCGTTCCTATTCATCTTCTCCCATACCGCCTCATCATATTTAGGTGGCCTCTCGTGGACCATAATGGTCTCTTCCAAATTCTGAGCGTTGGGTGCATCCTGTACGTCGCTCATCCACAAACCAAAGTTGATTTTGCCATCATACTTCACCACACTAATCTTAGTGTTCTGAAAACCAATTTGTATTGTACTCGCCATCGATTTGCTGCTTTCACCTTCTTCTCCCATTGCGAACTAACTCTAAATTGTAGAGAAAGAACAAATTTGATAGAAATTAGGAACCACACAACTGAACCCTAGATCGGATTCCAAATAGATCTCCTATCCACACGAGGAAAGCGAAATCTCCAACGGCAACTCCTAATGCTATCTCCACCGAAGCCTAGAACTCCAAGAACCAAGCTTCACACAAGAATCTTCCTCCACTAAAAACCCTAGATTTGAAATCTGGGCTCTGATACCACTTGTTGCGCGCGGCGAAAATTTTGGCAGCACTTCGACAGCACAACAAGAGAGTCAGGTTACAATAAGAATTCCCGTCTCACCAAGGAAACAAGAATCTAAAGCGAATATCTCAACAAAGTGAGATATCAGCTCTTCCTCTCATCAGTTCTAGGACTGACCTGTCGAGGGACCCTAAAAGCTATTCTTTTGACACGCTAAAATTCTTTTGACACGTTGTTTTATGGGTTCTGCAGAACATTAGTTTTTGTTGAGATTTGGAGAGAAAAAAAGTTTCTTGGAGATCTTTCCCCTCACTCTATACTTTATTATTTATAGAGATGGATTAGTTAAAAACAGTCTCATAGGCAATGTGTGACTAAACTAATACTAAACTAATACTCTCTTCTAACACTCCCCCTAAAGCTGGAGCATATATATCATGCATGCCCAGCTTGTCACAAATAAGGTCAACCTGTGTTCGACCAAGTGGTTTTGTAAAAATGTCTGCCAACTGATGCGTTGTCGATACATGTTTTGCCGTGATGATTTTATCCTCGAGTTTCTTATGAATTACATGACAGTCGACTTCAATGTGATTAGTTCTCTCATGAAACACGTGATTCTTAGCAATGTGAATTGCTGCTTTATTGTCACCATATAGACTAATAGGACATTCTGGAGGGAGTCCAATCTCTGTCAATAGGTCTCTGATACAAACCATCTCTATTGTCATATTTGCATAGCTCTGTATTCCGATTCTACACTAGATCGAGACACAACACTTTGCTTCGTACTCTTCTGTGACACCAGATTTCCTCCGAGAAAGACATAATATCCAGTAGTTGATCTCCTATCAAAAAGATATCCAGCCCAATCTGCATCAGAGAAGCCTGCAACTATGGTGTGTCCTTGATCTGAGTAGAGAATTCCTCATCCTGGAGCCTTCTTCAAGTACTTTAAATTCTCATTACTCTATTCAAGTGAGTAGTTCTTGGTGCGGACAAGAACTAACTCACAACACTAACTGCGAATGTGATGTCAAGTCTGGCCATCATCAGATAATTCAGTTTTCTCACCAATCTCTTATACTGCCCAACATCCTCAAGAAGCTCCCCCTTGTCTGGTAGTAGTTGTGAGTTCACATCCATTAGAGAATCACTGCTTCTACATCCTAACAACCTAGTTTCTGAGAGCATATCCAGGACATACTTCCTTTGTGACAGAAGAATAAAAATCTGAACAGATGTTAATTTTGCCACTGGATAGAAGGTATCTATGTAATCCAAGCCATACCATTAATAAATGCATTCTTAATGTCCAACTAATGAAGTGGGCAGTGATTTATCACTGCTAACAAAATAAAAATCCGAACAGATGTTAATTTTACCACTGGATAGAAGGTATCTATGTAATCCAAGCCATACACCTATGAATAGCCTTTAGCAACCAGTCAGGCTTTCAAACGTGCCAAAGTTCTATCAGGATTCAACTTAACATTGTACACCCACTTGCAACCAATGGGCCACTTTCCTAGTGGAAGTGGGACTAAATCTCAATTAAGTCTCATTCTGCCGCAAGGCCCTCATTTCGTCCTGCATCGTTTGGTTCCAACCTAGAATAGACAAGGCTTCTGACACATTCTTGGGAACCAAATATGAGTCAAGGTAAGTAACAAAAGATCTAAAGGTAGAGGAGAGGCGATCATAGGAGACAAAGTTATAAATAGGATATTAAGTACAAGTTCGTGTCCCTTTTCGAAGTTCAATAGGAAGGTCTTCCGTAGAATGGGGTAAATTTACACTTACTGATTCAGGTTCTTCGGACAGAGGATGTGGTGTTGAGGCCGACGTTGGTACAGGAGCAGGAGCAGAGTAACGATGATAAACTTAAATTGGGTCATTAAACCGAACTCAGTCTTTGTCAGTAGCGCAAATAGTATTATTAGCAGATGAAGAACCACCATTAACCAATGACTATTTCAGGGTCAAATAGTCATACTCTGTTTCCGTCGAAAATTATTGTATTCATTACGGTATTCATTACAACTTCGGTCGTTACAATGAAAAAGAAAAAGATAGTCTTTTTATAAGACTTTTACATAATGAAAATAAAAAAAACAATTCTCGTCAAACAAACGAAGAGATCGTTTATCGGTCTTCTTCTTGCGTGGAATCTTTGCCTGTGCCAGGGATTTTGATATCCGTGGATCGTCGCGGATCGAATCCGGTTGATGGAAAATTCGACAGAGCTCCTACCTCACAAAGGAGGTATTTGCTTGAAGCACTGAAATCGATCAAGTGAAATCAGTAGTTCTTCTCGAGATTAAGACAAAGCCTAATCTCAAGGAACGCACGTACGAGACTTCGGATCCTTCGAATAGCTCCGTCTTTATGCCGAAGTTCGTCGGGATCTGATTTTCCTTCGCTGAAATTTGTGCTCCTTGACTCCTCAATCCAACAGCATCTCCACGTCTTGATAATAAATCGCCCCCGCTGAAAGGAGGCTTTAGGCTTGTATTTATAGGCTTCGGTTGGGGAGTTTTCGGATAAGAATGAGTGATTTGGCCTTATCTTCAGTTAGTAATGGCCTAACCACGTTTATAGATGATATCTAGGTAGTTAAGAACCTCTGAAACAAAAAAATCCCGAGAAAACCGCTCAAAACCATCGAAAAACACGTACGGGGATCAAACCTGCGTGAAACAGCCCGTCGACCCGCGGGGGGCGCGGGTCGGCTTGGACCGACCCACGCCGGCAGGGGTCGGACTTGGCCGACCCGCACGAGCGCGGGGGTTTGGTTTTCTTTGCCGAGTTCTTTGGTGTTTTTCGGTTCTTCGGGACTTGTATTTTTTACCGTTTTGCGTGTTTGACCGTCTTGTTTACTTGTACGATTTGCTAACTTGCTTCATACGCTCGTTAGCTTCTTTACGGCACTTGGAACTGATCGATAAGCGCAAGTTGACTGACGAGTGCATTCGGTCGCTTGGAGTTGATCGAGCGCGCGTGTTGATTGACGCGTGCGAGCTGATTGACGCGTGCAAACTGATTAACTCATGCGAACTGACTGACGTACCCGCATTGACTGACGCGTGCGAACTGATTGACGCGCACGCGTTGACTGACGTGCGTGAGCTGGTTGACGTGAACCTTCTTGATTCGTCCACTCTTTGATTTGAGTTGTATTCGAGGACCTATAGGTAATTTTTGACGCCTACAGATACCCCCTCCAAAGTGTTTCAGTCTCGTTCTTTTATAGATGAATCTGAAATGCTTTGGATATGATAGACCCCCACCTTCAGTCGGTGCCACAGGACCTATAACTGGCTTCAGTTCTTGACTTCTCCACTTTTCAGTCTATTTAGTGTTTTGTCGAATAGATGAAGTTCTTCCGGTGCTGCGTCTATCGTCTGACCGTTGTCGAAATCTCGAACTAAAGTTGGTGAGTTGATTTTTGCTCGTGTCATTGAGTCGACTTTGAACCAATTAGCTATATCGCAACGTGTTGATCGGCGTTGACCCTGGGATACGTGTTGACCAGCATTGACCTTAGGGTTTTGTATTAATCGGTGTTAACATAGTTTATATTCGTACGTTTGCTGGAGTCTACACAGTTTAAGCTTTTAAAGCGTTGGAGCGTCTGCAGATATAGATCTTATCACGAAGTCGTTGGATGCTTAAATCACGAGACCAACTAATGAAGTTGATGCGTTAATGCCCCGCATTTATAGAATTTTTAGCAAATTCTCAGTCATCAACGAGTTTGATTAGCCTTTACCGACTACCGTTTGAGTCGGGCTAGCATGCAGATTATTTAAATTCGTTCTGCACATAACGTTATGCTAAAAGAGTTAACTCTTTTAGTGCTACGATGTTGAATACGTAGATTTCGTCTTTCTCCTGTAAAAAGACTAAACAACGACGTGTGTTAGACGTAGACTTAGGATTTTTGACAAATCCTCAGCCATCAACGGGTTTGACGTGCCTTTACCGGCTACCGTTTGAATCGGACTAGCATGTGAATTGTTTAAACCCGTTTTCATATGTAACGTTGTGCTAAGAGAGTTAACTCTCTTAGTGCTACGATATTGAATACGTAGACTTCGTCATTCTTACGGGAATAGACTACCTGGCAACACGTGTTAGGTGCTGACTTATCCCTACTTAGGCTTCGGGATAAAATTCCCCGTGTGTGTGAAGCACAGATTTTGGCGTTATGAATAACAACCTGCCACAATATCGAATATGTGGGCTTTTATTCTTTTTACGGTTAAGAACTAACCGGCAACACGTGTTAGACATTGACTTATCCCTGCTCAGGATTCAGGATAAAATTCCCTGTGCGTGTGAAGTACAGATTTTGGCGTTATGAATAATAACCTGCCACAATATCGAATATGTGGGCTTTTGTTCTTTTTACAGTTAAGAACTAACCGGTAACGCGTGTTCGGCGTTGACTTATCCCTACTCAGGATTCGGGATAAAATTCCCCGTATGTGTGAGGCATGGATTTTGGTGTTATTAATAACAACCTGCCACAATATCGAATATGTGGTCTTTTATTTTTTTTACGGTTAAGAACTACTCGGCAATGCGTGTTAGGCATTGACTTATCCCTGCTCAGGATTCGGGATAAAATTCCCCGTGCATAAAAGGCACGGATTTTTGTCGCTATGATAGTGAATACGTAGACTTGGTCATTTTTACGGGAACGAACTACCAAGCAACGCGGGTTAAGCACTGACTTATCCCTACTTAGGCTTCGGGATAAAATGCCCCAGACTAAATTCTAGTGTCTTTTTCAATCGGTGAAAGACTAAACCGATAACGCGTGTCAGGCGTTGACTTATCCCTACTCAGGATTCGGGATAAAATTCCCCGTGCGTGTGAGGCACGGATTTTAGGAGTTTGAAAAAAGTGATGTCTTCTCCTGGGGCAAAGACGAACCCGATGCGGGAGAGGAAGAATTTTATATTCTATCTCCAGTCACAAAAGGAAACTCAAAGTGGGATCTCCACTTCAAGAATCTAGGAAGGTGAAACTAAGAGTGGGATCTTCACTCCGAGAATCAAAAAGATTCGGATAATCCTAACCGTCGGAATGTTTGATTATCGAACTAAAGATGAATTTCTCGTTTATTGAGAATGAATTATAGTTTTGGCCCTAACTGTAGGAAGGTTTGACCAAGCGGGAGTTTAAGATGATCCTAACTGTAGGAATGTTTGATCACTCGGTTTAAAAGTGGACCTCTCGTTTATGGAAGGAATCGAGAGGGGATTTTGGTTTTGGTCCTAACTATAAGAAGGTTTGACCGAGTGAGAGTGGGAGGCTTGAGACGATCCTAACTGTAGAAAGGTTTGATCGCTCAATTTGTGGGCCTCTCGTTTATTGGAGGAATCGAGAGGGGATTTTGGTTGTGGCCCTAACTGTAGGAAGGTTTGACCAAGTGGACAGTGGGAGTGGGAGTACAAATCACAGTGGGAATGTTGACTTGTACCGATTACTCAATGGGAATTCCTAGTGTTAAGTGACAAGTACTTAACACGGAGGGGTGTTGAGTGCTCAGACGTAGCAAAAGTTTGAGTAGATTCAAACGAAAGGAGTTTTGGTGGTCCCACCGTCAATTAGTCTGATGGGTGGGGGATTTTGTGGTGAAAGACCGTGAGTCGTCAAACACCAATGGGAGTTTTGTGAGGGAAGATTGATCCAACGAAGTGATCAAATCTCATCTCAGCAAAAGAGTGTTCGGAAATCACGGTGGTTTAGTGTTTATCACTTTATTTGTAATAATCGGGTTATCCCTGAGACAATTACATGTAGCATTCTTCCGGGAACTTCCCGTTATATAAATCATCCACCGTTAGCTCCCTTTGCGGAACTGGTTCGGACATTATATTTAGTTACATGACCGGGTTATCCTTAAGAATATTAGCGTAATATTCTCCAGGAACTTCTCGTCAAAAGTGGAAAATAGTTTAGACTTGTGTGCCTATTGGAGTATTAAGAAGCAGTTTATACTCATATACTTGTCGGAGTGTTGCCGTTCTCATCTGGCTTATCCCAGCGTTATGACGCCAGCTTCAACCAAGGTTTGGATGCTATTCTTGAGAGCAAAGCAATCCTTGGTGGGATGAAGGACCATCCTGTGGTACGCACAGTACTTTGGATCCTTCGTGTTGTCAGCTTCCTCCTGATTTGTGATAGGTGGTAGCTTGATCTTGTTATTTTTAAAGAGGGATTAGAAGATGGCTGGAATGTCTTCGTCCTTGAAGGAGTACTCTTTTTAGAGTCTTGAACCCGAAGTCTTCTGCTGTCTTTGGGGTTGCTGTTGCGACATCTAATTAGAGTCAACAGTTGTTGCAGGTGCTTTCCCTTTACCACGGGAGGCAAAATTTGAATTCGGAAGATCCGCCGTCGGTTGGCTCTTCTCAGCCTTCTTCCTTCGGAGGAAGCGTTCGGCCCGCTCTCCGCGTATCTTCAGCTCTTTCTAGGTATTAGAGGGTGCTACTCCCATAACTTCCAACACATCCAAGGAGAGGTTGTTGTGACAGGTTTGAAGGATGAAGTCCTCTGTGATTAGATCTCGGCAGTTCATTGCCTTATTTTGAAAACGTTTGATGAAGTCGTCGACCGTCTCGTCGTCTTCTTGCTTCTCATCGAAGAGTGCCCTGATTGACACATCTGCGTCATCATCAAAGAAGTGAGCGAGGAACAGATTCTCTAGGTCTTTCCAGTTGTTAATATTTCCGGACTTAAGACGGCGGTACCAATCGAAGGTGGGCCCGCGAAGGGTGCCAACAAATGACCGAACCATCAAGGCTTCATTGCCGGAGATCATACCCAAGTGGGACTTGAAGTAGATCAGATGTTGTGTAGGGGAGCTCTTCCCGTCAAACGGCGTGAAGTTAATCAAGTTGCACTTCGCCGGGTATGCTATTGAATCTCACTCTCTTGGATAGGGACATGGAATGCCAGTCCTTTTCACCTCTCGAGCAGACATTAGAGCGTTGATTTTGCTCTCGAGATCTTTTATTTTCTCATTCTCGCTCGTATCGGGCTTTTGACGATTCTTAAGAGGAATAACGGGGCCACCTCTAGTGTTGTCGTTTTTAGTAAGACCACCCCCATCGTTCTGGTCAACGGGAGGGTTATCAGCATTAAGGTGTTCATCCTCATCTGAATCGCTACCTGCTTGGTCAGCAAGGTTACGACAGCTGGATTCATCGGATCGATTGGACAGAGCCCGAATTTGTTGGTCATGCTCTTCCCTCATCCGTAGCATAGCCATTTCCATTTCAATCTTGAATGCCTCTTTCTGCTTGGTTAGAGCATCCTCAAGAATTTTGGCGATTTGCTCGGTGTTTATCATGAACACTTCACGGAATTGTCCTGGACTGGATACCGTATTATCAGAAGCGACTGCAGAGTTGGTATCTGATGCTTCGTTATCCGAGGATAATCCCCTCTGCATTCTCTGATAATCTCTTTGTCTAATAGTTCCTGATCGCAACCGGGTTAGACGATGAGATATAAGCGGGTCAGAGCCGAAGGTCGAATCGATTTTCCCTTATCAGTCATATTTATTGTAACTTCCGGGAGTTCGTCACCTTGAACGGCCGATTGTTTCCTGCGAAAATATCTTGGCTTGGACTTAGTCGCTCCGTTAGAGATCCTCTCAAATACTAAGACCCTCTACCGAGCGGTCTTGGGGTAGCTGCATGCTGATAATACTGCCCTCATTAGTTTAGCGCACGAGCAGTAGGATTTGGTTTCTCGGGTATACCTCTTCCGAGACTTGTTCATACCCCCAGCCCGATAGTACAACTCATCAGTCAGATGACCGGAGCAACCTATCGTGTGTGACATGACTCCCCTGGTATAACGTTATCATCATCAGATGAATATGTTTCTTTCAGGGGATTTGCCTCTTTATTAGCATTCTCAAGAGTCACGTGTTTAGAACTACGCTTTTGGGAGCGCGGATCTCAACAGGCTCCTGGTTTTGGATACACACCCCCAGGCGGGTGGAAATCGAAGTTTTCCCTTTATGAGAAGGCTTGAAATTATTACGAGGGTGTGTGCGACCCCCAGCTCGACGAGTCGCTTGGGGTGCAATCATCGGACGTAAGCGTTCTTCGATCGGAAATTTGCCTCGATCTTTGCGTAAAGGACTCAAGTGATCCGCCATCCTCATCTTGAAATGGGATAAGTCTATGTTGTCGTGGGGCTCCACCGGAGATACGAAACTCAAAGGAATCGACAAAACAGGTGCAGAACATCTTCTGCCTTGACTCTGGCACAGGGCAGATTTGGGTGACCCACAGGTCGGAGTGTCGGATTCGGGTGACCCGCGGCTTGGAGGGTCAGATTTGGGTGACCCGCAGCTTGGAGGGTCGGATCTGGGTGACCTGCGAATTGGCGGGTCGGGTTCGAGTAACCCACAAATTGGCGGGTCGGATTCGAGTGACCCGCGTTTCGGCGGGTCGAATTTGAGTGACCCGTGAATTGACGGGTCGGATTCGAGTGACCCGCGTTTTTTGACCTTTTCGGCCGCCGTCTTGGACTTTGGCCTCCAAACTTTGTACAGTTTTTGTGGATTCTTTTCCACTTCTTCCCTCTGCAACTTTTTAGCCTCTTGCATAAGACTTCTTGCATGTGCAAGCAATACACGGTGCCTTTGAATCCGCTCCTCAAGAGTTGAACGGGTCCTTTTAACTTAGACCCATTCATCCGTTGATAATTTGGAGGAGAGAGCATTTGTCCGCTGTTGGGGCACTTGGCGTTGCCTAATTTTCAGATCCGCCTCGTAACGAATCCCGTCAATTGACTCCAAAGCTCTAGCGAGTTGGCGTGCGAGGCGTTAGCGCTGCCTTTGGCGAGCTCTCTTCGATAAAGTAGGTGCTCCTTCTGAACTCAACTCCTTGATTGAGGACGAGTTTAGATCTGCAGATCCGGACTCGTTAGAGGCCGGAAGGGCGTTGCAAGGTTCAGCTACCGCTGTAACGGGAGCATTGATCTTCCTACACTTACGAGAAGCGGAGGATCTAGAAGAGGAGTACGAGAGGTATTCTTCATACTTCTGTTGGTCGAACTTGTATTCGACCACCTCTTCAGCCGGGATCTTAATCATCGGTTGTGACACGACGGCCTCGGTAGCAAGACCGTTGGCTTCCACTGTGGTCGCCATTTTGTTTCCGTCAAAAATTATTGTATTCATTGCGGTATTGATTACAACTTCGGTCGTTACAATGAAAACGAAAAAGATAGTCTTTTTATAAGACTTTTACACAATGAAAATAAAAAATACAATTCTCGTCTAACAAACGCAGAGATCGTTTATCGGTCTTCTGCTTGCGTGGGATCTTTACCTGTTCTGGGGATTTTGATATCCGTGGACCGTCGCGGATCGAATCCAGTTGATGAAAAATTCGGTAGAGCTCCTACCTCACCAAGAAGGTATTTGCTTGAAGCGCTGAAATCGACCAAGCGAAATCAGTAGCTCTTATCGAGATTAAGACAAAGCCTAATATCAAGGAACGGATGTACGAGGCTTCGGATCCTTCGAATAGCTCCTTCTTTATGCCGAAGTTCATCGGGATCTGATTTGCCTTCGCTAAAATTCGTGCTCCTTGACTCCTCAATCCAGCAGCATCTCCATGTCTTGATAATAAATCGTCCCCGCTGAAAGGAGGCCCTAGGCTTGTATTTATAGGTTTCGGTTGGGGAGTTTTCGGATAAGAATGTGTGATTTGACCTTATCTTCAGTTAGTAATGACCTAACCATATTTGTAGATGATATCTAGGTAGTTAAGAACATCTGGAATAGATAAATCCTGAGAAAACCACTCAAAACCGTTAAAAACGCGTACGGGCATCAAACCTGCACGAAACAGCCCGCCGACCCGTGGGGGGCGCGGGTCGGCTCGGTCCGACCCGCGCGGTCGCGGGTCGGCTCGGTCCGACCCGTGCGGGCGTGGGTCGTACACGGCCGACCCGCGCGGCCGCGGGTCGGCTTGGTCCGACCCGCGCGGGCGCGGGTCGACGCGGTCCAACCCATGTGGGCACGGGGGTTTGGTTTTCTTTGCCGAGTTCTTTGGTGTTTTCCGGTTCTCCGGGACTTGTATTTTCCACCGTTTTACGTGTTTGACCATCTTGTTTACTTGTACGATTTGCTAACTTGCTTCATAAGCTCGTTAGCTTCTTTACGGTACTTGGAACTGACCGATAAGTGCAAGTTGACTGACGAGTGCATTCGGTCGCTTGGAGTTGATCGACGCGCATGTTGATTGACGCATGCGATCTGATTGACGCGTGTGAGCTGATTAACTTGTGCGAACTGACTGACGTACGCGCATTGACTGACGCATGCGAACTGATTGACGCGTGCGCGTTGACCGATGTGCGCGTTGACCGACGTGCGCGAGCTAGTTGACGTGAACCTTCTTAATTCGTCCACTCTTTGATTCGAGTTGTATTCGAGGACCTATAGGTAATTTTTGACGCCTACATACTCATCCGGTGATAAGGGATATGTAGAACTAGAATGACCAGGCTTATCTTCAAAGAATGTTATATCAACATATAAAACAAGACGATTGAGTGATGGGCAGAAACACTTGTAACATTTATGCTTTCGTGAGTAGCCAAGAACAATGCATTTAATAGGCCAAGAGTCAAACTTTTATTTATTTGGACTGTGATTATGAACAAAGCACAGAGAGCCAAAGATCTTTGGAGGAAGCGGAAAGAGATCGTCGTTGGAGTATAGAACTTTGCAAGCAATTTTATCTTGTTGAACAGAAGAGGACATTCGATTAATCAAGTAACATGTTGTTAAGATATCTTCCCCCCAAAATTCTTTGGGAACACGGTGATGGAATAGCAAGGTCCGAGTACTGTTAAGATATCTTCCCCCTAAAATTCTTTGGGAACACGGTGATGGAATAGCAAGGTCCGAGTAATATCAAGGAGATGTCTATTCTTTCATTCAGTAACTCCATTTTGCTGAGGAGTGTAAACACAAGAAGACTGATGGAGGATCCCATGTTGTTCAAGGAAACTAGTAAAGTTGATATCTAAATATTCATTTGCATTATCAGATCGAAATTTTTTTATTGAAGTCTTGAATTGATTGACTATTTTAAAATAAAAGAGTTTAAATATAGAAAAGACTCCAGACCTAGACTTGAGAAGATAAATCCAAGTAACATGAGAGTGATCATCCATAAAACTAACAAAGTATCAGAATCCCAATTTAGAAGCTATTGGGTATAGCCCCAGACATTAAAATGAACAAGATCAAATGGCTTAGCAGCCCTCTTATTAACTCGATTAGGATAAAACCATGATGATGTTTGTCAAGTTGACACGACCTACACTCTAATGAAGAAATGGATTTGAACTGGGGATTAAGAATCTTGAGAATATAGAGAGAGGGATGTCCTAACTGACGGTGGTATTGTAGGGCTTATAAGTTTCCAATACGAGCTAATGTTTGGCGCCCAATTCCAGTTTATAAAGGCGATGCTGCTCATGTCCCATCCCAATCGTTTTTCTCGTGACCAGGTCCTGAAAGACACAATGTGTGAGGAAGAATGTCACTGTATAGTTTAGAGATTTAGTAATCTTACTAACAGATAAAATGTTATATGGAAAACTAGAAAGATAGAATATGGAGGAAAGAGGAAGACTAGGGGTAGGATTAGTATTGCCAACACCCTTGATCGGTGTACGTGAACCATCAGCTAATATAACTGAATTAGAAGTAGGGAAGAAAGATAACAATATACCTTGATTCACAGTCATATGATCAGTGGTACATGTATCTATAATCTAAGTATTAGACGAAGACGATGTAAGTAAAGATAAAGGGATACCTGCACTTTAAGAGTAGCAGATAAGGAGAAAGTCGATGTTTGTGAATTCTGGTACTGTTAGAATAATTAAAATTGCTAAAATTATCACTGCAGCTTCGCATCATGAAGAACTGACTGTGGTTGACTTTTACTATCAGATGAGGTAAAGTTATCATGAGCAGTCATGAAAGCACTCTTGGCCTTCTTCTTTTCTAATTCAGGACAATTATATTTGAGATGTCCTGGCTGGTGGCAGTAGTTACAAGTCTTTACTGAGTCATTGTCATGAGCATGTCCGCCTTGAGATGGACCTCCACAGCCACCTCGTTGACCACCTCGGCCCCCAAAATGACCAATGTGGTAACCTTCTCTCCCTTTAAAGTTTTCTCTACCTCTTTCAGGACCACTAGTATGACCCCCTCATCCATAAGATTGCCAACTTTGAGTAGCAAGCGCAGATCAATCCGTAGTGGATGTAAGTGACTCTGTAGGGACAACATTCTTTAATTAGAAAATGATAAGTCTTAGCCAGAGAATTAATGGTGGAGCTCCCCATGATTAGTGATTGAGCAGATGAGTAAATAGAATCTAAGGTACCCAAGTAGGTGAGTACCATAAGTTTTTTCCATTTGGTTCTGCATTTGTTTTACATCCCCAGTAATAAAAAAATCTAATGAAGTTCCTCAGCCAGACGATTGAACTCACCATAATGATCATCCATGGGTTTACCATCCTATTTCTTACGAAACAACTCTTGAATTACTTCATATGCCTGATTAACGTTGCTGCTACCCTCATAGAGATCTTGCAAAAAACACCAAAGTTCCTTCACTGTCATACAAAGAAGAACTAAATCTTGAATTTTAGGCTTTATAATATTAAGAGTTTGATGCAAGATGACACTATCATCCAATGTCCAAGATTTCGGTGTCGGAGTAGGAAGGTCCGTCAACAGATGACTAGTTTTGCCTCGGCCTACCATGTAGATTTCAATAACACGTTTCCACTGGAAATAGTTAATTCCATCAAGCTTTCGGTCAGTGATTCTACCAGAAAATATTTTTAAAACTTTCGTCTGGACCGTTAACTCAAAATTCTTGAGTTCATCAGATCCGGTCATCATGAAACAGACGAGTAGAGTTCAAGATGATACCCTCCACAAATTATACTCCAAAATAGAAACAATCAAATCATATCCATATTCAAGAGAATAATTCTTGAATTAGCCAATAGGCTGAACAAGTCGAAGAATCTGAGGGTTTAATTTTGAACCCAAATGTTGAAGTGCAAGAATCTAAAGGTTAACATGGAACCCGAAGGTTAAAGTTCAAGAACCTGAAGGTTAAGATGGAAACCAAATGATAAATAAATAAATATAAAATAATAATAATAATAATAATAATAATAAT
Source organism: Asparagus kiusianus (assembly GCA_022839385.1). Lineage (NCBI taxonomy): Eukaryota > Viridiplantae > Streptophyta > Magnoliopsida > Asparagales > Asparagaceae > Asparagus > Asparagus kiusianus. The sequence continues at coordinate 31,640 of BQKN01064372.1, read as the reverse complement.
AATAATTTTTCAATACAACTCGCAAATCTGATTTAACTCAGTCGGAGCGGAGGCTGAGAATAGGATGATCCATCTACTACTTACCATAGCCAAAGGGAAGGACGTCACCGAACTGATTGCGACGTGGTGGGAGAAGCTCGCTTCGGTCTCCTCCGACGACGGCGGTATCCGGCGGCACTCCTGCAAAGGCGCCTGCTAAGGCTAAGAAGGAAGAGATAGTGGAGGAACAAGGATAAGGAAGATCGGCGGACGAAGGAGGAGAAGGAAACTAGCGGCAGAGGAGGCGAAGTAGGAGGAGGCGGCTACGGGAATTAAGGTTAAGATCGGCGGACGAAGGAGGAGAAGGAAACTGGTGGCGGAGGAGTCGAAGTAGGAGGAGGTGGCGGCGGGAATTAGGGTTAGGGTTAGGTTTAGGAATTTGGATTAGTATTAGGGTTAGGGTTAGGGATAGGCTCTTATACCATATTGAGATTTAGAGAGAAAAAGAGTTTCTTAGAGATCTTTCCCCTCACTCTATATTTTATTATTTATAGAGATTGATTAATTACAAAGCAGTCTCACAGGCAATGTGAGACTAAACTAATATTCTCTTCTAACAGTTTTCAAGCAAAGAGAATACTCTATTTTCGCTGATGAAAAACAAGGGGTTCTTTTTTTTGTCTTCTGAGATTTGTTTAGCGAAATTCTTTCTCATTTTGGTCTAAAATTCTGATGGGCTTATGAATAAGTTTGCAAAATATTCTTGATGCATTCTCAATTCTTACAGTCTGTGTAGAAGAAAACTATCTTTCTTTAACAAATGCTGTTTTTTATTGAAATTATTGGTGAATTTTTATTATCATTTGGGTCAAACGTCTGATGGATTTTTGAAGAAAAGTTTGTTTTTAATTTGCAGATGGGTGAGCAATTATCAAAACAAAACAAAAGAAACTCCTCCACCATGGCTTAGCAATTGTTCAGTACGTGCGACATTCTCGCTTTCTTTTTCAAAGCATGCATCTGGGGAGAACTCTTTTTGTTTAGATTGGTTCCCAGGTGTCTGCTCTGGTTTTCACCAGCGCCATTCTCATAGCTCGCATAGAAATCAGCTTTGTTATTCCTATTTCCTTAAAACAGAAACAAAATTTAAATGAAATAACACCCATAATTTTTCATGTTTTCTTGGCAACACGTGTGTGTGATATTTTCTTGATAACAGATTCGGAGCTGCATGGACATGCATGGGCTTGGTGCAAACTATTTAGAGAAGTATCTTCTCCTTGATGACATCCAGGTAAAATAAAACTCGTATAATTTCTTATATCAATTTTCAAGAAATAGTTGTATAGTTTTGTTTATTGTTTTATGAAAACAACATGAGTTCTAAGCATGACTTCAAGAAAACGTGAACCTGAAGATTGGAGCTCGATCGGAGAGCTCGCATGCGGGCGAGGAGCCTGGGCGCAGGCTGGACAGGCGAAGGAGCTCTCCTGTAGGCGAGGGAAAGGAGCTCGCCTGGAGGTGAGGAGGAGAGCTCGCCTGATGGAGCTAACGGAGGAGAGGACGAGCTCGTTTGTTGCGTGGTGGAAGCCAGCTGGCTCCCACCCGATTGAAGAGAGAGTGTGCCCTAGGGTTTCCCTATAAAAGGGAAACCCTGTTCATGCAGTTGAGAGGAGCGAAGCAGATAGAGAAGAGCAGCGGCGGCTTTTCTCACGAAGATTTTGAGGAAAAATTAAGAAGTGATTTTAGATCAAAATCACTTGTGTAGGCGTATAAAACTGCCTATAGGTCCCTTAACACAGCTCGACGACGCTGATTCGACAAACCGACCATCGGGCGACGTATGCAGACACGATCGTTAGTCCACGACACCGAAGCCAAGCGATACGCGACGAAGCGGATTAACGAGGCTACGAAGCTAACGAACTGCACGCAAACAACGGAATAAATCCACTCGCGTGCGGAATCAAGCTAACGGGTTGAGGAATCAACGAGTCATCCAATCAAGAGCGGACTCGGACGAATCACGATCGAATTAAGATCAGTTTCGGACTCAAATTCAAAAGTGGATTTACTGCCAAATCAGGAACCGGATTTACTGCCAAATCAGGTCAACGAATCGAGTCCGAACAAATCAACCACACAACCGAATCACGGACAAAACCGGAAAACGGAAAACGACGGAAAACGGCACCAAGAGGGGCTCGGCCGAAACCGAGCCACCTCAAGGTGGCTCGGTGTGTCGGCCACCTGTGCGCGGGCACAGTAAAGGTGGCCTATAAATAGAGGGCTTGGTTCATTTGTTCAGGGGTTGGAAATTTTGGAGGCGAAGCTCTGCTGGATTCAAGACTCAGATCTAAAAAAAAAGATCCAAGCTTTGGGACTTCAAGGACTCGCTCTTCCAGATCTGGTGCTCGGCGATCGTCAACGCCAAATAAGGCAAGAGTTCGAGAGGAACGGATCTCAGATCTACGCAGGCGTACTCCGGATCAAAGCTTGGTCTTTGATCCCGAGAATTGAGCGATTATTTCCTTGGTGAAATAACCCCCCGGCTATTATTTCCTTCGTAAAATAATACCCGTCGTACTGCGTAGATCCGACTGGATCTAGATCACGCGGTGGTCCACGGATAAACCCCGGCGCAGGCGAAGAACCCACGCAAGCGAGCGACCGCAAAACAGGAGCTCGTGATTTGTTCGATAACAAGGAGAAAAGTTGTAATTTTTAATTTCTTTTATTTGATTTTCATTGTAACCGGATCTTATAAAAAGACCGGATCTTTGTAATCGATAAACTATTACTGAGAGTGCAATGGAATCGGTCAAGAAAGCAACGATTTTCCCCGCGAACAATCTGGCGACCACAGGGGAGCCACCGATCTCGCTGCCGAGATCAGAGCGTCGCAGCCGTGGATCTCAATCCCGGTCGTGGAGGAGGTCGAATACGAGTTCGACCAGCAGAAGTTCGAGGAGTACCTGTCGTCCTCGTCCGGATCAACCTCCCCCCGCAAGTCCAAGAAGTTCTCCGCCAGGAGAAGAGCTCGTTGGTATGAAGATGTTGAAAACACCAACGAAGAGCTCACCCTGTTGGATGCCAAAGTCGCATCGGGTGAGATCCCTCCAACTCCCAACCAGGTCAGATCTGCTCTGGCCAACCCTTTTGTCGGAGAGGGCGTGGTGACTCTCTCGAAGAGAGCCCGCCAAAGGTAACGTCAACGCCTTGCGAAACAATTCGCAAAGGCCATGGAGTCAGTTGACGGGATCCGTTACAATGCGGATCTGAAGAACAAGAGAGGCAAGTAGCCTCAACAATCAATGAACGGCGCCTCTTCCAAGCCGCCAACGATGGAATGGGTCCGTGTCAAACGGAATCGTTCGACGCTGGAAGAACGCATCCGCAAACGCCGCGCACTATCAGCGCAGGCACGGGCTCAAGTCGAGGAAGCTCGTAGGAAGCTGCAGAATAAAGTGGCCAAGAAATCGCCACCAACTCACAAAGTATGGAGGCCTAAGTCTGAAACGGCGATTCAGACTAAGGAGTAACAACTGCAGCCCTCGAAAGTTCAACTTCCGGCGAATCAATCCAAATCACCGATAATTTCCACAACTGCCCCGGGAGATCCCGCAGGGTCGTCTCAGAAAAGGAAGTCAGTCTTGGAGCGCCTTGGTCCAGTTCCCAAGGAGAGAAGCAAAGCTCCAGTCCAAGAACGTTTGGGTCCAATGAAGAAGCCCCGAACGATTCAACATGCTGGGGGTCGCCGCAACCCTCAATATGATAAGGAAATCAGGGCAACTAAGCGCACTACGTTGCGTATTGAAGTCCAGGAGCCCGCTGAGAATTCACGCTCACAAAGGCATGTTTCGAGGCGCGTGATTCTTGAAAGCCCGAAGAAGGCAGTTCGCTCTCAGAGGGAAACGTTATCATCTGATGATGATTGCGTTATACCTGAGAAATCATGCCAACACACGATAGGTTGCTCCGACTTTCAAACGGACGAGTTATATTATCGTGTTGGGGGTACGAGCAAAGCCAGAAAGAGAAGTCCTCGAAGGCTAGAAACTCAATGCCCATGTTCCAAACTTATCCAGGCGGTATTGTCTGAGTGCAACTGCATCAAGGCAGTCCCCGAGAGAGTTTCAGTGTTCGAAAGGCTTAGTACCGAAACGCCAAAACCAAGGCATAGGTGTTTTTGACGAAGAAGAACGGTGGTCGAAGTTGGAGAATTTCTGAGGGTCACCACCAATATGACCGGCAAGGGAACATCGGCTCATGACAATCCCGAGGCGATTCCAGAAGTGCCCCGACGTGTAACTCGTCTGCAATTCGGAGCTATCATTCGTGTAACATATGGTAGGATTCGGACAAGATTACCTTCAGGAGATGAAGAATCAGATGCTGGCTCGGCAGTTGCATCTGACAACACCGTATCCAGTGAAGGACAACCCCGCGAGTCATTCATGATAAGCGCGGAACAAGTGGCTAAGATGCTCGAAGAAGCCATGGCTAAACAACAAGAGAGCTTCAGGTTCGAAATGCAGATGTCCATGCAGAATATGAGAGAAATACATGAGCAACAAATCCAGGCACTGACGAACCAGCAGGGCAAACCAAGCCGCCATAACCAGGTTGTTCAAGAAGATGAGCACACAGATACGGATGAAGCTCGCAATGCCAATAATCCTCCCGTCAATGCAGGGGGTGGTAATGAGGATGCTAGTCGCAATGCCACACTTCCACCTCAGAATCTTGCTAACGAAGATACAGGTGAAAGTTTGAAGATCAAAAACCTCAAGAACAAGATCAATACGTTGATTTCTGCTCAAGAGGTGAAGAAAACGAGCATTCCTTGTCCATACCCAAGAGAATGGGAATCAATCCCATATCCGGCGAAGTTCAATCTAATCAACTTCACGCCGTTTGATGGGAAGGGTTCACCCACTCAGCATGTGATTTACTTCAAATCACATTTGGGGGTCATCTCTGGCAATGAGCCTCTGATGGTACGGTCCTTCGTTGGCACTCTTCGCGGAGCCGCCTTCGATTGGTATCGCCGCCTCAAGCCAGGTAGCGTGAACAGCTGGGACGATATGGAGACTAAGTTCCTCACCAATTTCTTCGACGACGACACCGAGATATCTATCGGATCATTGCTGGACGAGAAACAGAAAGACGGGGAGTTAGTCGACACCTTCGTCAAGAGGTTCCGGAACAAGGCGTTGAATTGCCGGGACCCGATCACTGAGGAGTTCATTCTCCAGACCTGCCATAACAATCTTTCATTGGACGTGTTAGAAGCAATGGGTACAGCACCGTCCAAAACGTGGAAGGATCTGAAGGTCCGAGGGGAGCAAGCTGAGCGATTCCTCAGAAGAAAGAAGGCGGAGAGAGGCCAACAAGCTGCGAACACTCCAACACAGAATTTCAACCCAAAGGGGAAAGGTAAGGCACATGCTAATACAGTTGATGCTAATCAAACTTTCCAATTGCAACCTCAGCAACAGCAGCAGCGGCAACAACGGCCTCAGAAGCAGAAATCTTCGGAGCTAAGGTTTCCGAAAGTTTACTCCTTCAAAGATAACGAGGTACCCGGCATCTTTAAGTATTTGTTGGAGAATAACAAAATCCAGCTGCCGGCGATTGTAGATCAAGAAGGAGCTAGCAAAGTGACGGATCCAAAGTACTGTTGGTACCATAGAGCGGTCCATCACCCTACGAGGTCATGCTACCACCTCAAGGACAAGATCCAGGCGTTAATTGACGTAGGGGTCATAACCCCGAAGCCTGCCAAGAATGTGGGAGCAAATGCAGTGTCAATCAGCTTTGGATCGGTGCCCACAACATGGTTCGAGCTGAAACGCGTCACCAAAGTGGGAATGAAGACGGTGAATGATGACCCATATGGACAGCGCCAAAAGGGACTTGTGCCACACACAGCCCCAAACGGCGAAATCCTCTGGGTTCATCCTGATCTTATTGGAGACGAGCAGTGGGCGACTTCCTCGACCAAGAAGGGTAAAGGCAAGTCCTGCAATGCTACTTCCGTGATCTTCAAAGAGGATGGTGACGAGGCTCCTACCTTCCCGCTCTCCGAAGAAGAACAAGAGGTTTTTGCCACTAGAAGCGGAAACGAGTATCACTACAACTATCCATCACTCAGTGATCAGCTAGCTGAGCAGGGAGTGACTAAACGGGGACCAGCCAAAACTTCACGGAGCTGGGGTTGATTATGGTTCCTAAACCGGTTGAAGAGGCTCGACGACAGCCGGTGGATAAGCAAAAAGAAAAGAGACCCCAGGAGGTGCAGAATCCGAAGCAGTCTCGTTTCAATCGTCCGATTGGAAGGGATAAACAGGAGAGCTCGAACGCTCCACGCGTCTTCGATATCATGGCTCAATTAGCTAATATTCCGGTACGGATAACGCTGTATGAGTTGCTGCGGTTGTCCAAAGAAACAAGGGAAGCTCTGCAAGAAGCCTTGGCCAATTCAGAAGTGTTCCTTACTCAAGTCAAGCCGATACCTGAAGAGTCAGAGCAGTTAATTCAACAATGCAATATAGCGGCTAAGAACCTTCCCTGCATTACCTTCACCAAAGAGGATATGCAGACGAAGAATTCGAACCATGATCGACCCCTGTATTTCATCGGGTACATTGGCTCTAGCGAAGTCAACCAAATCCAAGTGGATCCGGGTTCCGCTGTGAGTATTATGCCGCTTTGCTTGATGCATAGTCTCGGCATTCCAGTCAGCAAATTGGCGTCTACAGGCACTGTCATTTACGGATTCAACACCAGCGGGTCATGGCCTTTGGGAAAGATCCGGATAAAATGTCAAATGGGTGATCTGAAGACGGAGGTCACGTGTTACGTGATTGATGCTGAGACATCATATAACTTACTATTAGGTCGGCATTGGATCCATAGTAATGTTATAATTCCTTCCACTCTCCATCAGTGTCTGAAATATGTCGACACAGAGAGTAGAGTCAGGACGGTGGTTGCGGATAAGCAACCATTTAAAGGGTTTGAGAATTATTTCACTAATTCTCTCCTTTATGGTAACGAATCCGATACTGAACCATCGGTCCAGGGCACGGACAGCGGAGAAGAAGCTGATTCCGAAGCCGGATTCGATTACAATGGTGGTTTTGTTTTAAATGATATTGTACCCTTTGTAATCAATCTTGACGATGAACAATCGTCAGATGGCAGTTGTAACTGGCAACTTGCCAATATTGAAATAAAAGACGATTTAGAGTACTCGTTGTCTCTTGATGATGCGATAAAAGGATTAGACGATAAGCCTGATTTATGTACGCCGATCCGATCATCTTATGTAATCAAGAAACACCTCCAGCATTCTTTCAGAACAACCCTGATCGTTCCCGCCAAAATAGGAGGCGAAAAAGAAGTGATTTACGGTAAAGGAGAGAATTTTTCATTACCAGATCATTTCTTAAGAGAGGATGAGAATGATGACAAATCTGGTCTGCATTTATCTAAGTATAGTCCGGAAGCGCGCAAGCTCATGGAAAAACAGGGATATGATTTCACACTCGGAGAAGGTTTATACTTCGATCGAGGTTCCCGTATCCCAGTCAAAGCGGCATATGTACCAAAAGGGAAACCGGATGATTATTACCGTCACAAAAGAGGCTTAGGCTATGTTTCCTCGTCTGATGATGAATGTGGTTGGCAAATTATCGATCAAATTGCTAACAAAGCTAAGGATGAGTACTTGTCAGATTCTTCAGAATGGGACTCCGATACAAGTTTGGGGGAAGTATTCAAAACCCTAATGTCGAACATGACTACAGCTGATCCATCTACGATGGAGGACGACGATCAAATGCCAACGTGGGAAGACCCATGGGTTCATCACCTAAACATGCAGTACGGCGATAGGTTTGAACAGAGGGAACCCCCCACCGAGGATAAAATAGTCCAAATTAATATGGGCGATGAAGCCAACCCAAAGCCCATATTCATCAGCGATAGTCTTCCCCCAGATGAGAAGGAGGAATTAATTACTCTCATCAGGGAATATATTGACGTCTTCGCTTGGAACTATGAAGACATGCCAGGGCTCGACCCCAATGTGGCGGTGCACCGCCTCGATATCAAGTCGGATGCCAAACCTGTCAAACAACAGCATAGACGGTTTCGTCCGCAGATTATGGAAGCCATCGAGGCAGAGGTTAAGAAATTGATGGACTCAGGATTTATCCGAGAGGAGCAACATCCAGATTGGCTAGCCAATATTGTTCCAGTCATGAAGAAAAATGGTAAAATCAGGATATGCATCGACTTCAGAGATCTGAATGAGGCATGTCCGAAAGACGATTTTCCTCTCCCAATCACGGACATCATCATCGACAATACGTGTGGATTTGATAGAATGTCCTTTATGGATGGCTTTTCGGGGTATAACCAGATCAAGATGCACTCGGATGATGAGAAGCATACAGCGTTCAGAACACCCCCTCGGTGTTTTCTGCTACACGGTAATGCCTTTCGGTCTAAAGAATGCAGGCGCCACGTACCAACGAGCAATGGCGAAGATTTTCAAAAAGCATCTCAGGAAAACGGTCGAGTGCTATGTTGATGATTTGGTTGTAAAAAGCCGCAACAAGGAAGATCACATCAAGGACTTGAAGACGATGTTCGATCTCATGCGAAGTCATCAATTGAAGATGAACCCCACTAAATCCTTCCTTGGAATGTCCAGCGGAAAATTCCTTGGATTCGTCGTCACCACTAAAGGTATACATATCGACCCTGACAAGGTGAAAGCGATACATGAATTGCAGCCCCCGAGAAATCTAAGAGAACTCAGAGGATTGCAAGGACGTTTAGCTTACATCCGGCGATTCATCTCAAATCTTTCTGGGAAGTGTCAGCCATTCTCTAAACTAAATAAGAAAGGTGTGTCATTTATTTGGGACGACGCCTGCCAAAAAGCACTCGAAGATATCAAGATATATCTGACGAATCCTCCTGTTCTCGTCGCACCAAAATCAGGTAAACCGTTCTTGATTTACATCAAGGCGATGAACCATTCGATAAGTGCTTTATTAGCACAAGACGATGATAATGGTCACGAACAGGCAGTTTATTACCTAAGTCGGACTTTGGTAGGCGCCGAGTCCTGATATCTGATGATTGAGAAAGAATATCTCGCATTGGTATTCGTAGTACAAAAGATGCGGCATTACTTGGTCGGACAGACGATTTACGTTATCTCTAACGTTAATCCGGTACGGGTATGTATGATGCAACCGGGTTCGATGAATTGGCGGTTAGCAAAATGGGTCCTTCTCTTGTCCCAGTATGACTTGCACTTCAAACAGCAGAAGTCGATCAAAGGACAAGCGATTTGTGATCTTTTGGCGGCAAGCCCGACAACAGATACGGCAGAAGTATATGATGACTTGCCGGATGAAACCCACGAGGTTAATACTACATCACACCAACAAGTATGGTAATTATACTTTGATGGTTCTTCGAGAGCAGTTAATAAGGCAGTAACCCCCGGATGTCCTAAAGTCTCCTCCGGAGTTGGAGTTGTCTTAGTTTCCCCGGGGAAGCATGTGATGCCTCGGGCTTATTCACTGACTGACCCATGTTCCAATAACGTAGCTGAGTACAACGCGCTTCTCATTAGACTTAGTTTCGCCAAGGAGCTGGGGGTCGAATATCTCGAAGCCTTTGGGGATTCTCAATTGATAGTCAACCAAGTCCGTGGAGAGTATGAAATCAGGAACCAAGACCTGATCCCATACCACCAGGAGGCCGTCAAAATGGCAGATTCTTTCAAAAAATTCTTTATTGAATACATCCCTCATCTCCAGAACGCTTATGCGGATGTATTGGCAGCACTAGCAGTATCACTCGCACAGCCGCCCGAAACTGAACTGCTAGTCACAGTAAGATCGCATCAACTTTGCATACCCATATACAATATGGATATCGAAAAGGAAGATAATAGAAACGTAAACACCAAGGAGGTGAACTCAACTCAAATCGGGTCTGAGTCCCGAGATTGGCGTTTTCCCATCATTGACTACGTCCAATATGGTATTTTGCCAGAAGACATAAAAGAAAGGGAATCAATCCGCCGAAGAGCACCAAGGTTCTTCTATAATACCGAGACCCATATATTATACCGTCGAGGGTACGATGATTTGCTCCTCCGATGCCTTTCGAACGAAGAAGCAGAAGAAGTTCTTAAGGAAGCACACGAAGGAGAATGCGGTGCGCATCAGCCTGGTCCCAAGCTGTATGATCGCATCAGAAGAATGGGGTATTTTTGGCCAACAATGGTACGTGACGCAATCGAATACGCATGAGGATGTCACACCTGTCAAGTGCATGCAAATTATATGCACCAACCACCGGAGCGGTTACACACGTCAACCACGTCTTGGCCATTCGAGACATGGGGTATGGACATTATCGGTCCTATTTTTCCCCCTTCAGTCAAAGGTGATCGATTTATTCTTATAATCATGGATTACTTTTCAAAGTGGGCTGAAGCAATTCCTCTTAAAGAAGTGAAGACGAATAACGTCATCAATTTCATCAAGCATCATGTCATATACCGACACGGCGTGCCAAGACGAATCATTCATGACAACGGTCCACAGTTCATAAGCAACGCTTTCGTCAGGTTCTGTGACAAGTTCAAGATTCAAGATGTTTCGTCAACAGCTTATTATCCCGCTGCGAATGGATTAGCTGAGGCTTTTAACAAGACGATCATTAAGATCCTGTCAAAGCTCGTGAAGACCAATAAACGAGACTGGGATGATAAACTCGGTGAAGCACTCTGGGCTTATCGTACCACCGTACGCACACCTACGGGAGCCACCCTGTATTCGTTGGTATACGGATGTGAAGCTGTGCTGCCTTTGGAGATTCAGATCCCATCCCTTCGGATCGCTCTCGCAACAGAGATGACGACGGAAGAGCAACATCAAAAACGTCTCGAAGAACTCGAAATGTTAGATGAAAGGCGCTTGGAAGCTCAACAACACATTGAGTTTTATTAAGCCAGAATATCTAGGGCTTTTGACAAAAGGGTCCGCCAAAGAAGCTTCAAGGAAGGAGATCTGGTCCTCGCTGCTCGCCGATCGATAATTCTCAACTCCAAGAAGAAGGGCAAATTTGAACCCAAATGGGAAGGACCGTTTGTGATAGACACAGTCTACTCAAACGGTGCATATCACCTCGTTTCTCTAGAGGGCGTCAGGCAATTAATGCTAATAAATGGGAAGTTCCTAAAAAAATACTATCCCTAGTACATTCAGGATAACCTATTTATCGGGAAGTTCCTCAAAGAATATTACACTTAATATTCTAGAGGATAACCCAAAATCATTTTCACCACCAAAATCTCTCACTGATCAATTTCAATTGACAGCGAGTCCACCAAAAATATCTTTCTGGTCCAAGCCACCAACAAATTCCCCTCTTGATTATTTCCATGAACAAGAGGTCCACTTTCAATTCAGAGTTTCTTTTCGATAAACGAAAGAATTCCCTCCTTTTCTCTTTGGTTAAACCTCTTCATGGTTATAACCAAAGTTGAAATTTCATTTCGATAAACGAAAAACTCATCTAGATAACCAATCCTATAAAAGGTAAGCTTATTTAGATCTTCCGGATTCTCGGAGTGGAGATCCCACTTCTAGTTTCTTTCTTGCACTGGAAATAGAATATAAAATTTTTCCTTTCCAGAATCAAGGAATAGAATATAAAATTCTTCCTTTCTTGTTCGGGGAATAGAATATAAAATTCTTCCTTCCCACACCAATCATTTTCCAAGAATTTAGGATCCATCCTAGGAAGTTTATCCCGAATCCTAAGCAGGGATAAGTCTGCGCCTAACACGCGCCGCCGGTTTAGTCTTTCTCCGTAGGAAAAGACACCAGAGTTCGATTCTGGGGTATTTTATCCTGAAACCTAAGCAGGGATAAGTCTGCGCCTAACACGCGCCACCGGTTAGTTCTTAACCGTTAAAAAGAACACTCGCCCACATATTCAACATTGTGGTAGATTGTTATTAATAACACCAAAATCCACGCCTTACACGCATGGGGAATTTCATCCTAAATCCTAAGAAAGGATATGCCGACGCCTAACACGCGCCACCGATTTAGTCTTTCTCCGCAGAAAAAGACACCAGGGTTCGATTCTAGGGTATCTTATCCCGAAACCTAAGTGAGGATAAGTCAGCGTCTAATACATGTTGCCGGGTATCCTATTCCCGTAACAATGGCGAAGTCTACGTATTCAAAGTCGTAGCACAAAGTCTAAGGGAGTTCATTCTGTTAGCACAACGTTACATGCGGAACGGATTTAAACAATCCGCATGCTAGCCCGACTCAAACGGTAGTCGGTAAAGGCTAATCAAATCCGTTGAAGGCTGGGGGTTAGCCAAAAATCCTAAAGTCAACACCTAACACGCGTCGCCGGGTAACCTATTCCCGTAACAAATGGTAAAGCCTATGTATTCAACATCATAGCACAGAGTCTAAGGGAGTTCATTCCTTTAGCCCAACGTCACATGCGGAACGGACTAAAACAATCCGCATGTAAGCCCGATTCAAATGGTAATCGGTAAGAGCACGTCAAATCCGTTAAAGGCTGAGGATTTGCCAAAAATCCTAAGTCAACGTCTCATACACGTTGCTGTTTCGTCTTTTCACAGGAGAAAGACGAAGTCTACGTATTCAATATCGTAGCACTAAAAGGGTTAACTCTTTTAGCTTAACGTCACTTGCGGAACGGACTTAAATAATCCGCATGCTAGCCCGACTCAAACGGTAGTCGGTAAAGGCTTATCAAACCCGTTGATGGCTGAGAATTTACCAAAAATTCTATAAATACGAGTCATTGACGCATTAATTTTACAAATTGGTCTCGTGACTCAAGTATCTGCCACGCTCCAATTCCTTAAGAGCTTAAACTGTGTATACTCCAGCAGACGTACGAGTATAAACTGTGTCGAACGCCGGACAACGCGTCGCAATGAAGCTCAGACGCCGGACAATGCGTCGCAAATATCAATCGATGATCAGTCCTATGGTGAAGCAACCAACTCAAGCTAAAAAGTCAGGAAATCAAGAATCGACTTCAAATTCAAAATTTCGACAGACGGTCAGACAATAAATGCAGCACCGGAACCCTTACAGACATTCGACAAAGCACCGAATAGCCTGGAGGACTGAAGGAATCAAGAACAGAAGCCATTCCAAATATCATGTTGTTACCGATTGAAGGATGGGACAATCATATCCAAAGTATTCCAGACTCTTCTATAAAAGAACGAGGCTGAAATACTTTGGAGGGGGTATCTGTAGATGTATAAAACTGCCTATAGGTCCCTTAACACAGCTCGACGACGCCGATTCGACAAATCGACCATCGGGCGACGTATGCAGACACGATCGTTAGTCCACGACACCGAAGCCAAGCGATACGCGACGAAGCGGATTAACAAGGCTACGAAGCTAACGAACTGCACGCAAACAACGGAATAAATCCACTCGCGTGCGGAATCAAGCTAACGGGTTGAGGAATCAACGAGTCATCCAATCAAGAGCGGACTCAGACGAATCACGATCGAATTAAGATCAGTTTCGGACTCAAATTCAAAAGTGGATTTACTACCAAATCAGGAACCGGATTTACTGCCAAATCAGGTCAACGAATCGAGTCCGAACAAATCAACCACACAACCGAATCACGGACAGAACCAGAAAATGGAAAACGACAGAAAACGGCACCAAGAGGGGCTCGGCCGAAACCGAGCCACCTCAAGGTGGCTCGGTGTGTCGGCCACCTATGCGCGGGCACAGTAAAGGTGGCCTATAAATAGAGGGCTTGGTTCATTTGTTCAGGGGTTGGAAATTTTGGAGGCGAAGCTCTGCTGGATTCAAGACTCAGATCTAAAAAAAAAGATCCAAGCTTTGGGACTTCAAGGACTCGCTCTTCCAGATCTGGTGCTCGGCGATCGTCAACGCCAAATAAGGCAAGAGTTCGAGAGGACCGGATCTCAGATCTACGCAGGCGTACTCCGAATCAAAGCTTGGTCTTTGATCCTGAGAATTGGGCGATTATTTCCTTGGTGAAATAATCCCCCCCGGCTATTATTTCCTTCGTGAAATAATACCCGTCGTACTGCGTAGATCCGACCGGATCTAGATCGCGCGGTGGTCCACGGATAAACCCCAGCGTAGGCGAAGAACCCACGCAAGCGAGCGACCGCAAAACAGGAGCTCGTGATTTGTTCGACAACAAGGAGAAAAGTTATAATTTTTAATTTCTTTTATTTGATTTTCATTGTAACCGGATCTTATAAAAAGACCGGATCTTTATAATCGATAAACTATTACTGAGAGTGCAATGGAATCGGTGAAGAAAGCAACGGTTTTCCCCGCGAACAACTTGTTGTCCCAGGGAATTAAAGAGGGGGAGTTAAGAGAGTTCTACACTATAGCTACAGTGTAGATTAGCATTCATTTGAGAGATCTCAAGTTTGAGATCTTCTCCTTGAAAGTTTGTAATTTCTTATGGTTAAATAAGAAATTATTTGTGTCACTCCCATGGACGTAGGCAAATTGCCGAACCACATAAATATTTGTGTTTGTGATTGGCTTGTCATATTTGTTTGGATTGTGATCGTGTTAGGTTTATTTCTCTTCTCTCGTGCCTCACAGATTCGATCGGTGTATGAGCACGCTTTCGCAAAGACGCGTAACAATTGGTATCAGAGCTCTAGATTTAAGATTTAGGGTTTTGGCATTGGGTGGAGGAAGATTTAGTTTGGAACCTTGGTTCTTGGAGTTCTAGACTTCGGTGGAGATAGCGTTGAAGAGTGATGTAGTAATCTTGCTTTCCTTGTATGGTTAGGAGATCAATTTGGAATCTGATATAGGATTTAGTTGGGTATCTTCTTAATTCTATCAAAGTTTAGATATTTCTTTGCAATTCGGAGGTTGTGAGTATAGGAGAAGTAATTGGAGAAAATAGCAAGACTATGTCGGGTACAGTTCAAGTTGATTTTCAGAACACTAAGATTAGTGTAGTAAAATATGACGGTAAATCAACTTTTGTTTGTGGATGAGCGACGTACAGGACGCGCTTAATGCTTAGAATTTAGAGGAGACCATCATGGTATTAGTATGATATGCCCTAGAGACCAATCATAGAGATAATTGTGTTTAATTTATGTTTATACAACTTCTATGAATAATCTGTTATTCAGTCCCTTGAATAAATCACTTATTATGGATCATTAAGTATGTGACTTGAACATGGAACTCTATAATTAGATTGTGATGTTATTCTAAATAGTCCTTGTCTTTTATCATTGGTTGGGACACTAATGATTTTATAGGCAATATGTGGATTGATTGATGATCATGTTTTGCGGATCATGGATATGAGATATCAAGTCAATCACATGGGTATATGTTAGTGAACATGATATTGGACTGACCCGCAATGAAACGCTGCATGGATTATATGTGTCATCAGTAGGTTTCATACAATGGTTATGTTCGGTCTTTTGACCTGAGATTATCACGGTTTCCTATATGAGGATTGTATACTTTGATGTTACCAAACGTTTTCCCTAAATGGTTAATAATAAAGGTCTCAATCAGGTATGCTATGAATCATGAAGAGGGATGTGAATGGTCAAGATGGAATTTGTCCCTCTCATATAAATGAGGGTAAGATATCTCTGGGCCCCTCGAAGAAGATAGACTGAGAAAGTGCATGGCCATGCCTAATGAGTTGAGAGTCAACTATTGATAAGTCAGTCTAACTTCAGGTGCGAGAAATTAAAGGTTAAACCTTATAAGGTTGACACACTTCCTGCCTTGAGTTCAATCAAGATATCTAGTGATGAAGAGACCGACATATGTCCATTGTGGACTAGGTTTCATCTGAGATGATATTTACATGATTTGGGTAGTCATAATGTCCTCTAGGGCCCGCTTATGACTTGTGTGCTGAAAAGTGTTTTGGCTCAATGCCAACATCGTGTAAACCTATTGGGTCACACACAAGAACATGTTGGAACGTTATTAAGAAAGCCCGCATAAAATCATATAGAGATCTGATCAGATGTGAGGCAATCGGGTAATTGGATATAGGTTGATTTGATCAAATCTCGGTCAATCACGTTTGACCCGCATAAATTCGTATAAGATATAATTAGATGCGAATTGGATAATGATTGATTTGATCAAATCTCGGTCGATCACGTTTGAAAGAAATAATGACCAGATTCAATGAACCTATCTCCTAGCAATCAAATTGATATGATTAATTACGGTTTATAGATTTGATTTGATTTGATCAGATTGTATTTTGAGAAACCGTATGATTGCCCCGATCTCTTTCTTGTTTCAGAAACTACCTCACAACCCTATAAAAAGGGACGTGGGATGAACCTTTGATCATTCAACCGAGTTTCTAAAATTGTGTGAGAGAGAGAAAGGCTGCCGTTTTCAAAGTGCTAGCACACTGACGTGCAGAGTTCCAACAAGTTCGTGTGGATACTGGTAGAGGCGTCGCTACAATTGCTGCGCAACATCTCAACGAGTACGCAGTTTTTGTTATTGATCTACACACTTCAGGTACTTTCTTATCTTGTATCTTCTTCTACATATGGATCCTAGGACGTAGGTGGATAAAAAAATTTGATTTTTCACATGTTAGTCTGCCTATTTTCTAACAGGGTCCATAAGAGGCCACCAAAATATGAAGAGGCGGTATGAGAAAAGATGAATAGGAACACTTGTGGGGTGATCAGGTCTTGTTTGGAACAAGAGATGAAGTATAATATGATTAGGGTGACATATACAATAAAGATATAGGAAATTCTCAACAATAAGTACCTTACGAAGAGTGTTGAGAACTGTTACACTTACTGTGAAGATTGTTCAAATTTCAAATATCCAGGGGCACCTCACTAGCAATTCATGTGAACAACTATACGAATTGTTGTCGGACTTAGCGAACGTGGATGAGAAAATCACGAATCTGTACAAGGCTATTATTCTTTTGGACTCCTTACCGGATGAGGAGTATGATACATTCGCACTTACTTTGTTGAACGGGTGATCTTCTATCACGTATAGTAAAGTTACTAATGCTTTGACTAACTATGATTTGAGGAGGAATGACAAAGAAACTTCCCTTCTAGTACTTCAGGAGAGGTCTTAGCGATGAGAGGTAGAAGCTCATATCCGAGAGGTGACAATAGAGGCAGGTCAAAGTCTAGAGGTCATCACCAGTTAGCTAAGAACCCGTGTGTATTCTACAAGGAATAAGGACATTAGAAGAGAGGCTGCCCAAAGTTCAAGGAGAAGGAGAATGGCAAAAAGAAGGGTCAGAAGGCCAATGCGATGAACGTTGCTAGAGGCGATGATTCAGATGATTCGAGCTTTCTTCTTTTGATTACTCCAAAGATGAACCATTTGGATGCATCAGATTGGATGTTAGATTCTGGTGCTACCTATCATGTGACCCCTAGACGAGATTGGTTTGCATCATTTGAGAGAGTCGATGGGGGTGTTGTAGTCATGGGAAATAATCAATCCTGTGGTATTTATAGGATAGGTATCATCAAAATTCGGATGCACGATGGAGTAGTCCATGAGTTGAATATGTAAGATCCGTTCCTCAGCTGAAGAAGAATTTTATTTCTATTGGAGCTTTGGAGGCGAAAGGATTCATGATGACATTTGAGGATGCTGTAGTAAATGTTACTAAGGAATCTTTGGTGGTGATAAAGAGAGTCCACAATCGGAACTTATATTATCTAAAGGGGAGCATCAAGGTTGGCCAGGTAGCTTCAACTAGTTTAGAGGCGGACATGAGCAGGCTTTGACACTACAAGCTAGGGCACATAGGAGAGAAGTCACTATAGGCATTGTACAAGCAGGGGCTATTGAAGGAAGCCAAGAGTGGAAAGATAGAGTTCTGTGAGTATTGCTTACTTGGCATGAAGACGAAGGTGAAGTTTGAGATAGTCATCCATAGAACGAGGGGCATCCTGAATTACGTGCACATAGATGTTTGGGGTTCCACCAAGACTGCATCACTTGGTGATCGATGTTAGTTCGTCATGTTCATAGATGACTATTCTAGGCATTGTTAGGTATACACCATGACGAAGTAGAGTGAATTTCTAGATATATTAGTGAAGTGGAGGAAGATATTGGGACTGCAAACTAGGAGAAAGATCAAGACGTTTCGATCCGACAACGGTGGTGAGTGTACTTCTGACCCCTTTCAGCAGCTATGTCGAGCCGATGGCATAGAGAGACACTTCACATTAAGTCATACACTATAGCAGAATAGGATGATAGAGAGGCTGAATCGGTCTTTACTGGAGAAGGTCTAATACTTATTATCGGAGTGTGGTTTGGAGAAGATTTTTTTGGTTGAGGCACTATCATATGCGAGTCACCTCATTAACAGACTGCTTTCATCTGCGATTGAGGGGAAGACCCCTATGGGGATGTGGTCAGGAGAGCTAGCACACGACTATGACTTGCTCAAGGTATTTGGGTGTACTACATTTTATCATGTCAGAACCTATAAATCGGAACCTTGAGCGTGGAAGGCCATATTTGTAGGATTCAAGCGTGTTATTAAGGGTGCAAGCTATGAGATCCAGTTGATAGGAAGATTGTGTTGAGTAGGAAAGTCACATTCGATAAGGCTTCTATCTTGAAGCTTCCTAACTCTCATCAGGTGGAGAGTGACCCGAAGGAGGAGATATCGCAGGTGGTGGAGATCGATGCAGCTCCATATTATCCAGATGGTACAACATCCATTAAAGTGCCGACTGAGGTAACACCATGTGAGCACGGAGATGAAAAGGAGGATACGGGTACAGATATGCAAAAGCAGGGACCGACGGCTCAGGTTCAGGATTCTATTACGGTTCGGAGACAAAGGAGAGACATAAGGATGCCAGCATGGTATACCAACACAGTAGTTACATATGCACTTCCGGTAGAGAGTATCGATAAGTTGGTACCTACTACATTCAGAGAGGACGAGCAGAGTTCGAAGGCTAATTCATGGCAGGTAGCTATGTAGGAGGAGATGGAGTCTCTCACAAGAACGATACATGGGAGCTTGTTGAGCTTCCACATGGGCGGAAGGTGATTGGTTGCAAGTGGGTATACACAAAGAATGAGGGCATTGAAGGCACTCCAGTGAGGTTCAAGGCTAGGTTGGTTGCAAATGGCTATGCACAGGAGGAATGTATTGATTATAATAAGGTTTTCTCTTCAGTAGTAAAGCACTCTTCGATTCAGATTTTGCTAGCTTTGGTGGCACAGTATGGATTGGAGTTAGATTAGTTGGTTTGTAGGTTGAAGAAAAGTTGGTTTGTAGGTTGAAGAAATATATATGACTCAGCCATTAGGATTCCGAGCTGCAGGGAAGGAAAAGTTGGTTTGTAGGTTGAAGAAAATGCTATACCATTTGAAGCGGTCTCCTTGACAATGGTATAGGTGATTCGATGGATTTATGATCGGTCATTCGTATACTTGGAGCCAGTTTGATCCTTGCGTGTATTATCGCAAGTTAAAAGATGTGCGTATATTTATTTGTTACTTTATGTTAATGATATGTTGGTTGCTTCTATTTCCAGATCCGCTATAGGTGATTTGAAGACACAGGTTTCAAAGGAATTCGAGATGAAGGATTTGGATGAAGCTAAGCGTATTTTGGGGATGAAGACCGGTAGAGACAAAGAGAATGACAGAATTTGTTTGACACAGGTAGCTTATCTAAAGAAGGTTCTATAATGATTTATTGTTAGCATAGAAATAAAGCCAGTTAGTATACATTTGGGAGCCCATTTGAAGCTTTCAGATGATATTTTACCAAAGATAGTTAAAGATAGAGAGTTGGTATCAAAGACTCCATATGCGAGAGAATTAGAAGCTTGATGTACGCGATGATATGTACGAGGCCGGATTTGTCACAAGCGATGAGCATGGTCTCGAGATACATGCACGATCCAGGAGTGGGTCATTGGGACGTCGTGAGATAGATTTTGAGGTACATTTGAGGTACGCTCAATTTTAGTTTGGTTTATGAGCGGGATACTAGAGGTGGGTAGTTATGCATTGGCTATGTTGATTCGGATTATGCTGAAGATTTAGATAAGCGCCGGTCTACGATGGGATATGTGTTCACTTTGACCCGTACGTCGGTGTATTGGAGATGCACCTTATAGTCTATGGTGACTTTGTCTATGACAGAGGAAGAGTATATTGCAATTACGGAGGCTATTAAGGAGGCGATTTGGCTTCAAGGACTTTTGAAGGAACTTGGTATATCGTAGCGGTCCATCGCTATTCATTGTGATAGCATGAGTGCTATCTATTTGCTGAAGAATCAGATTTTTCATGGGAGGACGAAGCACATTAACGTTCGTTATCACTTCATTCGGAATGTTCTTGAAGATGGAGATGTGGAGATAGTGAAGATCCACGCGAAGGATAATCCGATGGATATGCTAACAAAGGTGGTTCCAAGCAACAAGTTTGATCATTGTCGAAACTTGTTGCATATTTATAATTATTGAGGCCGTTGATGGCTATTTGGCAGAACTACGATTAGCTTGATCCTAGTCAGAGGGTACGTAGACAGTCATGGTATAATGGTGTAGCTAGTTTGACCTGGTTTTGGTCTGGTTAGCATTCACGGTGTTCTTCTGGTGTTTGTCTAAAATTTAAGGTTTATCAAATGATGGACGAGGTGAAGAATTGAAGAAAACGCGAACCTGAAGATCGAAGCTCGATCGGAGAGCTCGTCTGAAGCTTGAGAGCTCGCCTACGAGCGAGGAGCCTGCGCACGGGCTGGACAGGTGAAGGAGCTCACCTGTAGGCGAGGGCAAGGAGCTCGCCTAGAGGCGAGGAGGAGAGCTCGCCTAATGGAGCTAACAGAGGAGAGGACAAGCTCACCTATTGCATGGTGGACGCTAGCTTTGTAACGCCCTACCCCGGAATCCCGGAGTCGGTACGCTATTAGATCTGATGGCTATTTGGCAGAACTACGATTAGCTTGATCCTAGTCAGAGGGTACGTAGACAGTCATGGTATAATGGTGTAGCTAGTTTGACCTGGTTTTGGTCTGGTTAGCATTCACGGTGTTCTTCTGGTGTTTGTCTAAAATTTAAGGTTTATCAAATGATGGACGAGGTGAAGAATTGAAGAAAACGCGAACCTGAAGATCGAAGCTTGATCGGAGAGCTCGTCTGAAGCTTGAGAGCTCGCCTACGAGCGAGGAGCCTGCGCACGGGCTGGACAGGTGAAGGAGCTCACCTGTAGGCGAGGGCAAGGAGCTCGCCTAGAGGCGAGGAGGAGAGCTCGCCTAATGGAGCTAACAGAGGAGAGGACAAGCTCACCTATTGCATGGTGGACGCTAGCTTTGTAACGCCCTACCCCGGAATCCCGGAGTCGGTACGCTATTAGATCTGATGGACTGGCCTCATAAACCACCACATGTCTTTTCAGCATGTTTTATCCTCACTCACGTGCTCCCTGGAAAACTTCCCAGGGGGTCACCCATCCTAGAATTTCTCCAGGCCAAGCACGCTTAACTTTGGAGTTTCTAGGAGTTGGGTTTCCGAAAAGAAGATGCATCTTGGTGGTATGAGTATTCCAATCAAATCTATCAATACTAATCACATTACCCTCTCAAGGGTTGGGGTATTACAATCTCGCCCACTTAAACTCACAACATCCTCGTTGTGCCAAATCATATCATCCAAGACCGTACCATCCGTGTGAGACTCTAGAGGTGGCTCCTACGGCCTCAAGAGGTGGCTTCCGCCCTCTCGACGTAGCACTTTGCGCCGTATAGCACTTAGCTCTCACAATTCCGGTTGGTTTTGCTCTGATACCAATTGTAATGCCCTACCCCGGAATCCCGGAGTCGGTACGCTATTAGATCTGATGGACTGGCCTCACAAACCACCACATGTCTTTTCAGCACGTTTTGTCCTCACTCACGTGCTCCCTGGAAAACTTCCCAGGGGGTCACCCATCCTAGAATTTCTCCAGGCCAAGCACGCTTAACTTTGGAGTTTCTAGGAGTTGGGTTTCCGAAAAGAAGATGCATCTTGGTGGTATGAGTATTCCAATCAAATCTATCAATACTAATCACATTACCCTCTCAAGGGTTGGGGTATTACAAGCTTGCTCCTACCTGATTGAAGAGAGAGCGTACCATAGGGAAACACTGTTCATGCAGTTAAGAGGAACGGAGTAGATAGAGAAGAGTGGCGGCGGCTTTTCTCACGGAGATTTTGAGGAGAAATTAAGAAGTGATTTTACATCAAAATCACTTGTTGTCCCGGAGAATTAAAGAGGGGGGAGTTAAGAGAGATCTACACTATAACTACAGTGTAGATTAGCATTCATTTGAGAAATCTCAAGTTTGAGATCTTCTCCTTGACATGGAATTCTTTAGCTATTCGAAAGTTAAAAGAGGAGCTGTCAACCGAATTTAAGATGAAGGATCTTAGAGAAGCAAAGAAGATATTGGGTATGGAGATTGAGAGAGACAGGGTGAAGGGGAGATTGAAGCTTACACAGAGGAGTTACTTGCAAAAGATGTTAAAGAAATTCAGTTTTGATGGCAATACAAAAGCAGTTAGCACTCTATTAGCTCCCAGCTTCAAGCTTTCAGCTAATATGTCACATGTTTCTGTTTAGAAGAGAGATTACATGTCGAATGTTCCATATGTCAGTGCAGTGGGTAGATTGATGTATGCGATGGTGTGTACGAGGCCAGATTTATCACATGCCGTGAGCATGGTATCGAGGTAATGCACGACCCCGGGAAGGGTCATTGGGAGGCTGTGAAGTGTATTCTACGGTATGTCAAAGTCACCATGGATGTTGGATTGATTTTCCAAAAGACTGAGAAGAATGGGCAGGATTGTATTGGTTACGTGGATTCAGACTATGCGGGGGATCTTGACAAGTGTCGGTCTACTTCAGGATATGTTTTTACATTAGCAGGAGCACCGGTATGTTGGAGATATACACTTTAGTATCCAGTGGCTTTCTCGACTACAGAGGCAGAGTATATGACTGTGACTGAAACTGTTAAGGAGGCTTTGTGGTTGCGTGGACTATTAGAGGACTTGTGATAGCATGTTGGCTATCTATTTGGTGAAAAACCAGGTTTATCATGCACACACGAAGTACATTGATGTCAGATTCTATTGTATTCGTGATGTCTTGGATGATGGAGACGTCATATTGGAGAAGATCTACACGAAGGATAACTCTGCGGATATGTTGACCAAAATTGTTTCATGTGTGAAATTTGGTCATTGTTTGAAGCTATTGAATATCCTTCAATTTTGAGGGCCTTTAGAGGTTATTTGGGTGAACTACGTTCGGCTTGATTCCTAAGGCAAGAGGATACATAGGCAGTCTTGTTTGATGCAGCCGTTTGGATTTGTTGATTTCAATCGGGGGAGAGTGTTTGAGCTCTGGTTTAGGTTCCTGACTTATTATGGATTGAGTCCGTTGAAGTAGGTTGTTTTCACTTTGTCATGGACGCAACAAGTGGGACATTTGGATGTTTTGGTATCGGCTCAGTTTTGGTAGAAGCGTTCGCCGAGGTGGAGAATTGAAGAAATGGTGAGCACAGCGACGAAGACCGTAGGAAAAACCACAGGAGACATTCTGGCAGTTTCGCAGTTAATCGCAGATGACGCGGCGATCGATCGCAAACATGCACACGACTAAGAAAAGTCTCTGGACTTTTCGCGATCGACCGCGATGGGTTCTGTGGTCGACCGGCCAAAACCCTATAGGGGTTTTTAGTCTCGGTCGTTGGATCTGGTTGATCGCGCATGGTTCTGCTGTCGACCTTGAGTCAGGTCTGCAGTTGAGTTTGGTTTTCTGACCCGTTTCATTCTGAGTTATATAAAATCTTAATCCTAATTAATTAGGGTTAAGCAAGGACGTTTTGAGCAGTCTTTGAGAGGGGATTGTTGCATCCAATTGTGGGAGAGTTGTACGAGATCTAGAGGCTTTATTTTAGGGTTTATTTGGTGAGATTTGTAACCTTATTTGTATTCTCTTGATTTCTAATAGTAAGAACTCCCCCTCTTGCCCCGTGGACGTAGGCAACTTACCGAACCACGTAAAATTCGTTTGTCTTGCCGTGGTATTGTGTTTGGCTTATTGGTTGTGATTTATCTCGTTCTTGTTCGTGTGGTTTCGAGCTTCTGCCGCGCACAACAAGTTTAACCTGCAATATTTAAGATAATTCCAATTTCCAATGTTTAAATTTAGAGTCGTGTCTTTTTTGGTCATTTTGACAATAATGATAAATTATAATCCGCTCATTTGGCAAACACTCTCCTATTGAAAGCAACTAGTAATTCACTTGTTTACAAAACATTTTGATTTATAATCTACTTAGCTTATAATTCATTTATGGATCATAAGCCAAGTGGATTATAGGACAAGTTCCCAAGCATGTCCAAAATCTAATGCAATGCTTAATTATATGTACTTTTATGGCTTCCATCAATCGTCAATATAAGTTACTCTTTTGGTAAAAGGATTTTGATCCTATAAATTGATCTTTCTCCCTTGTCACATCTCTCAGGAACTGATTTTTAAACATATGTAATGAAAACCTCCAACTATGAAGAAATTGAGAAAAAAATTTAAATTAATCTGCGTAGGTTTTTGTTCTATTTGAGTTATACACCCTACCAATTTCCACGGAGGCTACAAGTTATAACCTATAATTTACTATCTAAACTATGACCTATCACGTACTATCAAAACAGCATTATAATCAAAATTATGACCTATCACTTCCTATCAAAACCTATTGTTTTGAACATCTCAAGCAAGAGGCAATTATTCTGATGATAATGAAATTTTCCTTTGCGGTTGAAAAGGTAGATTGCACACAACTTCTATACCTCTAGTAGCACATAACACCCCTCAACTAATTTAGTTGCGCTTAACACCTTGCTAACCTCTATACCTCTACTAGCACGTAACACCTTTCAACTAATTTAGTAGATCTTAACACCCTGGATGCCCAAATTTTTAGGGATAAATTGCAGATCACACCCCTCTTCATCGTGAATTGAGGGTGGCTAAGTGCTAATAAATTAGTTGAGGGATGTTAAGTGCTACTAGAGGTAAAGATGAGGGTGGTTATGAATATGTCAAAGACAAACATATCTCGGATGTGCGTAATTTAAGGATACAGTCTTCAGACTTAAACCTATTCAATCATGGTCAAAATCAGTGCTCAAATTTTAGTTTAACAGGAAAACGAATAGATTGTTGACTTGTTTCTAGATAGAAAAAATTGATTGATAGATGGACTGCCTCATGATTGTAGGAATATTTTGACAAACAGTTAGATTGGAATCAAAACGTGGATTTGGCATTTCTTTTGTGATGCAATGATCTGTTAGCTGGGTTTGAGGGGTGTGTAGGATGGTCATGCCCTTTGAAAGTCTAAGAATGGCATGAGAACATACAATTTTAGTTGTTTTCATTTCTCTTTCCATTAGCGTAGAATTAATATGTGAACTGTAAAAGACAATCAATATTCTGCAATTTTCAAACATAGACACACCTGACTATGTGCAGCAGTGAAATTCTGTAGAGAATCGCTATCGTTGTTTGGCTCAGAAGCCTGCTTCTATTCAGTTCATGTTATTCTCTCACAGTGCACCACCAAGACACAAAAGGGGAATCACTCTCTCAGAGGTTGAAGGGGTCGCACAAAGGGTGAGAGCACAAAGCTCACAGAGGGGAGGGGGATCTTACAAATCAGAGGAGAGCACAAAGCTCAATTTTCTTCTCACCGCCGTCGTTCCCCATCCTCTCTCACCGAGCTACTACCATCTCTTCGACTTAAATAGTGAAGGGGACAGCCGACATGGAGAGAAGACTAAGGATATGAATGGTAGGAGCCAACCTACAGGGATTAGAGATAGGATCGCAGCGGCAGCCGACCGGACACAAGTATGGGAAAGGGGGTGAGTACCATCGGGTAGGAGGTGAAAGGTTTAGGGATAGGCTGTAACAAATATCAAGGGGAACTGGGCCTGGTAGCAAATGGACCAGCAACAAAAGATCTTGGACCAACTAAAAATAGCAACAATCTCCACATTTGGCCCAAGGTAGTACACAGAGAAAAAACACGGAACTGCAGGACTCATCATCGTCAAACCATTACCTATATGATCATAAAGAAGTTACAAGCAATGGGAGAGAATACACAAAGTAAACTCAGATCACAAAGATCGGGGTAAGATCACCAAGCATACCAAGTCCACAAAGGACCGAACTCTACCAAATGGTCATCGAGTTCAAAGGAAAAAATCACAAAGCTACTAACAAGCACAAAGCAAGTTAATAGGCCACAAAGGCAATACACAAAGCAAAGAAAAAATTACCCAAAGTCAAAATTCAAGATTCTTTAACACGAGATAAATTTTTTAGCAGGCAATCACTTAGTACCCATGTCAGCAGGATTAAATTCTGAAGGAATTTTCTCTAACTTGACAATACCCTTTTTAACTATATCCCGAATGTAATGAAATCTAACATCAATATGTTTAGTTCTATCATGAAAAACAGGATTTTTGTAAAGTTGAATAGCAGATTGACTATCAGAAAATACAACCATATTTTTATCAAGAAAACCAATTTCAGATATAAGGCCCCTAAGCCAAATAGCTTCTTTAAAAGCTTCAGTGGTAGCAACGTACTCAGATTCAGTAGTAGATAGCACAATGGGTTATAGTTGAGATTTCCAACTTATACAAGAGCCACACAAAGTAAACATATAGGAAGTAGTAGATTTTCTATTATCTCTATCATTTGCATAATTGGAATCTACATAGCCAACTAGTTTGACACCTTCAGAACACTTAGAGAAGGTTAATCCTACATCCACAGAGGATTTCAAATATCTTAAAAGCTACTTCAAGGCATTCCAATGAGGCATACCAGGGTTTGACATGTATCTACTCAAGCAACTAACTGCATATGCAATGTCAGGTACTAACCATGAGATACATGACCGATCCTATAGCATTCGAATATGGCACCTTGTTCATATCATTTATTTCAGTTTCAGTCTTGGGGGACTGATCCTTACTTAACACAAAATGGGAAGTAAGAGGCACATTCACAGATTTGGCATCAGACATAGAGAATTTACTCAAAATTTTTTTAACATATGAACTTTGGTTTAAAACTAGAGTAGATTTGTTTTTGTCCCTAATAATATTCATGCCTAGGATTCTTTTAGCACCACCTTAGTCTTTCATGTTAAAATTTTCACAAAGATATTTTTGAACATGCTCAATAGACTTCAAACAAGGACTAACAATAAACATGTCATCCACATAAATTATAAGAAATACAGGCACAGAGTCTATATTTTTATAATACAGGCAATGATCAGCAGAACTCCTTTTAAACTTTAAAGATTGCATGCATTTATCAAATCTAATATTCCATTGCCTAGGTGATTGTTTTAAACCATATAAAGCATTTTTTAACAAACACACATGATCAGGCAATTTAGGTCCACAAAGCCCTCAGATTGGTACATATAAATATTTTTATCAAGATCACAATGCAAGAAAGTAGTAGTTATATCCATTTATTTTCATTCCCAATTAAAATGAGTAACTAAAGCAAGCATAATTCTAACAGTAGTGAATTTGACAACAGGAGCAAAAAATTTAGCATAATCAATTCCCTCCTTTTGAGTAAATCCCTTAGCTACTAACCTAGCCTTAAACCTAACACTTTTAGATTCTTGTTTCACCTTAAACAGCCACTTACAGTCTACTACAGAACAACTAGCAAGTTTAGGAACAAGTTTCCATGTTTGGTTAATTCTTAGGGTTTTCATCTCACTCTTCATAGCACTAATCCATTCTTCAGAATATTTTGACCTTAATGCTTCTCTATAAGTCTTAGGTTCATTGCACTCAAGGGATTCAAACACATTAAAGGCAAACTCAGACATATTACAATCAATCAAATTGCAATCTCTATATCTTTCAGGTTTCCTAATGGTTCTTTTATTCCTATCCCTAGTGAGTTGATAATCATTCAAATCATGCATGTTATCTATTTCCTACATATCATGCTCCACCTCATTAGGAATAATCTCATCTTGATTTTCAATAATTATATCATTCAATTTTTCTTCAGGAGGTGATTTGGGTTGATTAATAATAGGCATTTGCTCCACCTTATTTGGAGCATCATTTTTAGAATAGGAACATGTAAAGGTAAACAAGAAAATTCATTTTTATTAAAAATAACATCTCTGCTTATCACTATCTTAAACCCCGGTTCACTCTTATTCCAAAGCCTATAACCGTTTACCCCTTCAGGGTATCATAAGAAAACACATTTCTTAGATCTAGGTTCTAACTTATCAATCTTTTGATGCACATAGCCAGTACTCCCAAAAATTCTCAAATTATTTAAATCAAGAGGTTTGCTCGTGAACACAAGTTCAGGCATTTCCCTCCTACGGGAACAGAAGGAGACCTATTAATCAAATAGGTCGTAGTACAAACAGCTTAGCCCAGATGTGGCCGACATAGCCCTCGCCCTCTCTAAGAGAGTTCTATTCATCCTTTCAGCAACCCCATTCTGCTGGGGTGCGTAGGGAACAGATTTATGCCTTTTAATACCCCAAGTAGTACATAAATCATTTAATTGCTTGTTACAAAACTCAAGACCATTGTATGTCCTAAGAGTTTTAATTTTCTTTTCCGTTTGGTTTTCAATCATAATTTTCTAGTTTTTAAATTTATCAAAAACTTCAGATTTTTGTTTCATGAGTATAACCCAAACTTTCCTAGAATAATCATCAATTATGGAAAGAAAATATTGGTTCCCTCTATGCGTAAGCACACTAGAGGGACCCCACACATCAGCATGTAAATATTCAAGTACATTAGTACACTTAGACTAATTAGGAAAGGAAGAAGTAGGAAAACTAACCCTATGTTATTTTCCTAACACACAAGATTCATAGAAAGGGATGGGGAATATTTTATCACTACCAAAGTGACCTCCTTTATGCAAAATTTATAATCCTTTATTACTCATGTGACCTAATCTATTATGCTATAAAATAGATTTATCACCTATCACAGAGTTAACAGAATCAAGTATTGGTTCAGCATGACAAACATACAAGTTATTTTGTTTTTCAGCAGTAAAAATAACAAGCGACCATTTCAGAATTTTCATAACCCATTTACCCTATTTTCCCTCTAAACCATCATTTTCTAGAGATGCACAAGAAATCAAGTTATAACATAAATCAGAAACATGTCTAACATCCTTCAAAGTAAACACAGAACCAGAAGAAAACCTAAGGCATACATCACCAGTTCCTAAAACATTGCATTTCTTTTCATTTGTCATTGACACAAAGCCATTCTCTATTTTTTTGTAGTTTGAAAATAAGTTTTTAAAAGGAGTCATATGAAAAGTACAACCAAAGTCTACCAACCAATCTGATTTACACAAAGGATCAGATAACACAGAGTTCAAATATGCATAATCACACAGATTATTAATCATAAAAATTTTACTCATTTTGCCCTCATAGACAGCCATATTAGCATGATCATTTTGCTGATTTTTCTTAGGCTTAGGACAATCTCTAATAAAGTGACCAGTTTCATGACAATTATAGTATTTTTTAACTTTAAACTTGGACTTAGATCTACCCTTCCATTTTTAATTTTTTTCTTACTTGATTCCCCATTACTAGCACTCTTTTGGTTATTAGACCTATTCTGAAGCCTACCCCTCACATGCATAACCTCACCAGAATTTTTATTTCTCCCAAAATGTTTTAAATCTAATTCCTTACTCTTAAGACCATTTACCACAATGTCAAGGGTAACCTCATCTCTATCATATTTAATAGCAGATTTTACATCACTATATGAGTCTCGAATAACATTTAGAAGGGCAATAGGAGTATAGTTGTCTATATGTTTATCACCAGTTAACTTAATATCTGAAATAAGTTTTGTAAAAACATCTAGGTTCTCCTCAATGTCCTTAGACATATCCAATCTAAATTTGAAAAAAAAATTAAGCATAAATATTTTACTGGGCAAAGAGGTTTCAGTATAGAGTTCTTCAAGTTTATCCCAAAGGATTTTAGCAGATTCCAAAATTCCAACTTTTCTAAGCACAGAGTTAGATAAGTTCAAATAAATTGTGGAACAAGCATTTTCGTTCATTTCAGCTCTTTTTTCTTCAGTGTCAGAAGTTAAATAGGTCTGATCAACAGTCCTAAATGACTTCTGTTGAATTAAAATATATTTTATATTTTGTTTCCAAATGCTAAAATCAGATTTTTCATTGAACGGAAATATACCATACTGAACCATACCATAATTATTAGCACCAGACATTCTTCACACAGAAAAAATAAGCAAGGGTATCATAGCAACTAGCACGAGCAGAAACAAAAATAGGAAATATTTTCCAGCAAATAGATAACTGAAGAGTTGGGTTTTCAGTTAATATACCTGAGCGAAACTCTAGGGAGAGAGTTTC
Source organism: Asparagus kiusianus (assembly GCA_022839385.1). Classification (NCBI taxonomy): domain Eukaryota; kingdom Viridiplantae; phylum Streptophyta; class Magnoliopsida; order Asparagales; family Asparagaceae; genus Asparagus; species Asparagus kiusianus. The sequence goes on along the minus strand of BQKN01064372.1, from coordinate 999 downwards.
GACCTTACCCATGCAGCGGTTCGGTGACTTTGGGAGAGGCGGTCGACTTCGGCAGTGATGGCGTCGAGCAATGCGGCGGAAGCGTCGAGGTGAGACGAGAGCGCCTCAACGTGTTAGGGTTTCAGACAAGAGAGCCGAAACTGAGGTTAGGGTTTCAGACAGAAGATCGATGGCAAGGGCCAGAAATGAGAGGCGGCGGGAACTGTGACGACTCAACGAGGCTCTGATACCACTGTAGAGAATCGTTGTCGCTGTTTGGCTCAGAAGCCTGCTTCTATTCAGTTCTTGTTCTTCTCTCACAACCACCAAGACACAAAAGGGGAATCACTCTCTCAAAGATTGAAGGGGTCGCACAAAGGGTGAGAGCACAAAGCTCACAGAGGGGGAGGGGATCTCACAAATCAGAGAAGAGCACAAAGCTCAATTTTCTTCTCACCGCCGTCGCTCCTCATCCTCTCTCATCGAGCTACTACCATCTCTTCGACTTAAATAGCGAAGGGGGCAGCCGACACGGAGAGAAGGCTAAGGATACGAATGGTAGGAGCCGATCTACAGGGATCAGAGATGGGACTCGCAGCGGCAGCCGACCGGACACAGGTATGGGAAAGAGGGTGAGTACCATCGGATAGGAGGTGAAAGGTTTAGGGATAGGCTGAAACAAATATCAAGGAGAACTGGGCCGGGTAGCAAATGGGCAAACAACAAAAGATGTTGGGTCAACTAAAAATAGCAACAATTTCAATAGCTCAAGTCCATTATTCAGCTTGGCAGGCAACCTATGATTTCTACAACTGCATCATTTTCTTGTGAATCAACAGGTTCTTTGAATCAGCTATTCACCGACCCGAGTTGTATTAAATTAATAGGCATGGAGACTAAATCTATTTTAAGGAATGCATGCACCCTGTTGGATTGGCCCTTAATCCCTGGACCCCCACTCCCAACCCCCCCCCTGCTGAAATAGTAATAATAATTTGCCCTTGAACATCCAATACAAAT